>VSWD01000003.1:8930200-9530200 GCA_033119305.1 Pinctada imbricata | reverse complement strand
TGAAAATTTACCTATTCATGTTGGAATGTACACAGTCTGTTTATAATCACTGTACCGTATAATATTGTTTTACAAAAGCATGCACACAGGTATAGTCTTATCTCCGTATGTGAGAGATAACAGTAAATGACCTACATATAAAAGTATATACGGCCTGCTGGTCTGTGCAAATTATACAGCTACAAAACAGAAAACACAAAGAAATTTTATGTGTTTTTGTTTGGAGAGGGAGGGGGTGCATTGATTTATCATGAATTTATTTTGTATACTTACAAAAAAAATAATTTTGTTTGCATCATGGATCATGTGAATTGTTCAATGAAATTTCGCTTTGAAGTTCATAAAGAAAGGTAGAAACAAATAGATAAATAGATTATCAAAAAGTTAAATAATCCATGGTTTAATTTTAAAAATCATCCGAGGACTTCAAGAGTAATGTCGATTTAGAATGTCAGAGGAAATGTAGAAAGTTAGTAAACTAATTTCGGGAAGATCGTCATTTTAACAATACTTTTTGTGAATGTAAACAAAGAAATTTTACCTTGAATATGGTTTGATTGTGTCGCATCAAAGTGAGGATGAAATGATAAATTTTAATACTTACATAACCTCAATATTCTAGATATTTACATCCTGACCATGGCCACAGTTTCTATTTTTAGCTGAAGGGGAAGTCCACGGGTCAGCTGGCAGGAGCACCGCGTGAGCTCGAAACGTTCCTTAGACAGTTTTTTTTTTTTTTTTTTTTATTTATTTATTTTTTTTTTTCATTTTTAAATATTTTCATTGTGCTGATAATTCAATGCAAAAACATTCAGGGGCGGAACCAGATTCCAAACTGCGCAGCCGGGGGGGGGGGGGGGGGATCGCCTAAAACCCGTGACAAACTCGTGACGCCGTGACGTCCGTGACGATTTTTCTGTACAATGACTACTATATTCCGTGATGGATTGAATAATCAGTGACGACGTGACGACCACTAAGACACCTAATTACCGTGACTGTATACCTTAAAAATCAATACAACTATGATAATCATTATTCATGTAACTTTAATATATGGGGGGTTAAATTTTTTTTTTGGATGGAATCTGTGCCTGTAGGGCCGAGTGGATGAAGGTATCCTCCAAGAATATTTTGAAAGAATCGGTGGCATTAGGCGCGCATGATTCAGTCAGTGTCAGCAAAGATTAAAAAAAAAAATCAAGACATCTCTGAAATGGAACTACTCAGATCTGATTCCGTGCCATTTAAACGTCATTTTGGTTCCTATTTTTATTCTGCGACAGATTTCCGGTGATTCAAATGCAGACGATTTTTCCCGTATCATGAAAATCAGCTTCTGTGAGATTTACCTTTACCTTGTTTATGAAAATCAATTAATAATGATTTCTGATTCATTTTTATGTGTAAAATTTGTCCTCTTATATCAATGTCACTTGGTCTTGTTTCTTTTCCGGTTTTTGTAAAAATATCGAATGTTTCGATATTGTTTGCGTCTAAAATTAAAATTTGGTGTCTTATTTTATTCTTCCCGATTTTGAGAGATTTTCGTCACAATAAATCAAAACATAACTGCTACGAGCATATTTGATAGGATATAGAAAAATAAACTTGACAAACATTTCCGATACTGTACCAACGAAAAGTGAAGTTTGTCATGCAAAAATTAAAATAAAATCCATAGATATATCATTAAATAGATCTCGCGTAGTCGTAAATTTTGGTATATGTTACATGGTCGAGGGTTTATGCGATCATAATATACAGGCAAAATTTTTAGATGGGGCGTTTTCAATGCTTTTTAAGGAGTTAACATTGAGCCTATGGAGAGCGTCACGACGTCATGGAAAAATAGCATGGAATGGCCCATCCAAATATAAAGTTCTGTTGCGTGCACTGACTATATCCTGTAACTAATACCAAAAAAGGGAGAATTCTTGGTGGGGTCATTGTGAAATTATGAGAAAACCCCTGCCATTACAAATCCAAGTTATTCCCTGCCAAAATTTACGACTAAGCGATCTATTGGATAGTATCGATTTCATTTAAATTTTGCATGATAAAGTTGTCAAAATCGCGTTTATCCAGTTTCCAATATGAGCCGCGCGGACAGCCTATGAACCGGCGAAATATGGTCAACGGCGAAATATGGTTCCTCGCTCTATGTGCCAGTATGTGAAGTATGAAAGCCCTATAATTAGGCCAAGGTTAATTTAAAGAAAATAGGCCAAGGCCACAAGGTAAAAAAATTTGGTATCCATTGAAAGGTCTTGTTACAAGGAATGCACATGTGAAATATAAATCACTTACTAGTACAATTCAAATATTCATTTTATAGCCAAGGTTTATAAAAGTTTTTGTGGACAAACAGAAGACAAACGCAGACAAAAAAAAAAAAAAAAATATATGCGCCCCGGAATCTCCGATTACGGGGACATAAGAAGACAGAAATTTTTCGCTTTTATTTCGGTTCCCCTTATTTCATCCGATATCCTTACTGTAACTTAATTAAAAATGAACTTTTCAAAAAAATATTTTTTTCTTCAAAATACCCGAAGTGATTCACCTAATTTACAGTTGAGCTTTTCCTCTTTCAGCTTTACTTTGTGGTGTTGTAATACTGTCGTTTCTCTCTTTCAGCTTTACTTTGTGGTGTGGTAATACTGTCGTTTTTCTCTTTCAGCTTTACTTTGTGGTGTTATAATACTGTCGTTTATCTCTCTTTCAGCTTTACTTTGTGGTGTTGTAATACTGTCGTTTTTCTCTTTCAGCTTTACTTTGTGGTGTTGTAATACTGTCGTTTCTCTCTTTCAGCTTTACTTTGTGGTGTGGTAATACTGTCGTTTTTCCTCTTTCAGCTTTACTTTGTGGTGTGGTAATACTGTCGTTTCTCTCTTTCAGCTTTACTTTGTGGTGTTGTAATACTGTCGTTTCTCTCTTTCAGCTTTTAACTTTGTGGTGTGGTAATACTGTCGTTTCTCTCTTTCAGCTTTACTTTGTGGTGTTGTAATACTGTCGTTTCTCTCTTTCAGCTTTACTTTGTGGTGTTGTAATACTGTCGTTTCTCTCTTTCAGCTTTACTTTGTGGTGTTGTAATACTGTCGTTTCTCTCTTTCAGCTTTACTTTGTGGTGTTGTAATACTGTCGTTTCTCTCTTTCAGCTTTACTTTGTGGTGTTGTAATACTGTCGTTTCTCTCTTTCAGCTTTACTTTGTGGTGTTGTAATACTGTCGTTTTTCTCTTTCAGCTTTACTTTGTGGTGTGGTAATACTGTCGTTTCTCTCTTTCAGCTTTACTTTGTGGTGTTGTAATACTGTCGTTTCTCTCTTTCAGCTTTACTTTGTGATGTGGTGATACTGTCGTTTCTCTCTTTCAGCTTTGCTTTGTGATGTGGTGATACTGTCGTTTCTCTCTTTCAGCTTTACTTTGTGATGTGGTGATACTGTCGTTTCTCTCTTTCAGCTTTGCTTTGTGATATGGTGATACTTTCGTTTTTCCTCTTTCAGCTTTACTTTGTGGTGTTGTAATACTGTCGTTTTTCTCTTTCAGCTTTACTTTGTGGTGTGGTAATACTGTCGTTTTTCTCTTTCAGCCTTACTTTGTGGTGTTGTAATACTGTCGTTTCTCTCTTTCAGCTTTACTTGTGGTGTTGTAATACTGTCGTTTTTCTCTTTCAGCTTTACTTTGTGGTGTGGTGATACTGTCGTTTTTCCTCTTTCAGCTTTACTTTGTGGTGTTGTAATACTGTCGTTTTTCTCTTTCAGCTTTACTTTGTGGTGTGGTAATACTGTCGTTTCTCTCTTTCAGCTTTACTTTGTGGTGTTGTAATACTGTCGTTTCTCTCTTTCAGCTTTACTTTGTGGTGTTGTAATACTGTCGTTTCTCTCTTTCAGCTTTACTTTGTGGTACTGTAATACTGTCGTTTCTCTCTTTCAGCTTTACTTTGTGGTGTTGTAATACTGTCGTTTCTCTCTTTCAGCTTTACTTTGTGGTGTGGTAATACTGTCGTTTCTCTCTTTCAGCTTTACTTTGTGATGTGGTGATACTGTCGTTTCTCTCTTTCAGCTTTGCTTTGTGATGTTGTGATACTGTCGTTTCTCTCTTTCAGCTTTACTTTGTGGTGTTGTAATACTGTCGTTTCTCTCTTTCAGCTTTGCTTTGTGGTGTTGTAATACTGTCGTTTCTCTCTTTCAGCTTTGCTTTGTGGTGTTGTAATACTGTCGTTTCTCTCTTTCAGCTTTGCTTTGTGGTGTTGTAATACTGTTGTTTCTCTCTTTCAGCTTTGCTTTGTGGTGTGGTAATACTGTCGTTTTTCTCTTTCAGCTTTACTTTGTGGTGTGGTAATACTGTCGTTTCTCTCTTTCAGCTTTACTTTGTGGTGTTGTAATACTGTCGTTTCTCTCTTTCAGCTTTACTTTGTGGTGTTGTAATACTGTCGTTTTTCTCTTTCAGCTTTGCTTTGTGATGTGGTGATACTGTCGTTTTTCCTCTTTCAGCTTTACTTTGTGGTGTGGTAATACTGTCGTTTTTCTCTTTCAGCTTTACTTTGTGGTGTGGTAATACTGTCGTTTCTCTCTTTCAGCTTTACTTTGTGGTGTTGTAATACTGTCGTTTCTCTCTTTCAGCTTTACTTTGTGGTGTTGTAATACTGTCGTTTCTCTCTTTCAGCTTTACTTTGTGGTGTTGTAATACTGTCGTTTCTCTCTTTCAGCTCTACTTTGTGGTGTTGTAATACTGTCGTTTTTCTCTTTCAGCTTTACTTTGTGGTGTGGTAATACTGTCGTTTCTCTCTTTCAGCTTTACTTTGTGGTGTTGTAATACTGTCGTTTCTCTCTTTCAGCTTTACTTTGTGATGTGGTGATACTGTCGTTTCTCTCTTTCAGCTTTGCTTTGTGATGTGGTGATACTGTCGTTTCTCTCTTTCAGCTTTACTTTGTGGTGTTGTAATACTATCGTTTCTCTCTTTCAGCTTTGCTTTGTGGTGTTGTAATACTGTCGTTTCTCTCTTTCAGCTTTGCTTTGTGGTGTTGTAATACTGTCGTTTCTCTCTTTCAGCTTTACTTTGTGGTGTTGTAATACTGTCGTTTCTCTCTTTCAGCTTTACTTTGTGGTGTTGTAATACTGTCGTTTCTCTCTTTCAGCTTTACTTTGTGGTGTTGTAATACTGTCGTTTCTCTCTTTCAGCTTTACTTTGTGGTGTTGTAATACTGTCGTTTCTCTCTTTCAGCTTTACTTTGTGGTGTTGTAATACTGTCGTTTTTCTCTTTCAGCTTTACTTTGTGGTGTTGTAATACTGTCGTTTCTCTCTTTCAGCTTTACTTTGTGGTGTGGTAATACTGTCGTTTCTCTCTTTCAGCTTTACTTTGTGGTGTTGTAATACTGTCGTTTCTCTCTTTCAGCTTTACTTTGTGGTGTTGTAATACTGTCGTTTCTCTCTTTCAGCTTTACTTTGTGGTGTTGTAATACTGTCGTTTCTCTCTTTCAGCTTTACTTTGTGGTGTTGTAATACTGTCGTTTCTCTCTTTCAGCTTTACTTTGTGGTGTTGTAATACTGTCGTTTCTCTCTTTCAGCTTTACTTTGTGGTGTTGTAATACTGTCGTTTCTCTCTTTCAGCTTTACTTTGTGGTGTTGTAATACTGTCGTTTCTCTCTTTCAGCTTTACTTTGTGGTGTTGTAATACTGTCGTTTTTCTCTTTCAGCTTTACTTTGTGGTGTTGTAATACTGTCGTTTCTTTCCTTTCAGCTTTGCTTTGTGGTGTTGTAATACTGTCGTTTCTCTCTTTCAGCTTTACTTTGTGGTGTTGTAATACTGTCGTTTCTCTCCTTTCAGCTTTACTTTGTGGTGTTGTAATACTGTCGTTTTTCTCTTTCAGCTTTACTTTGTGGTGTGGTAATACTGTCGTTTCTCTCCTTTCAGCTTTACTTTGTGGTGTTGTAATACTGTCGTTTCTCTCCTTTCAGCTTTACTTTGTGGTGTTGTAATACTGTCGTTTCTCTCTTTCAGCTTTACTTTGTGGTGTTGTAATACTGTCGTTTTTCCTCTTTCAGCTTTACTTTGTGGTGTTGTAATACTGTCGTTTCTATCTTTCAGCTTTACTTTGTGGTGTTGTAATACTGTCGTTTCTCTCTTTCAGCTTTACTTTGTGGTGTTGTAATACTGTCGTTTCTCTCTTTCAGCTTTACTTTGTGGTGTTGTAATACTGTCGTTTCTCTCTTTCAGCTTTACTTTGTGGTGTTGTAATACTGTCGTTTCTCTCTTTCAGCTTTACTTTGTGGTGTTGTAATACTGTCGTTTCTCTCTTTCAGCTTTACTTTGTGGTGTGGTAATACTGTCGTTTCTCTCTTTCAGCTTTACTTTGTGGTGTTGTAATACTGTCGTTTCTCTCTTTCAGCTTTACTTTGTGGTGTTGTAATACTGTCGTTTCTCTCTTTCAGCCTTTACTTTGTGGTGTTGTAATACTGTCGTTTCTCTCTTTCAGCTTTACTTTGTGGTGTTGTAATACTGTCGTTTCTCTCTTTCAGCTTTGCTTTGTGGTGTTGTAATACTGTCGTTTCTCTCTTTCAGCTTTGCTTTGTGGTGTTGTAATACTGTCGTTTCTCTCTTTCAGCTTTACTTTGTGGTGTTGTAATACTGTCGTTTCTCTCTTTCAGCTTTACTTTGTGGTGTTGTAATACTGTCGTTTCTCTCTTTCAGCTTTACTTTGTGGTGTTGTAATACTGTCGTTCTCTCTTTCAGCTTACTTGTGGTGTTGTAATACTGTCGTTTCTCTCTTTCAGCTTTACTTTGTGGTGTTGTAATACTGTCGTTTCCTCTCTTTCAGCTTTACTTTGTGGTGTTGTAATACTGTCGTTTCTCTCTTTCAGCTTTACTTTGTGGTGTTGTAATACTGTCGTTTCTCTCTTTCAGCTTTACTTTGTGGTGTGGTAATACTGTCGTTTCTCTCTTTCAGCTTTGCTTTGTGGTGTTGTAATACTGTCGTTTCTCTCTTTCAGCTTTACTTTGTGGTGTTGTAATACTGTCGTTTCTCTCTTTCAGCTTTACTTTGTGGTGTTGTAATACTGTCGTTTCTCTCTTTCAGCTTACTTTGTGGTGTTGTAATACTGTCGTTTCTCTCTTTCAGCTTTACTTTGTGGTGTTGTAATACTGTCGTTTCTCTCTTTCAGCTTTACTTTGTGGTGTTGTAATACTGTCGTTTCTCTCTTTCAGCTTTACTTTGTGGTGTTGTAATACTGTCGTTTCTCTCTTTCAGCTTTACTTTGTGGTGTTGTAATACTGTCGTTTCTCTCTTTCAGCTTTACTTTGTGGTGTTGTAATACTGTCGTTTCTCTCTTTCAGCTTTACTTTGTGGTGTTGTAATACTGTCGTTTTTCTCTTTCAGCTTTACTTTGTGGTGTGGTAATACTGTCGTTTCTCTCTTTCAGCTTTACTTTGTGGTGTTGTAATACTGTCGTTTCTCTCTTTCAGCTTTACTTTGTGGTGTTGTAATACTGTCGTTTCTCTCTTTCAGCTTTACTTTGTGGTGTTGTAATACTGTCGTTTCTCTCTTTCAGCTTTACTTTGTGGTGTGGTAATACTGTCGTTTCTCTCCTTTCAGCTTTACTTTGTGGTGTGGTAATACTGTCGTTTTTCTCTTTCATCTTTACTTTGTGGTGTGGTAATACTGTCGTTTCTCTCTTTCAGCTTTACTTTGTGGTGTTGTAATACTGTCGTTTCTCCCACCATGCCAGTGCTCAACAAAGGTTGCCAAGGTGATTCTCATATTAAACATCATTTTACCAACTTTGTATTTTTGTTAAAAAATATAAAAATTTTGGTTGTATTTTTATGTTTGAGAAAAATCTTTTTTCTTTTTTTTTTTTAGAAGTATTGCATATACATGTATGTTAATTATTTGAAACAACATCGGTCTGACTAGCTCTTTATGTCTTTCGCCTTTATGTTTCCCAAAGAACTTTTTATGTGCATTTTGACCAAAAAATGTTTTTAGTCAAAAAGGAGATACTTAAACATTCTTCCATCAAACTTGCCAGGATGGTCCAGTATTATGACAGTTGACACTTAACATGAACCAATGAGAGTCAAAGTCACTTTCAAGGTCAACTGCGTACAATGTCACATATTTAGGGTCAAACATGGTAAGACGGCATACATCTTCCGACATCGCGAAAGGTTTTACAACTTGCCAGACATTTTTGATTTTTTGTAGAAATTCAAACATGTTTATGAAAAAAATAATGAAATATTTTACCAGACCGAAGCAAATTTCACCAGATTTGTCTGGTATGTCTGGTGACTTTCGGATTTTCTGCATCATGAACAGCATTATACAATACGACCTTGAAAATTGACCTTTCTGATACTAATCGATATACATGCTGAAATCAAACTCCTCATTCTTTTTTTAAAAACAGAAACTCAACCTCATGAAAATGTTGGACGAATTAGAGAAGAAGACACAGTCAAATAAGAAGGCTTCAAATCTTGGAAAACAGTTTGGTAGGTTCTAATGCATTAGTTATACATGTAATTGTATAAGATGATATATTACCCTCCCCCCTTTATTTTAATAAAGAAATGTAGTGGCGGTTGTGTATTGATATTTGATATAATATACAGTATGAGGAGAATTTAGTAAAACTTTCAGAAATTTTGTGCACATACATATAACATCTTTTAAAATGTTTTACAAGGCACTGTCCAAAGTCTTGACCAAAAAAAAAGAAAAAAAAAAAGAAGAAGATGAATGAAAAAAAAAAAAAATATATATATACACTGTATATATCAGATTCATTTTTAAGTGATCTAGGAGTGACTTCAAAAGCAAATATTTCTTCGAGAAAGAAAGTGACTACCTGCATTACACTTGTACTCTCTTTGTCCTTTAGGTACAAAGCTTTTAGATACAACCGGCCAGAGAAAATCGTTGAAGTCGGGTAAAAGAGTTCTGGAATTAAAATGTTCCCCCTCCTCACTACTTCAGACCAAGTTAAAGAACGCCCAGAGTTTTGTGTGGGAGAGGAAGGCACCCGGATCAGACAAGTTTAAAGCAATAGTAGGTAAGACATCTTATTTTTACTTAACATTTTTTTCTATTAGTACCTTAAAAAAAAAAAAAAAAAAAAAAAAAAACCAAACAAACAAACAAACAAGCAAAAAAAAAAAAACCCACCGCCAATAACAACAAAATGTACTTTCTTTCGATTCCGAACCAATTTAATCTTCAATTGACTGTCGGAGTTCATCACCTTTGTATTTTAAACGTCTTTCAGACGGCAAACGCGAACGAATGTATAAAAAAAAATCCAATGAATGGGGGGGGGGGGGGGGGGGGGGGGGGGGGGGGGTTCCTGTCAGGAAATTGGAGTTGAAAGTCAAAATATTCTAAGGAATTAGCCAAAAATTGTGTTTTCGAATTTTTATGTCGCCTGCAACGCAAGGGCAACATGTACGTAGGAATAACTTTGTCCGGCGTCCGTCTTTCTAGTACAGTGTATAAGTCGCCTGCAACGCAAGAGCGACAAATAGAGAATAAGTTAATTTGTGTTTTGTTACGGGTATGGAACACACAACAAGTGCATTTATTGTACATGTAATGTGCGTTAGCGCATTTTTTTGCAATAAATGCACTTGCTGTGTGTTCCATACCCGTAACAAAACACAAATTATGACATTTATATTCTATATATCTGCACCACAATTGTCTGTTTCATTCTTGCTTTCTGAAATCGCGTTTTTCTAGGTAAGACTTAAAAATTCAGGTCACCGCAGATTCAACAGCCGTCGCGGCATGTTGCATTTGTACGTCACGAGCGTTTCCATGCAAAATGCAAACGCGTTCCTTTCAATAGTTTCATCTCAGGGTATTACATTGGCTGTGCATATATATATATAGGGATCACTTTGACTGGCGTCCGTCTGTCTGTTAGTCACACTTTCACATCTTTTTCTGTAGGTATCGTATAGCATGATGGGACTCAGCATAAAATGTAGGTCAAGGTTACTATCAAGGTCAAGATCACGAACTTATGGTCAAACATGCGACAGGCAATATACCTGTTCTTGAACAGTGCTATTGTATTGTATTGTATGCTAGTAGATCTCTCCTGTGTAAGGAGAACCCCTATAAAAATAGGGTAGGAGGGTCCTTGGCATTCCCAGAAGGGATTAATGTTAGATTACTGTACCACTACCCAAGGTCCCGCCACCGTGTCCCACAACCCTGTGGAAATGACGATGGACATCACCAAAAAAAAAAAAAAGGAAAAAAAAAAAAAGGAAAAAGAAAAAACCATCACACACAAAAAGAAAAATAAATATGGGCATATATACAAGTGGGGAAAAAAGACCATGAGGGCAATACATTCACCAAGACATCACATTAATCTGTCCGGTGGAATGTCAGTAACCCAGCCGTTTTGGGTACTCGAGGTAAAAACCACCACTGATCCCAGGGGAACGGCAAAAAACCCCTGGGCAGTCCATTTGGACCCCCAGCTGCACCGTCACTAGACAGAATGCCCCTCTGTGCAATCAATGCGATACTGTTCAGAATTTCCTCTGACCATGCAGACACCGTAATTCGACAAAGCCTAGACATATGGCTATAAAATGCCGACATAATTATAACATTCTAAACGCATAGATGATGGTGTCTGGAAGAAATCCATGTTGCTTTATCCAGGCGATGGACAAAAAGGTGGCCAGTATCACAAAGATTGCGCAGAGAAAAATTGGGCAAACTATCTAGGCACGGTCCATTTGATATTCGGGGGGGGGGGGGCTTGGGGTTTTTTCGAAAAAAATAACTTTGCTCTGAATTTTGATGAAATAAATAAATTTGCTTATGGTGTGTCAGAAAAAAATAATCTTGCTCTTACAAGTAATCTGAATTTGAAGATTTACCATAAAATTTCGCTTAAAACTCCTGAAAACTTTCCCGCTCGCTACGCTCGCCAGTTTTCAATTTATATTAAAAAAAAATTTTTGGCTCGCTTCGCTCGCCATACTTTTCTATCAAACATAGTTTCTTTAATGGCAAAGTTCCTATTTTAAGAATCAAAAGAAAGCATGTTTATCAATACATGTATATATATATATATATATATATATATTTTTATTTTTTTTTCCATTCAGAATCAGATATAAATAAGCAATCATATATACGTTTGTTGCTGATTTTGAATTTTTTTTTTTTGCCTCTTTCACTCTCGCATTCACTCACTTTTACAAAATTGTGTGCTCTAGGAAAGTATCAACATGATTACAAATGAATTATGATCAAGGTGGACTGAAAATGACTCATTTATGTTCCTTCATAAAATCAATGAAAATGTCCTGGATTAAACGATTATACAATGATGAATCAATTCTTACAGAAATTTTCCAAAAATGTACTAAAACAAAGAAGGAAAAAATATTTTTGCTAGGTCCAGAGTTTCTTAAACATGTGACCTTGAAACTAAAAAATCCATTTTGGAAGGAAGTTCTTTTAACTTACTATGAGTTTCAAAAAATCACTCAAAACCAAACTCAAGAATCAAATCATATATATGAAAAATTATGGTATAATGATAGGATTAAAATTGATAATAAATGCATTTTCTATGCAGAATGGTTTTCGAAAGGTATCAGATACATTTATGACTTTTTTGATTCATACGGAGATTTAATTACATACGATACTTTTTGTGTGAATTTTCAATTCAAGCCGCCCATCACTCTGTTCTATGGAATAAAAAATTGCATAATACAAACATGGCCTTTCTTGAAGAATAGACAAAATGTTATTCTTCCTAATTTCATGTATCATTTGAAACTGATCTTTAAGAATAAGAATCTAAAGCCATCTGTATATGACATGTTTTTAAAAGGATTGAAATATGTAAAGAAGGACATCTTTTATGATAAGTGGAGCTTGGAAATGAATATTGATATTAATGAACAAAATAAAACTACAATTAATAGAATTCCCTTTAATGTGACATCAGATACCAAGATCAGATGGTTTCAGTATAAAATAATACACAGAACACTAACTACAAATATCTTGCTATTTAAACTTAATATATCTAACACTGATCAGTGTACATTTTGTAGAGCTCAGCGTGAAACAATATTACATCTGATGTATGAATGTGACTTTGTACAAACTTTTTGGACAGATTTTAAGACTTTCTTAGACCGACTCACAGATTCAATACATTCTTTTAACATGTGTGACATATTGCTTGGAAAACTTAACTTACCAAAGAATTCTATAGTAAACTTACTTATTTTACTAGGAAAATATTTCATTTATAAACAAAAAATCAAAAACTGTATACCTACTTTTGTAGCATTTAAGAGAGAAATTAAAGCATACTATGATGTTGAAAAGTATATTTACAAAGCGAATAACAAATTAAATTATTTCACGGAAAAATGGAGTATGTTTATGGAACAGCCTGACTTCTAAAGCCAAAGGGTTTATTTATAATCTGCTTCTTAAAAAATTAATAATCTTAAGAATTATCTTCCTTATCTGCACTTTTTTCTTTCTTTTTTCCTTTTTTTTTCAACCCTCACAAATATATTGAAAACTTAAATGTTTTGAGATATACATCTTTGATATAAAATACATGTATATATAATGTATTACAGTACTATTGATTTTTTAATATACATGATCAATAGATGCATATCACCATAGAGTCTAATTTTATATACAAATTTTGAAGGAGAACTTATATTTTTCACCAATTTATATACATGTACAATAATTCTAAATTTGAACATTTGTCTAGAAGACCCTCCCCTCCGATCCTCTAACTTGTGCCTTATATATATAAATTTTGTTTATGGAGGATTACATGTATATTGTCAAAATTTTATATCACTGTTCCTTAGAAGTGACTTAGTGATTTTTTGCATATTTAGTAATATTTCAGAGTTTTAGTGAAAATAAAGAATTTCTATTGATAAAACACAAGCATAATATATTGCACATCACTAATGTTTGAAAAAAATTTTCTTGCTCCAACTTTGCGCGAAAAAATAATTTTGCTCCGGTCCGGGGTGAAAAAAATAATCATGCTCCGACAAAAAACCCAAGCCCCCCCCCCCCCCCCCCCCCTGAATATCAAATGGACCGTGCCCTACAATGGCGGAGCAACCGGAAGCTAAATTTACTAACATAAAAATTTCTCAAATTCTAGCAGAGATGTTGAAAACATTCGTAGCATGCCAGTAATTTGGAAAAAGATGCCAGTCCGAATAAAGAATTGTGTCGCAAAACTTTAAACTTTTTGTCAGTCCGAATTAAATTTTGCCGGTCAAATCCTTCGGACTGGCACTTTTCAGCATCACTGCATATGGTATAGATCCCTTAATTATCCCATGGTCGGAAAGGTAAACTTCTCCCATATATGTCCCATGGAAACTTTGAAAACAAAACAAATGGAATTAAGAAGCAAATAGTGCGTTTGATATGAAACCTTTCCTTTTTTTTGTTGTTTGTATTTCAGGTGTGTCTGGTTCCGGTAAATTGTACTGGGCAGAGAAAGCTGATTGGCCGAAGTGGATCAAGTTCAATGAAATGCTTTCATTTCAGAGTGCGGAGGGCAGCGTTGGACAACGTAATGTACATAATTTATACGTCTATCAATATAATTAATATGTCGTCATACTGCTTTACGTCAAAGGAGCTGATAAGTAATGTTAGAATTTCTAAAGAATAACACGAACATGGACGGAAGATTGTAAGCCTCTTTCATGGTCTGCTATGAAAGATAAATAGGTTCCACTGGCCCACCGGAGGGGTCGCTACATATCATATAAGACTCAATTATTTTTTGTAGCTTGTCGAGGGTTTCGCAAGATTTTGAGACCCCGAACTTTCATAGCAGACCATGAATGCGTATTTATCTCTCATCCCATAATTGAAAGACATGAGACGAAATTTGGAAAAAAAAATTCAGGTTGATTAAATCGCAAAAAAATTGCGATATGCGAATTCAACACCCTCAATAATGGTTTATTCTGTAAGAAAATAAAACACCAATAATTCACAGAAAAAAGTTAAGGAAATGATTGTATTGATCATTTTGAAAAGAAAATATACAATGTACATTATACAGCATCATCTGCTTTCCTGAAGCTGTACGTACCGATGGGGGATTGTGAGCACGAGACGGGGTCATTCAAATGTAAATTCTACGGAGAAGAGAAAAAATCCGGGGTGATGAAACTCGAAAAATATTTCAAATTCAACAGCAAGATCGATCCAAAATGTGAGTAGAATTGATTTTCCCCGTATTATTTCGTTTATTATTCATAATAATGATGGAAAAGGCATAACAGATATAGTTTAATCAGTATTTATTACAACATACATGTATACGTATGTAAATGATGTTGCAAAAATGGTAGCTTGGTGATCGAGCAAATCGTTTGAAACTTGTATGAATTTCTCTCCCTACAACAGATTTCCATCAAAACTTGCAGCAGCAAGGGATCACACAAGGACATGCATAAGCACAACCCCCCCCCTCCCCCCCCCCCAAAAAAAAAAAATTGTAAAGATTAGAAAAAAGGAAAGAAACAAACATAGAAAGAACGGACAAACAAACAAGCAAACCGAAAAAAAAAAGAAGAATAAAATGAAAATGAAAAGAAATTTTGAAAAAACGGAGCACACAATTTTAGCTGGGATCATACAAATTTCGTTACTTTCTTTGAAAAATTGTTCCTTTTCTTACGTATATAGAGTATATATATAAAATGAACAATAAATTCATATCATCATATATATATTGAGCATTGTTATGAATCTACTCGTGAGGAGATGTGATATTACTTGAAATTCCAGGTTCAACAGGTAAAAGAAAGCCATCGGCAAGTAAAGCTGCCCCAAAACCCTCACCCTCTACTAATAAAATGATGGACTCCTTAGAAAAAGATGTGGATAAAGTCCTGGACTCGGTCAAACCTAATCTGTCTCACGCCCGCCCGGGCTATTTCCGAATTGTTGCCGCCCTGCAGGCGTTGGTCATCGTCATCCTAATCATTGTCATTATAGTGGTGTGCTGTTGGTAAGGATGAACTCTATATATATCTTGTATCTTGTATCTTGCTTATTTCGCATTTATATAAAATTCTGATCTACTTGAAAATATCAATCAGAAGGGGGGGGGGGGGACCTCCAACAACACTCGGCTGCAGCACCTCACAGCAAAACCCCACTGCACAAAGAAAGTTTACACTGTTTGCAAGCCCTTGTTGAAATTTATTGTAGCAACAACTCTAACCAACTGTGTCATGCTTAATTAACAGATTAGAAGTGATACATTTAGTGTAAACATGACTTTTTTTGTACGTATGACTAGTAATAGACCTAGATCTAATATTGATTTTGCGTCCAAAAAAAAAAAAAAATATCAAAAAGGTATGGAAACTTGATTCTTGTCAGATTTGATATATTATTTTTCAGTTTGAGAAGAAAGGGAAAAGGAGCAACGGTAAGTGTCCGAGGAATGATTAATTTGATAAATTAAATGATTTGTGTTTGGGAGTACGTCCGTCCATTTGTCCATTCGTCTATTGGTCAACGCCTTTGGTCATGATAAAGCTTTCATATTGTATACAAAGAATGACCATAATAGAAACATACTTATAAATATTGGATCTTCTTCAAAAGTCACGGTGGAACTCGATCAGGCTAAAGCATAAACATCAGTTAGTAATATGGTTCTGAAAAAGTAACTCAATTAATTTTAAAGGCAGATCGAGTTTTGTTACTTCAGACACTAATGCATAGAAAGTGTTATGAAAGGAATATGCCCATAACAGTTTTAAAAGTCAGGATCAACCTTGAGCGAAATCTTGGTAAAGCTATGAATATTTTAATTCAATACATGTACAAGTATTCAAAGTAGAGCTTTGATGTTTCAAAGAAAGGAAGGGGTCTTCAACAACACTCGGTTGCAGCACTAGCAGCAAAACACCCCATTCAAAAACACGGAGCAGACAAACATAGAAATAGATACAAAAGGAACATCACACCATATAAACGTCAAACACATAAGACTACACAAAAACCAACGAGGCCAATAGGCAATTGGTGCGACTTGATACGATTATCTGCTACACCAGAAGCAAATGGTGTGGTTATCTAGATTACGTGCGCACAACCCTCCCATTTTTCCGGTCACCCAGATCTGCAGGTATCGGAAAACGCACAATGGCGGTGTAAAATGCCCCCTCAATGTATGATGACCATACAAACTGACAGCATAACGCAGAGGCTCAAGCAAGACATAGTTGGATATGAATAAAGAATGATAATAGATTTAAGCTCTCGAAGTCATATCTTAATGCAGTCTTTGATTGAATAACAATGTAGCTTTTGCTGTGATTCTGGCCTAATGAAGACGGTAGTTCCATATTTCGAAAAAAAAGATCATGATAAATGAGTAGGTCATAAGTGTCAAACGCTGACAAGCGTTCTTGTTCGCATTCAAAAATCTTTCAACCTATTCCTGGAATTCCTTTCAGCAAACCACTACGTCGTCTCCAGCGTCCAGTGCCCCAGCGGCTCAACCAACCTCACAACCCCCTGCACAGGCTCCCGCCCAACCTGTCCAAAGCTCCGCCCCTCAGGATTATATGGGTGGGGCTCCGATGGCTCCGCCCACAGATGTCCCTCCCCCTCCAGGACCTCCCCCGGGGGCGCCAAACAGAGGTGCACTACTTGGTGATATTAATGCAATGCGCATTGATTGAAAAATATTTAGAGACTTTTCTAATTTTTACAGAAATTTTCTATAGCTAGCTGACATCGACAGTTATTCATGTATACACTTTGTGATTGTTATTATTTATTACAAATATTTTACGATATCTTAATTTTATTAAATTGAATTTAACATGAAGATACAGCTAGTATTCTTTATTTGTTTCTTTTCTCAATTTTATAACAGATACCTGCTCTTAATTTTTTAGAGAAATTTCAGGACGGTTCTCCCGTGATTATGTATCAACCTCAAGTTGAGAATCCCATATGGTAGTTCGTACGTCAAGCAAGGTACCCTCCATTACCAAGTACTTGAAGCTGATATACAGGTACATTGATATGTACTATACATGTATCACACAAGGTACTGTACATGTATCACACAAGGTACTATACATGTATCACACAAGGTACTGTACATGTATCACACAAGGTACTATATATGTATCACACAAGGTACTGTACATGTATCACACAAGGTACTATATATGTATCACACAAGGTACTGTACATGTATCACACAAGGTACTATACATGTTTCACACAAGGTACTATACATGTATCTCACAAGGTACTGTACATGTATCACACAAGGTACTGTACATGTATCACACAAGGTACTGTACATGTATCACACAAGGTACTGTACATGTATCTCACAAGGTACTGTACATGTATCACACAAGGTACTGTACATGTATCACACAAGGTACTGTACATGTATCACACAAGGTACTGTACATGTATCACACAAGGTACTATAAAATTATCTCACAAGGCACTATACATATATCACACAAGGTACTATACATATATCACACAAGGTACTATATTTATTTATTGTATGACTGGAAAATATTTCCATCGCTGATTGGCTGAAAACATGTCTGGAGCTTCGAAATATATCGCTATAACCACCCCCAGAGAGCTAAATTTAGAACAACTCTCATATTTTCCCCGTATCTTTCTAAAATTAGTATTGTAGTTATGACGTTATTATAGTAGCGGCGTATTCGTATATTTCACGCCATCAGAGAATACCTAATAGTATACATTACTTACAGCAATGGATGCAATCAAGCTGATCTTTGTATTTCATGATCATACAATAAAACAATTAATTACCTTGTGTTCAGTAGATATAGCAGGAAAGCAACCCTCAGCATATGTTATTCACCTCGGCCTGCGGCCTCGGTGAATAACATATCCTTCGGGTTGCTATACTGCTATATCTACCTCACACAAGGTAATTAATTGTATAATATCACACAAGGTACTATACATGTATCACACAAGGTACTATACATGTATCACACAAGGTACTATACATCAATCACACAAGGTACTATACATGTATAACACAAGGCACTATAATATATGTATCACACAAGGTACTATATATGAATCACACAAGGTACTATACATGTATAACACAAGGTACTATATATATATCACACAAGGTACTATATATGTATCACATAAGGTACTATACATAAATCACACAAGGTACTATACATGTATAACACAAGGTACTATATATGTATCACACAAGGTACTATACATATATCACACAAGGTACTATACATTTATCACACAAGGTACTATACATGTACCACACAAGGTAGTATACATGTATCACACAAGGTACTATACATGTATCACACAAGGTACTATACAAGTATCACGTAAGGTACTATATATGTATCACACAAGGTACTTTACATAATCACACAAGGTACTATACATTTATCACCATAAGGTACTATACATTTATCATTACAAGGTACTATACATAAATCACATAAGGAAGTATACATGTACCACACAAGGTTCTATACATGCATCACACAAGGCACTATACATGTATCACACAAGGTACTATACTTGTAAGACACAACGTACTACACATGTATCACACAAGGTACTATACATGTATCACATAAGGTACTATACATGTACCACACAAGGTACTATACCTGTATCACACAAGGTACTATACATGTATCTCACAAGGTACTATACTTGTAAGACACAAGGTACTATACATGTATCACACAAGGTACTATACACATATCACACAAGGTATTATATATATATATATATATATGTATCACGTAAGGTACTATATATGTATCACACAAGGTACTTTACATAATCACACAAGGTACTATACATTTATCACCACAAGGTACTATACATTTATCACCACAAGGTACTATACATAAATCACATAAGGAAGTATACATGTACCACACAAGGTACTATACATGTATCACACAAGGTACTATACATGTATCACACAAGGTACTGTACATGTATCACACAAGGTACTATACATGTATCACACAAGGTACTATATACGTATCACACAAGGTATTATATATATATGTATCACGTAAGGTACTATATATGTATCACACAAGGTACTATATATAATCACACAAGGTACTATACATGTATCACACAAGGTACTATACATGTATCACACAAGGTACTATACATGTATCACATAAGGAAGTATACATGTATCACACAAGGTACTATACATGTATCACACAAGGTACTGTACATGTATCACACAAGGTACTATACATGAATCACACAAGGTACTATACACGTATCACACAAGGTATATATATAGGTATCAAGTAAGGTACTATATATGTATCACACAAGGTACTATACATAATCACACAAGGTACTATACATGTATCACATAAGGAAGTATACATGTACCACACAAGGTACTATACATGTATCAAACAAGGTACTATATATGTACCACACAAGGTACTATATATGTATCACATAAGGTACTATACATTTATCACACAAGGTACTATACAGGTATCACACAAGGTACTATACATGTATCACACAAGGTACTATACATGTACCAAACAAGGTACTATACATGTATCACGTAAGGTACTATATATGTATCACACAAGGTACTATACATGTATCACGTAAGGTTCTATATATGTATCACACAAGGTACTTTACATAATCACATAAGGTACTATACATTTATCACACAAGGTACTATAAATTTATCAAACAAGGTACCACACATGTATCACGTATCACACAAGGTACTATACATGTATCACACAAGGTAGTGTACATGTATCACACAAGGTAGTGTTCATGTATCACACAAGGCAGTATACATGTATCACACAAGGTACTATACATGTATCACACAAGGTACCATACATGTATCACACAAGGTACTATACATGTATCACACAAGGTACTATACATGTATCACACAAGGTACTATACATGTATCACACAAGGTAGTGTACATGTATCACACAAGGTACTATACATGTATCACGTAAGGTACTATACATGTATCACACAAGGTAGTATACATGTATCACACAAGGTACTATACATGTATCACACAAGGTACTATACATGTATCACACAAGGTCCTATACATGTATCACACAAGGTACTATACATGTATCACACAAGGCACTATACATGTATCACATCAGGTACTATACATGTATCACACAAGGTACTATACATGTAAGACACAAGGTACTATACATGTATCACACAAGGTACTATACATGTATCACACAAGGTACTATACATGTATCACACAAGGTACTATACTTATAAGACACAAGGTACTATACATGTATCACACAAGGTACTATACTTGTAAGACACAAGGTACTATACATGTATCACACAAGGTACTATACTTGTAAGACACAAGGTACAATACATGTATCACACAAGGTACTATACATGTATCACACAAGGTACTATACTTGTAAAACACAAGGTACTATACATGTATCACACAAGGTACTATACATGTATCACACAAGGTAATATACTTGTACAACACAAGGTACTATACATGTTTCACACAAGGTACTATACATGTATCACACAAGGTACCACTCTTGTAAGACAAAAGGTACTATACTTGTAAGACACAAGGTACTATACATGTATCACACAAGGCACTATACATGTATCACACAAGGTACTATACTTGTAAAACACAAGGTATAAATACATATTTCACAAAAGGTACCATTCTTGTAAGACACAAAGTACTATACATGTATCACACAAGGTACTTTACTTGTAAAACACAAGGTACTATACATGTATCACACAAGGTACTATACATGTATCACACAAGGTACTATACATGTATCACACAAGGTACTATACATGTATCACACAAGGTACTATACGTGTATCACACAAGGTACTATACGTGTATCACACAAGGTACTATACTTGTAAAACACAAGGTACTATACATGTATGACACAAGGTACTATACATGTATCACACAAGGTACTATACTTGTAAAACACAAGGTACTATACTTGTAAGACACAAGGTACTATACATGTATCAGACAAGGTACTATACATGTATCACACAAGGTACTATACTTGTATCACACTAGGTACTATACTTGTAAGACACAAGGTACTATACATGTAACCACAAGGTACTATACTCGTAAGACACAAGGTACTATACTTGTAAGACACAAGGTACTATACATGTATCACACAAGGTACTATACATGTATCACACTAGGTACTATACTTGTAAGACACAAGGTACTATACATGTATCACACAAGGTACTATACTTGTAAAACACAAGGTACTATACATGTATCACACAAGGTACTATACTTGTAAAACACAAGGTACTATACATGTATCACACAAGGTACTATACATGTATCACACAAGGTACTATACTTGTAAAACACAAGGTACTATATTTGTATCACACAAGGTACTATACATGTATCACACAAGGTACTATACTTGTAAAACACAAGGGACTATACATGTATCACACAAGGTACTATACCTGTATCACACAAGGTACTATACTTGTAAAACACAAGGTATTATACTTGTAAGACACAAGGTACTATACATTTATCACCACAAGGTACTATACATGTATCACAAAAGGTACTATACTTGTAAGACACAAGGTAATATACATGTATCACACAATGTACTATACTTGTAAGACACAAGGTACTATACTTGTAAGACACAAGGTACTATACATGTATCACACAAGGTACTATACATGTATCACACAAGGTACTATACTTGTAAAACACAAGGTACTATACATGTATCACACAAGGTACTATACATGTATCACACAAGGTACTATACATGTATCACACAAGGTACTATACATGTATCACACAAGGTACTATACATGTATCACACAAGGTACTATACTTGTATGACACAAGGTACTATACTTGTAAGACAGAAGGTACTATACATGTATCACACAAGGTACTATACTTGTAAGACACCAGGTACTATACACTGTACATGTATCACAAAAGGTACCATAGAGACATTGATTTTTGTGTCGCCTGCGAAGCATAGCGACACTTAGGGATCACTTTGTCCGTTGTCCGTCTGTCCGTCCGTCCGTCTGTCTGTCTGTCACACTTTGGGTGTCACAGCCCATAACTTTTTATTGGTAAGTGATAGGGCTTTGATATTTCACATGTGTATTCCTTGTGACAAGACCTTCCTACACATACCATAATTTTTGACCTATTGACCTTGACCTACATATTTGACCTACTTTTCAAAAAAAATAAGAATGGATATATCTTTTGATTGGTAAGTGTTAGGACTTTGATATTTCACAAGTGCAATCCTTTTGGCAAGACCTTTCTACACATACCATGATTTTTACCATGTGACCTTGACCTAGATATTTGACCTATTTTTGAAAAAAAGATAACATTCGCTATATCTTTTGATTGGTAAGTGATAGGGCTTTGATATTTCACATGTTCACAAGACCTTCCTACACATACATGTACCATAATTTTTTACCTATTGACCTTGACCTACATATTTGACCTACTTTTCAAAACAATTAAGAATGGATATATCTTTTGATTGGTAAGTGATAGGGCTTTGGTATTTCACATGTGTATTCCTTGTGACAAGACCTCTCTACACAGACCATAATACTTGACCTTTTGACCTTGATCTAGATATTTGATCTACTTTTCAAGAAAAGTAATATTGGCTATATCTTTTGATTGGTAGGTGATAGGGCTTTGATATTTCACATGTATTTTCCTTGTAACAATGCCATTCTACACATACCATAATTTTTTACCTTTTGACCTTGACCTAGCTATTTGACCTTCTTTTTCTAAGGTTGTATATATCATTTAATTGGTAGGTGATAGGTCTTTAATATTTCTTATGATGAGACCTTTTTGTTACCATGTAGTGACCTTGACCTAGATGACTGACACTCTTTTCTGAAAATTTGAGAATGACCCTATCTTTTAATTTGTAATTATGAGGTCTGATATTTCAAATGAATTTCATTTGACAAGACTTTTCTACTGATACCAATAATTTGATCCTCTTTCTAGAATAATGATCGCTTCGCAGGCGACACAAGCATTCCTTGGAATGCTATTTTTTATACTTAACAGGACACTTCATAAATCGCAAATTCTTTTATTTCGATTGAATATTTGGAGATCACGCGTTGATTTCGATCAGTCAAGCAATTAAGAGAGTGAGAAAAAAAGGGGGGGGGGTTGTTTTTCAAAATTTGATATCAGTGGCGTAGTTACTATGTACATGTGTATGTATATATGCAATAGAATGCACTTAAACTGTTTTGGGCCTCCTTTGGGTCATAGACTCCCTGTATCATGAAAAGCATCCGATTCCACATAATTTTACCTTAGCTTCACCACTGATTCACATAATTTTACCTTAGCTACGCCACTGAATATACAATTTTTAGAGCTTTTTAAATGTTTGATTCAGGATATTGATTTTACACATATACAGGTAAATGCACGTGTATCATATTGTTATCATGTGTGTGTTTACAATTCGTCATAGTGTAGTTTACATTTAAGAAAAAGAAAAACTATGTCAGTTTATGGAAGGAAGACGCTTTTCTCAGGAAAATTGATCTGCACGTCCACCTGTACACTTATAGTACCATAGGTAATGTACATGTATGTTATGTTTTGTTTGTTTTGGTTTTTTAATCACGCACATCTACGTTTGCATTGTCCTTAAAAAATATGGTATTTCGGAAGGTTTTTAAATGCATATTACATGTTTACTAGTATCAATAGACTTTTTTCACCGTGACGAACTTCTCACTCCGTACTAAAGTCTTCGCACTTCGAACATTGAAGAATAAGTGGCGTAGCTGCCGTTCATGTATAAACTCATAAGCGGAGTCATCTACATCTCGATTAGTATACTCAATGGAATTGGTATATCGAACTTCCTGTACTACTGGCAACCCACTTATAAAACTTTCTATCATAAAATTAATATGAATTATAGCAAAGCCCTTGAAGCGAAGCGAAGACGGTGAATGAAAATTTCAGCAAAAATCCGCACGTTACAGTGTTTATATAGGATACGAAACTAAGGATCTGCCTGTTGCAGACATATAACCTAACACTTTTCAACCATTTCACCACTTTTCATCTTAGCTTTATATTACACACTGTAAAAACCGAATCTACATACCTAGAAACAGGGATTCATCTAGGAATATTTTATGACTAAAACGGCGGCGCACATAACGGCCATCTTGGTTGAAGAAAATTGCATTGTCAGTATGTATGTTTTCTTCCTCATTTTCGTTCATTTTTCCACTTGTTTTGTATATGTGTGTTACCATTAACGCTTGCTCGCTTTACTTTGCTAATATGAATAATGTCAAAGCCCTTGAAGCGAAGACAGTGCATGAAAATTCCGGCAAAAATCATATGGGCCGACGCAAGTTGCAGTGTTTATATATGATACGAAACTAAGGATGAAAAAAATTCCATATAGCATACGAAACTAAGGATGAAAAAAATTCCATATAGCATACGAAACTAAGGATGAAAAAAATTCCATATAGCATACGAAACTAAGGATTCAAAAATTTTCATATAGGATACGAAACTAAGGATTCAAAAATTTTCATATAGGATACGAAACTAAGGATTCAAAAATTTTCAGTCTCCTGTTGCAGAGATCATAAGCTAACACTTTTCAATTATTACACTACTTTTCATCTTAGCTCTATAATATGAATCAAGGCAAAGCCTTATGTGCGAGCGGAGAAAAAAGACACCAAAAATTTTGTAAAACCTTAAAACCTTGATCTCAAAATCAAAAACTTTTCAAAATTATAACATTGTGATTCCAGGAATCTCCCCCCCCCCCCGCCGGTCAAGCTGGACCTCCCCTTCCCACTACAAAAAAAGAAAAAAAAATCTGGATCCGTCCCATCTACTTTACACAGACGTAGGTCATTAGCGGGGGAGTCTGCAATCCCTCCCCTTTCCTCTCTAGTGACCTTGAAATCCATTAAAAAATTCTAATCTTTCTTCTTTACTACATAATTATTTCGATCATATCTATTTTGTTTGTTTGATACACTGAAAAGTGTTAGAAAATCGCGGCAGTTTTGTGTTACTTTTCCTTCTTGCGTTACTACAATAATGTACCATTCTTGCACGTGAAAATAGGCGCACTGCTACCATGACGTCACATACGGAGGAATAATGACGTCAAGTATACTACAGAGTTACGTACCGTTGTGTCGTCATTAGTGATAAAGATGGCGGATTAGTTGCTGCTGAATTTCTGATTTTCAGACGAACAATTCAGCGAGTTTCACTTAATTTTATTACGCCATAAAATAGAAGAATTCTTTCCATTGCGACTTTGTCAAGGTATGTTCTCCTGCTCTGTCGTTTAAGGGAATCGAGTCATTTTTCCCGTATCCTCGGTCCTGTTACCATACTTTTTCAGCTCCAAGTATGTATTAATATCTTTTGCTCGTGCATTCTCCCATACTTACGTATACGCGTTACCATAAATGTGAGCTTCGCTCGCAAAGGCCCGAAGGGCCTTTGCAGCGAGCTCCGCTCGCTATTACACACTGTAAAAACCGAATCTACACCATATAGCTACAAACATAGGGATTCATCTAGAAATATTTTCGTACAAAAACTGACTAAAATGGCGGCGCCAATCTTGGTTGAAGAAAAATAAATTGGTCAGTATGTATCTTTTCCTCCTTATTTTCGTTCATTTTTCCACTTGTTTCGTATATATATATATATGTGTGTTACCATTAAAGCTTGCTCGCTTCGCTTCGCTAATATGAATTATGGCAAAGCCCTTGAAGCGAAGCGAAGACGGTGCATGAACATTCCAGGAAAAATCTCATGGGCCGTCGTACGTCATAGTGCTTATATAGGATACGAAACTAAGGATTAAAAAATTCCATATAGCATACGAAACTAAGGATTCAAAAATGTTCAGTGTCCTGCTGCAGACATACAACATAACACTTTTCAACCATTTCACTACTTTTCATCCTAGCTTTATATTACACACTGTAAAAACCGAATCTACACCATATAGCTACAAAAATAGGGATTAATCCAGAAATATTTTCGTATAAAAACTGACTAAAATGGCGGCGCCCATAACGGCCATCTTGGTTGAAGAAAATTGAATTGGTCAGTATGTATCTTTTCTTCCTTATTTCGTTCATTTTCCCACTTGTTTTGTATATATGTGTTACCATTAAAGCTTGCTCAGAGGAAGCGGGCCCTTCGGGCCCGCTTTCTCGCTTCGCTTCGCTATTAAAGTGCGAAGTTCGAAGTGCGAAGTTTGTCACGGTGAAAAATGTCTGTCAATGAGAAGTATGTTTCTTTTCTAGTTTCCAGTCACAGGGGGTCGTATTGCCAAGTATTTTTTTTTTTATTTCAGTGCATCATTCCAGCCGATCCCTCTTTCCATTTAATCAGCTACAACGATTTCTCTCGGATTCTATAAAGATGTAAACTAGAATGAGGAAAAAAAAAGAATATATAGAATCCATGGGAAATCGTTGCACAGAAAGAGTCCTAAGAGGGAAAGGCAGGCGCGTAGCCAGAGTACTTCTCAAATGTAAGCACTTTCAGTCAGGGGGGGGGGGGTCTAGGGATCGCTTTCATGTCCCTAATGGGGCAAGGGAGAAGCCCTTGTTGGGATTCAAAGGATGAAGTCCCGGAATCTGATATGTATTTTCACACTAACAGGTTAGCTTTCTATGATGTTCTTCAAAATTACCCATTGTACACTTTCTTTTATAATTCTTTTTTTTTTGCTAAGCGATGTGTAAGCATCAGCGTACTTGCGTACTTGCGAACGCCTGGCTACGCACATGAAAGGGGTGAAATTTTGGTAGATTCATGAAATAAAATAATTCTGGCAACGGCCCCTTTTGCTTTAAATATAGTATGTATATTTTCCTCCACTGCTTGGAATACCAGTCTAGAGTCCTGTGAATGTTCCAGAAAGCAGCTGCATAAATTTAGTAAATTGATTTTAGAAAAGGAATTATTTGAGAAAAAAGTAAGGATGAAAATGTAGAGGTCTTAAAAGTGGTTGGATAAGGAAAATAAAAGTTGTTATTTATTACATTTAGCCTAAAAAAAACAGGTTCATTGCATTGTCAAACCAACATGGAATACTTGTCAGCTATCCTATCTTGTTTTCAATTACTGTTACAGATTTAACAGAATTCTTAGTACATAATTTGTGTACATGTACTAGCTGCGAGAATACCCCCAGAGGAGGTTATGTAGCTTCTTGGAAGAGGAAATGTATTGATTCCCAAATACTGACGAAGATAAAGAAATAAGTGAAATAAAATACAAAAGGAGTGAACGAATAAAAAAGTAAAGGAACATTGACATTATCCTGTTATTATTAATATTCAATATTTCAAGAATTATAGTGAACTTCGACCAGCGATCGGTTACCGAAAACCCTTTCAGGAAAGAGCTCTATCGAGGAGTTTGGAATTATAGATGATACGAATGAATATCAATTGACCATTACGAGCCGAAAAACTAAGTAAAGTAGATAACCGAGGCACGAGCATATATGATATTGACCGAGGATTTCATACACATTATGGGTGGAAATATTGATATCGATATGAAAAGAGGAAATGATAGAACCTCGGATAGTGAGTGTGAATCCGAGGAGGATATTGACAGAAGAAATAACAAGAGTATTGACGAAAATCGAGAGACCGATACATGTTCAGAGAAACATATGAACCGAGGGACCAATAAAGATACTGACCGAGGAATTCACACGCTTTCGAGGCGGGAAACTGACGAATATATTTGTTTTGACATAAATCAGGATGAGATCAAATGTTCAACAGATACATCTACATGTACGAATGCTGGTCCAAAAATGCACAACTGCAACGCGGGACAAACACCCGAAAATATCAAATCAGCAAAGATCGATATGTCCAAGGAAACTGTTGATGCAGCGACTGAATGCTCCATTGAAAGTGTGAAAGATGTGAGATGTTCTGATCGGAAAACCGAATGGAAGCCAATGAAACACTCTGAATTCAGCGTTAAGTCACGTGATGATGAAAGAAGTGTTTGGATAGGGGGAGTGTTGACGATCGCGGACATGACTGGTCGTAGTTGATGCTGGAAATTGTAAGATGAAGTTGTTTGATGCTAACGGTACATTACTATCTTCGACATCATTCCCTCATATTGTGTTTGATATAGCTCATGTAGATGGCGACACTTTCGCCACGTGTGGACACGGTTTCAAAATACAGAAATGGAAAGTTTTGGAGGACACCATCGTCACTGAAAATTCATCATACAACATTGAATATGAAGCGCAAGCTATGTGTTTTGACGGAACTTATTATTGTGTACTGCATCGTCGGGAGAATACAATTTCAATTCTGAGCAAAAAGGGGAAGCCATTTACGAAGTTCAGCATAAAGACATTGCTTGGAAAGAAGCTAGAATTTGGCTCAAGCATCCTCATGGAGTACGATTCACACAGTATTTTTGTACCTGCATGGGGAGATTTTAGGGGGATACTTTGTCTGTCTGTACACGGCTCACCTCTATGGTATTCCCCGATACATGGATCCCCCGAGTGTATAACTATGATAGGGAATTCCCTTTGTATTGCTGATGAGAAAAATCAGTGTTTGCATGTGATGTCCAGGACAGGTCGGAGTACAGATGTATTCATAGATAGAGATGATTTATCCGGAATACCTCATAGAGTTTTCTACGATCGGCATAAAAACAAACTCTATATCAGTTATCAAAACTACGATCAGAAATCACGCCATATTGTATCCATGTTTTCTGTGTAACCTCTTGTGAAAATAGATTAAAAGATTGTCTTAAATTATACATTCAGATGACTATACTATATATGGGCGAGTTCGGATGCCACCAACTAAAGTTCCATTTTTGGATCTATAGCTCAGTCAAACTCAGAATTATCAAGTCTACCATAAGAAGAGAGGGGATCTCCAACAATAACTAGTTGCTGCACCAACAGCAACCTCCCACAAAAACCCACTGTAAAACACAAAGAAGACACGCACAGAAAGAGACGCAGTGGCACAATGAACGTCCAATCACAGAAAAACATAAAACACAAATGACTACACATAAACCAATGAGACCAATGGGCAAACAGTGTCGATTTAGGACGGCCATCTGTCACCTCAGTAGCAGACGGTGTGGTTATCCTGGATCTATCTGCTGATTGTAATGAAACCAATCTATCAAATACGTGAAACAATTTTATTGAAGTTCCCATTCTGAAAATTCCCATTTTTCGGGGCAGATTTTACGTCCTATCTTATCAGCTCCTTTCAAATGATCTTTGCTCAAAGGAAATTTATGATTTTTCTCAAAATAATAGATTAGACTCTTCTCAGAAAATAATGATGATAAATCAAACAAGAAAATTTATTTTGTTTATAATTTTAATATAAATTTTCAAATGTAATATATTTAAAAAATTGCATATATTATTTTTTCATACAACAAGTATGTCTAGATATGATGAATAAACTATAACTTGAAAAATTATACAGTGACCTGAGGATTTGGCTTTTAAGTCAGCGTTTGCATTAAGCTATTTTTCAGACTCTTCAAGATGAGTGTTTCTATATATATTAACCCTAATATTGGTTAGTTTTGAACAGACACTCTTAATGAATGTGCGTCTTTGGGTTCATGAAGCAATGAATCTAGTCCATCTTGAAAATACGAAAAATACGAATAAATGCTGATACATCACTCATATATAAGGTCATTTTTAAGGACATATATTTATAACTAAGGTCACTTTTAAGGACAGTCTCATTTATATAACATATTGAATAACTTCTATCACATCCGCGTTGTCATTTGAATGTCACGTGGTCCGTCATGTGACCCATTTCCCCGCCTCCTCCAGATGATGACTATAATAACGATCAATAGCAGTAGAACAGCCAAGCCGAGTAGAGCTCCTAACACTACGGTGGGAATGTGGACATCAGTATCGTCCACGCCTTTTTCCGCCGCTGTAAGATGAAAAATACATATTTTACAATGAGATTTTTAATTTATATTTTTTGTTATATATAGGTTTTGTCAACATGAAATATTTGTGAATTTTAAATGAAAAATAAATATATTTCGACTATTTTTTGATTTACAATTATTCTATGTTGACAGTATTCAGCCTCTCGTAAAAAGAGATGATATTCACCAAAATCAAAATTACATAGACAAGTGGACTATATTTTTTCTTATAAATAAGTTACTGCCCATAAACTATACTAGCTCATATAAATGGGATGTATAATTTTCAAATCCATATATTTTCCATATGTCCTACGTTAATGAAATGAGATTTTTCGTACATATACGTATATTCTGTTATATTCTCGTATATTCTGTTATAATAGTGACGTAAAATTCATCTTACATTTTCTTATATAGTGTGAAAAATTAATAAATAGTAAAAGAAATTTTCAATATATTTTTTGTTAGTTAAGGATGACGAATACTTAAGGGATTCAAGGTCAAAAGCTATTTAAAACTGCTTTAATTGATCAATGTATCCTAAATGAAGAAATATACAACAAGAGTTCATCTCAATCCAGGTTTTTTATATATTCAATGGTCTGATGAGCATATTATAATGGTGAAAAAACAGCAATAAGCGGACGTTACATTTCTAACGGTTTATGCCATAGAAAATCAAATTTCGAAGCTTTTCAATATTTCCTTGATATTTACACAAATAACATTCGAGTTTTCACTTTATACTGAATATCTTAATTCATTTAGAGCAAAAACGTCATCAGTATAGACAAGTTTCGGAAAATATTCACCATTTTGTCTACATGTACCCCATGAATAATAACGTAAAAATACTCAACAGTACCATATAAATCGCACATAAAACAATAAAATCAAGGTCAAACCATGCGAAAATGGTTGTTGATATATTCCACCGCGTGGGATCGAAACGTATGGTGTTGTGATTCCTTACATAGTTTTTTGGTATTTTTTCATTTTCTAAACTAAACTTTACATAACTGATGAGCCGTTGCAGCAGGGCGATGCCTAATAATTCAATCCATATGGTCCAGGTATATGAAAGCTTCATAGTTTTTGCAAACACTTCAATAGTTTGTCGACAACAGAAAATCATGCCCTTTGACGAACTCTTGAAGTGTTTGCAAACACTATAGACTTTTCAGGTATATAAACGATATGGACTTACTTATTAGGCATTACCCTACTGCAACGTCTCATCAATTTTGTGCAGTATCACTTAAATGATGAGAAAACTATAAAAACATCCGTAACATCATACGTTTCGATCCCACGCGGTGTATTCTAATCTATAAGATCAATTGATTTGTAAAGAAAATTTTATATGTATCCATATAAATAGTAAAGATACAATGATATTCAACCCCCCCCCCCCCCCCATTTTTTTCTCAAGGAAAAAAGATATATTGGAATCTATAGCTTTTTACTGATATAGGTTTGCTACGATAACTCTTTTAAGTGTATATCAAAAAAAAAAAAAAAAACTCAAACGCATTCTGAGATTCATATACAAATATTTACATTACTAGTATATTCCCCATGTTGAACGCCCATTAGGCAACTAGAATATTATATTCCAATAACTTGGGTTGCTATTGTGACGTCACGTTCAGGTTTTGCATGTAGGGAGAATTTACCAAAATTAAGATACATTTGACGCTGTTACAGGCAAAATGTGCGATGTTCATGCAAATAAAAATTACCTATAATTAGAATAAATGTAAATATAAGTAATGACTGTCTTACTTTTGGCGTTCATGGGTGTATAATTCTGGTTGGACACGTGCAAATTTTCCGAGAATCGCTTCGCGATTCACGGAATTTGCACATGCCCAACCAGAATTATACACCCATGAACACCAAAAGTAAGACAGTCATTTCTTAAGACGACACGAAGCATAGCATTCCCTTGCCTAGTAATATTAAGAACCTTGGACTTCTCATAGTGTCTCATTCTGAGACGTTTTAGAATTTTTTCCACAAGTTTTCTTTTATTTTTATTCCCCCGGAATCAAAGATTCGGGGGCATATAGTTTTTGGCCTGTCCGTCTGTTTGTCTGTTTGTCTGTTTGTCCGAAAAAACTTTAACATTGGACATAACTTTTGAATGGGAAGTGATAGGGCTTTCATATTTCACATGTGTATTCCTTGTGACAAGACCTTTCCATTGATACCAAAATTTTTGACCTCGTGACCTTGACCTTGACCTTTGACCTACTTTTCAAAAACATTAACATTGGGCATAACTTTTGAATGGTAAATGATAGGGCTTTCATATTTCACATGTGTATTCCTTGTGACAAGACCTTTCCATTGATACCAAAATTTTTGACCTTGTGACCTTGACCTTGACCTTTGACCTACTTTTCAAAAAACTTTAACATTGGGCATAACTTTTGAATGGTAAGTGATAGGGCTTTCATATTTCACATGTCTATTCCTTGTGACAAGACCTTTCCATTGATACCAAAATTTTTGACCTTGTGACCTTGACCTTGACCTTTGACCTACTTTTCAAAACATTTTAACATTGGGCATAACTTTTGAATGGGAAGTGATAGGGCTTTCATATTTCACATGTGTATTCCTTGTGACAAGACCTTTCCATTGATACCAAAATTTTTGACCTCGTGACCTTGACCTTTGACCTATTTTTCAAAAACTTTAACATTGGGCATACCTTTTGAATGGTAAGTGATAGGGCTTTCATATTTCACATGTGTATTCCTTGTGACAAGACCTTTCCATTGATACCAAAATTTTGACCTCGTGACCTTGACCTTGACTTTTGACCTACTTTTCAAAAACTTTAACATTGGGCATAACTTTTGAATGGTAAGTGATAGGGCTTTCATATTTCACATGTGTATTCCTTGTGACAAGACCTTTCCATTGATACCAAAAATTTTGACCTCTTGACCTTGACCTTGTCCTTTGACCTACTTTTCAAAAACTTTAACATTGGGCATAACTTTTGAATGGTAAGTGATAGGGCTTTCATATTTCGCATGCGTATTCCTTGTGACAAAACCTTTCCATTGATACCAAAATTTTTGACCTTGTGACCTTGACCTTTGACCTTTTAACCCAGTGACCTCACATACATGTACTTAACAGAAAATAGTGTTCATACTAACAAAGATGCCACCGGGGGCATTCGTGTTTCACAAACACAGGCTTTATTACCTCTGAGATTGAGCTTCAGCATTTGACCTTGAAAATCAATCAGTTTTATCCAATTACCCAATCCATATAATAGTCATGGAAAATTGATGACGTCATCCGACTATTGGTCCTTCTTAAATAAGATTTTCCATATTCTGTTTTAGTGAAAACATCGTATTCGTGGGAAAATTCGTAAAACTAATTAGTATTATTCTAAATATTACAATCTAAGATTGAAAAAAAAATTATGTTCTACTTAGATCCTGACGATAATCTCAACAGCACTCACAATAAAGAGAACCAAATTGAGCATCAACGGACCCCTAGCCATTCAGAGGTGGGACCAGGTGCGTGGGAGGAGTAAGCATCCCCTGTTTGGCTAGCCGCACCCGCAGTCGATTAAAGCACAGATATATCATTATATAATCATATTGCTTCGACAAACAGAAATCGTAAAACTTAGTGTTCAGGTGAAAAATTCTTGCAAACTTAATATAGGACATTTGAAATAAATAATTTTATGTACTTAAATTCAATTGTGAAATCGCAAGTTATGTTCAAAACAATAAAGAAAATAAACTAAGCATATCCACCTTTCTGTCAATTTTAGGACTTCAACTCTTTGGGGGGGGGGGGGGGGGGGGAGGGGGAGGAGGGTTATTACACAACGATATGGGAGTGTAAGCTGTACAAAAAGAAATGCAAATTAAAAATTCAAATTTTTGCACACTTGCATTTATGCTTCAAAATTAACAATCGAGACAGAAATAACTTCTCAGAACAGAATTTAAGGAATTCTGTGAAACATGTTTTATATATTTCAAAACAATGTATGTTATCGATTTATAGAGGAAGGATATACTCATAATCTATATATATACACTGTTGAAAAAAAAATGAAGGGAGCACTTAAGGTTTCGTCTTTCGTGTTTCAGATATTTCCAGTTGCAATTAAGGCATATCAAAATGGTCAATGGTCATTTCTTACCAACCTGTTTTGGTGTATGTGTTTTTAATCATGTTAATAAGCAAACACATGCACAGATTGGAGTTGTTTTATGAGCTGGTGTTAAAATATGTATTCAATAAATATAAAAGAGTTGTTTTACCTTGTCCAAACGTCGCTCCATTAGTGTTGTGATAATTGTGGCATTTCGGGAAGTTAGTAGGCACAGTATAATCAGGCCAGCTGTTGAAATCGGCAAAGGATTCGTTTAACATGATCGCCATCCCCTCAACCATGTGCTGATCAATGTGGCAGTGCATAAACCACACCCCCGGGTTGTCGGCGATGATCCGGATAACCACGTACCCACCATAAGGAACGATGACCGTGTCTTTCCTGACAGGATTGTCAAAGTTGGCCCCGGGTAGATATTCATTCCAGGACGGGTTCCTCCATCTTGCATTAGCGCAGACACTTACACTGTTTGGGACTGTCGTCGCTACACTTGATATCTTCGTTAGCGATGATGTTTCCATTCTGATCAATCGTCGGTAGCCCCATTTTAAGAACTTTGTAAGTATGTCCATGCATGTGAATCGGATGGGAGATGATGCTTCCGTTGCCAAGATTCAGGAAAACCATGGTAACATTGGCCCCTCTTTTCAAATCTAATGAGTTAGGGCAGTAGCAGCCGTTTTCACATTCCGCATCAGAACACGTGACCAGTTCATTTGGCTGAGGTGCCGCAGCGACGGAGGGCCATTTGAATCGCCTCCCATTTATGGATGCCTTGGGGTAGGGGAAACCAAAATTAAGGAAAAATGTTTGTTTTTCCCTACTTTTCCCTATTAAAACTAACTCATCCCCCTGACGAGCAGTGAATAAAGTGTCGTCGGCAGAAACATTGGTAGACTGAAGATCGGCTACTGGTATGCACTCAACATCAGGTCTGTTTGGAAGAGATGGCAGCGGACAATTGAGTACCCTTATTTTCTCCGGGGTCACAGTTGGTACAATCACTGGTGTTATGTCCGTCAGGTTTAAGATAGCTCTGCCAGAAAGGTTAGACTCCCTTAACTTGGGTCCTTCTAGAATAGTTGCCGTTATGTTAAACAACCTTTGTTGATGCCCCGTATCTCGTATTAGAAAGTCGTATCTCTCAGCAGGATTAATAATGATTTCATCAACAAGGATCGGATCTATTCTAAATCCATCTGTCTCTATAACCTCTAACTCATGTTTTTCGATACCGAACAGAAGTGTTTTGGCCGACCCTATTGCAATAAGTCGAAAGCGAATTTTTCTTTGGGCACCTGCTCGAATTTTAATCGTTTCCAATGGAGCTTCATTATCCTGGAATTCCCCCTTTCCATTGATAAGTACGGACTGAGGCGTTTTCCTCTCACTGCCTATATTTGACGTCATCACGGTTGTAGACCCATAATTGTGATTCCATTCACCCAACATGAGCACGTGACCTACATCAGCCAATGTTTCTTCTTGTCTCAAAACGATAAAGGCGCCAAAAAGCCCATAGTCTCTCTGATTGCCGACATGTGAATGGTACCAATATGTGCCGCCAAATGTTGGTTGGAACGTATAATTAAAGGACTGACCTGGGGCGATCGGACACTGGGTAATCATACTCACTCCGTCCATAAATGGCCATCCCAATTGGTCAATTCCAGTGCCAGTGGACAGGTGACTCCCTCGTTGAACAGGTTATTTGTCACAACAACGGTGATTTTCTGATTGGCGAATATCACGATCCGAGGTCCTGGCATTGTGCCGTTTGCCACTATCAGTTTTCGCGGTTTTTCGAATCCATCAGCTGAATTCACGTGATCGTTGGAGGGAAGTTCGTCGTACCCATTGATGGTTTGATTAAAATAATATAACTTGCGGTCTCTCGGTTCAACCAAGCCGTATTTCCGACTAACCATAGTGTAGGTATAGCCAATGTTAAGGGAAGTGAAGCAATGTTTCGCTGATTTTTCACATTCAAATCCAAGAATGGGGCGCATCAATATTGTTAAATTTATGCATATTATGATTAAAGAGTTGAGGATTTCCATTCTGTAGGGAACAGATCAAACAGTTGCTCTTCTGTGAAAAAAAAATGATCATTTAGAATTATCAGATTTTGTTTGAAAGTTATAATTGCTGTTATTTGTTACGAGGGCTGATTGATATGATTTGAGCCTTGTATTGAAGGTACATGTACCTAAGGACTTGCCTCATTTCGTCATTTTAAATCGACAAGGTAACACTCTAAAGTAAACGAGAGAGGTTACTTTTGCAAAATGGACAAAGTCGATGAAAGGGCAGTTATCCAATATATGCATAAAAGTTTAACACCAAAGGATTTCCATAATGACGTGGTAACAACACTAGGGAAAGATGCCCCTTCATATGCTACAGTGAAAAGGTGGGTGGCGGAATTTAATCGCGGCAGACAGAGCCTTGATGGTGACTCCCGTCCTGGAAGGCCTGTCAATGTTGCAACTCTAGAAATGATCAATGATCCATGATATTGTTATGACTCACAGACGAGTTACAGAAAGATATATAGCCAGTACAGTTGGCATTTCACAGGAAAAAGTACATTATTCTGACTGAAGATCTTGAAATGAGAAAGCTTTCGGCCCGTTGGGTACCAAGACTTCTGACATTTGATCAGAAGCACACCAGGCGCTCTTTATCGCGTGCTGATCTAAACCTTTTCGAGGGATATTCCCAAAACTGAAAAAAGCTTTTTGTGGCATCCACAGTCCGATGATGACGTCACACTTGCTGCGGATGGCTTTCTGACCAGTCAAGATAAGGAGTTCATTGAGGCCCTTAAACACCGGTGGCAAAAGTGTATGTAGATACGGAAGGGGATTATGTTGAAAAATAATGCAAAGTGTCTGATAAAATTCAAATCCTTCAATGCGAGGCTCACAACATATCAATCAGCCCTCGTATATTTTTTTATGCTTCTGTCTAAACTTTGAGCAAGTTTAGTCAGAGAAAGATTGTAAAACTTATATTTTCATTATTCAAATTTGACGCAAGAAAGAAATCTTTTTTTTCAGATTGGCGACTTTTTAAAATGGACTACTGATTTTTTTTTTTTTTTTACATATTGAAAACATATTGAAAATATATTAACCAATTTCAGATTAAGTTTAAAAATGTATCATTTAAACTAGAATATACCCGCAAAAATGCGAATTTTGTAGTTTTTCTCTATCACAAGAGAAATCTTGTACAGTATCTTAATTTTTTTTGACAAACACGTGCACTGTTTAAAATGAAGTTTTAATAGTATTTCTAAAAAAATCTTATGAGAGTGAGGAAAAATTTGTTCGAGATAAATAAGTTGTTACGAATCGAAAGAAGGTAATGATAAACATAAATTCATTGATCTATTGTTTTAATGATGTTTTTGTTTAGTTATATAATATTTTGTCCATGTTCTTACCGTTCTGTGATATGGGTATCAGAATCCAGACTGACTTTTCGGTGCTAAAAGCAGCAGATTATACATGCTTCTTACTGTGGAAAATTCATTCATTCAAAAATTCTATTAAGTTCAAAGTAAAAGGTGGGGCATGCAGTACCGGGAACTCATAACTTAAAGGTATAAATTTAGATGTCGATCGTATTTTAAAAGAACAAATTACAAGAACTTTGGCATTTTGATTTGCTTCGCTGTGCACAAGTCAAGTACATGTAGTATAAGGTCATGTTAATTGAAAATATAGTTTTATGTACGCGTACGAACGCTATACGTTTCTGAAAGCACAAGGGTGAGGTATCACCGCTTGGTCACAAACCTTTTCCTCAATACAAACCCTTTCTTCTATATGACTATATTAAAAATAGACATATAGATGAAAGGATCAATATAGACATATAGAAGAAAGGGTTTGTATTGAGGAAAAGGTTTGTGACCAAGCGATGATACCTCACCCTTGTGTCTGAATGGTGCAATATCCCATGATGTTACGTACACAATACATGATTTGAAACAATGGCAAATAAAAATATTGAAATAGATGTACATGTACGTGTGTTCCAAACAAGGGAAAAATTGATAAAAGAAATAATAGGAAATTTCTCCAAATTAGGGAATCCGGAAATATTTCATATATTCATGAAATATTTAATATTTTAAAAAAAGCATAGGCAAAGCCTATAGGAGAGCACAGCTAGTAAGTAAATAAGTAATATTTCTTTAAAGTCGGCACTGTGTACACAAATGACAAGGAACATAAGCTCTGTAGAGCTTTTACAACTGACATAAACTAAGTATTTCAATTTTGTTCAATTGAATATTAAACATCGAAGAAGTACCATTCTTCTTCAATTTTGCTCGTACATAAGTTGTCTCAAAGGCTACATCATCCAATCATTAAACGTAATATACCAATCAGCTGTTCCAAACGACCAATCAGAGATTTCGTATTAAAACGCGTGCGGCTTTTGAAAGTGCTTCCGGTAAATGGCAATGAAATGTTGACGAAGCTTGAATTTGACGTCGGAGGGCTATTAGGGAGCAACCATTTGATTTTGATTCACTTAAATGATACTCAACGGAGACAGGCTATACATGGTGCTAATGACTTTTAATTTGATTAATTCACTCCAAATTGCATAAAGTTTGTTCCATTTTTATTTGTACATAGTATATGACACACAAAAAAGTGTTTACTGGGCATGTGAAAAGGCCGGAGGAGAGGGGGGGGGGGGGGGGGGGGAGGGGCAATTTCATGGTCCGGAAATTTCTTCTTGCCGACCCTTCGGGCCGGAAATTTTTTTTCCCTAAAATTTCGATCCGGAATTTTTTTTTGCAAAGTCTTCCTCCCCCCCCCCCCCTCCCCCCAATAAAAATCAAATGGTTGCTCCCTTATGTGATTTTGCAGACGTGGGACAAACTATTGTGAAATTCCATTTATCAGTAAGGAAAGCACGATCGTTATCTAGACCACCACCAAGGACTTATAAACTGTTTATAAGTCCTTGTCCACCACTGTTCTCTACCGGTTAGCATTTTGTCTCGACAATGCGTAGTAACCGTTGTCAAGGAGTAACGACAAGATCGTAGCTATATAGAAATGAAGAAGAAATAGATTCTTTCACTTTCTACTGAGTGAGACATAAAACTTTACATTCGCTCCACTCGGGAAAAGATGAAATTTCCGTAACTCGTGTAAATTTTCATGTCTCACGCAGTAGATCGTGATAGAACCTATTAATCAGTCTAAAAGTCGAGAAGGCAAGACAAAATCCTTAGAATTTACATTAGAAAAAAAAAAACAAAACAAAACAACGGACTACCTGGATTTTTAGCTCACCTGAGCCGAAGGCTCAAAGTAAGCTATTGTTATTCCGGTTTGTCCGTCGTCCGTCCGTTAACTTATCACATTTTCGACCTCTCTTCCGGAACCGCTTGGAGGATTTTGATGAAACTTGGTATGCATGAAGTACTAAAGGTCCTCTACCAAGTTTCTTGATTTCGGCCGGATCCCTACAGGGGTGGATCCAGGGCGGGTTCAAATAGGCCCAAGAGGGTACCCCTCTTAAAAAAATCTTCTTCTCCAGAACCAATGCATAAATTGAAAAACTAATGGCATATGAGTTATCAGGAGGGATGTATTATTTAAGTGCCTTCATTTTGGTAAAATCCGATAACTAAATATAATTTTTTACGCGTTTTTGATGTATTTTTCTACTTAGTTATTTTAATGCAAAAATTGAGATTTCTTTTATTCTTTTCTCTCTTGGCTAAATTTGCTGCCCGAGTTTTGTTCATTTAGCCATGATACACTAGAGGAATGCTTATGTAAAAGAATTTTGCTGAAAGTTTTATTTTTATTATTATTATTTTTTTATGAATTTTTTTAAACTGCAAAAAAGGAAGGGTGGATGGTCATTTTTAACATTTTCAACTTCTCCCCTGAAATTGCTTATATATTTTTTGATATTTCTAGTAAGAAATGCAACAGTGTTACTGTGTAAGAATTTTGTCAAAATATGCACTTTTGGATTTTCAGGATTTTTTAAAGATTGTACATAGGCATGTATGGACCCAAGGGTATTGGGTTCAAATCCCGGCAGGACCTAAAGAATATTTTTTTTCCTTTTTCAGTTTTTTTTTCTCATTTTCTTTAAATATTTATTGTTAGAAATGTAACTGTAAAAGAATTTGTCGAAATACCAACTTTTACCGCTTCGTCTCTTCGAATTCAAGCGCCATGTTGTAAGTTTACACTCATGCGTCAGGTCCCAGAACACCCCGACTAAGATCCTCCAATTAGAAATTAACATGACGTTATCTTCGTTTGCAGTCGGCCATTTCCGTCGAAAGCTATATGTAAGTCTAACGCGCATGCTTGCTGCCATTGGAACTGGCTGATTGCCCGCATGCCACCTCTTCGGAGTATGTGCGGAAGTAGCAACGTCCATAGTATGTCCGGCTTCAAGCAGCCGGACAATAAGGGGTTTCCATCTATCTTTCTTTTTGGAGACATTTCTATCTATGAGCAGCCGTTCCAGCTGAGCTTTATAATACGTAGATACTATGTGGATTCTCGAAATAGCCAGTATCTTCAAATCATGTTGATGGTGATGAAGAAATCATTTTACTTCAAATATCTAACAAGTATATATTAATTTAGCTTTCTAACAAAGCTTGGTCGATATCAACATTTATTTAATCTCGCAAGAATTTTTTTTTCGTCGATATACAATGTAAGTTAAAAACTTCTCCTCTTCGTTAAGAAGCATTTGATTAAAAATAGGCCACTTTTTTGACAAATTTTGTAATCTAAATAGCTAGTCGATTTATTCGTCACGGGGGTCTGGCGTATAAGCCCAAAACAAACACAGTAATTTCATTTTTGATAAATACATATTTCAAACTCCATCCTTACATTCTTTCACATTTAATTGCATGCACTGCTAAACTTGGATTCTCAGAATAACAAATTTGGAGTTTCCAGTGAACAGATATATAAAAGAATCTCAAATAAATATTTGAAGTCTTGAAAAAAAAAGATAAATACAAAATTGTTTGTCATGCACAGAACCGCATAGATATGGCGATAAAATAACTGACCGAATTTTATTTCGTCACAAATATGGAGATAAAATAGTTGACTGCTCATGATATATAGTAAGGCGCAGCTATTCTACGTATAGAATTAATATTGGTATTTAAACTTTACGGCATAATAAACATTGTATTCCGTGTGTGGGAATATGCAATACATATAGGTGCGAAAATTCCAATGTTGATCATTACTCTAAAGTTTAAATAATTCAGCGTGATTTTTCGGCCATATTTAACATCAAACACAGAATGAGTTCATCTCTTACAAGCAGATCTCTTCATTTTAATTTCTTGAATGGCATATATTCACTTAAATGATACTCAACGGAGACAGGCTATATGGTGCTAATGACTTTTAATTTGATTAATTCACTCCAAATTGCATAAAGTTTGTGACATTTTTATTAAATTTGTACTTAGTTTATGACACAAATAAGTGTTTACTGGGCATGTGAAAAGGCCGGGAGGGGGAGGGACAATTTCATGGTCCGGAATTTCTTTTTTGCAAAATCTTCCTGCCCCCCCCCCCCCCTCCCCCTAAAAATAAAATGGTTACTCCCTTAATCTTAATCAAAATGTATTTGTATCGAAAGATTTCAGATATATTATAAACATTCTCTACAAATTACTCGAGTCTTTTATCAGTCGTTAATCACCCAACTTTGATTAATGATTTTTAGGCGAGTTTCGCGAAGCGAGCTCGGCTAGAGTGATCGCAGGAACCACGTGACCTCAGATTTGCATCACGTGACCTGAAAAGCGTGACATTCCCTAGCCCTAGTCCAAAAAATGTGTAACTCGAGTGAATATAAATATATATTCACACAGTTTAACTTAACTCCGATCGTGTGGCCCCATGACACTTGACCTCATTATATAAAGGCAGCGTACATGTATATTTCGCATCATCATTGCACTCCGCGTTTTAACAGTTGTTCATAATGTTTAATAAAGTTAGAGATTATTTAAAAAAGGATACTTTAGGACGCAGTTAACATCAGCTGTCTCGTGTGCACGTGTGTAGAGATTGCTTATATACTGTGCCACGTGAAACGATCCTGTAGGTGCTTACCAAGAGGTCCGCATGAAAACTAAAATATTGTTCTCAGTGGGCAAGGCAACGCAGAACGTTCGGTTTTTCTATAATTTCGTGCAATATAGATAGGCTACTTAATCTCAAAAAGGGGTATATGATGCAGTGCAGGGATGCCTTAGCTGTATGTGAGTTTTTGCCAAATTAAGAGAAATAATATCTTTTTCATAAGGCTGAAAAACGATCAGCGTGATCCATGACTAGTCCATGAAGATGAAAAATTAAGTAGAAATGCCGAACGGATCGTGTTTGTGTATTCGCTTTATTTTGGTTGTTTCTTTCTGTTTTATATTTATTATAGAGGATTCATGCATATTTCTTGTCAGAGAATCGACAGTACCTATAGGGAATTTGATTCTCAGACAAGAAATATGCATTTTAACTCCGTTGCGCTGTAACTTGAAATCAGGACCGATTAAAAAAATCTGAACGACATAGGCCTACAAGATACAAGATTTTAGACCAGTTTCTAATGGAACAGATATACAGATCTATACACGAAGAAAAAATAAACGTCTGTACATCAGTGGCGGATCCAGCTTATTAGTTGGGGGGAGCGTAAAGAATTGACAAGGGGTCTGGGGACCGCTTAGGTCCCCAGCGGGTCCAGGGCAGAGCCCAGTTGGGGGGGGGGGGGGTGTCGAAGCCCCCTGGAAGCTCTTGAATTTCATCTTTTTAGGACCCATTTTTGTGTCTGTAATTAATTAAAGAATGGAATTTGATGCATTTAACAATTATATTTACTAACAGGTAGGTATAATAATCACTAATATTCACTCTTTCTTGATTTAAAATGATCGTTTTACCCATGATTGGAAAATTTTAGGGGGCCCTACGCTATGCTGACATAGGTTCATAATTGTTTTATTCCCAAACATTGGAAAATGGATTTGTTCTATCTACTAATAATTCAATATTTAAAAATCTCATAAGATATATTATTGATATCATTCTAAAAGGAAGAAACAAAACTCGCCATCAGTTCCTTCAGAGCTTTGATTTTTTTTTTTGCATTGGAGGTCGACGCCTAACGGCCCCTCCCCCCCCCCTTGTTACTAAAGGGAAAGAAGTGGAGGTCCGTGGCGGCGAGCTCTAGAGGAACGTCCATGGGACAATCCAGGTTCAATAAAAGAGCTACATTTATAGTTGAATGTCCATCTATGAACACAAGAAATATGCAGGACTAGTCCTTTAAATTCTCGTAAAAATCTTACAGAAAGAGCAATTTTATTACCAGTAACTTGAGTTAGCATTGTTTTTTTCTTTACATTTCAATTCAATCCATTGAATTAATACACGAAGCAACACTAGCATATTCGGTCCCAGTCCCACTGCAAAATAATACAATGTATATTTTTTCCCCCACTTTATTGACAATTTTCCCCAATTTGGCAATTCAACAAAATGAGTTAAACATTCTCATTTTCAACTGAAAAGGCATCCAAACTTATTTCATATATTTTCCCAATTTATGAAAAATGCCGCAATTTTTCCGATTTTCAAAGGTCCCGGGACCCAGTCACAAAAAATGGGTGTGACAGCCTTGCACATTCACCATAACATGTTCAAGTATTGCATTTTGATACCAAGACAGTTGACCTTAAGTGATCCTGACCTTATAGGGATTTTTCCTTATAGGATTCAACATACATTTTACAAAGTACTATACATTTTCATTGAGAGTATTCAATGTGAAAATTGAATGTTATCATGTCATAAATGAATCCGTTTAGAAAAAAATGTCCCGCGGGAGGAATAATTCGTCACTTTAGGGCAGTTCTAGTTTTTAAAATGTTATATATATACGTGTATGATTTAGGTTTTGATGTTATTCAAATTTCACTATATTGATTACTACATTGGCGAGAACGCAGGATTTGATCCAGCTTCAACCGTATTATTCACTTCACTTTCTTGTGCTGTTTCGTCTACTTTCTTCACAGAATCTAAGTTTTTACAATCCTCACGCTTGTAATCTGACTCTGGGCCACTAAAATCCTCTATTCCGCCATTTTGACTGCTGTCGCCATCATCACTGTCACGTGATTCTTTTCCGACCTCATTTGTGCCGTGGCCATTGATTGGTCGTTGTTTATACCGAGATCGTCTCTTTCTCTGACAGCGACCGTTTGATTGGCGTTCACAGAGCCTTTGACAAGAGGAAGTGGAGCTGTGTTGCCTCTCAGCCGACTGATGATCATTTCCCGTCACGTGATTCACGTCACCATTGGTCGTAGGAATTGAGTTGGCATTGTTGTCGGTATTATGCACCTCTTTCCGTCTAAATTTAGCATTTCTGAAAAAAATTGAGTATAATGACAAAATGATGTAAAATAAGACGAGTAACGACTTTGTACATGTATCATCTTCTGAGATGACGCTTGTGTACCAACTTCAAAGACACAATTCAAAGACACAATTCAAATGAAGGTAAATGGATATCTGTTATTAACTAGCTATACAGATTGAGTTATATCATATGAACATGCCACTGACCTTTGTCTGACCAGGAGGCTGGACAAGATGACCACTGTGAAGACCAGTACACCAATGATTATACCTAAAACTACTGTGGTGGCTACGCTCATTTCTGAAATATATTCAAGATTTTTTTTTAATTTTTCAAACATGTATGCCTACATCCATTTTAATTTTTTTTTAAATAAAAGATCTTTTTGGCTATATGATACAGGAGAGTTGTAACAGTAACGAAACTGTTAAAACCAAATTTTTCTTTCAGAGGGAAGGAATGATTATGACACAAACGAAAGATTTAAAAACATTTTTGGCCACATGGCCTTTATCATTTGTAAAAACGACAAAATATACGTTCATAATATTAATATCATGATTACATTTTTGGTTAAGCCCCTAGGTGAATCAAAAATGTAATCATGATTATACAGTTCGTAGTTTTTGCAACTGACTAAGACCATGGTATGTACGGCTTTTGTGTGTTTCTGTCCGCTAGTGGCTCCTTGAAATAAAAATTCATTTCACATTTTGAGGGATTTGTTTGTGTCCGTAGATTCATTGACTATGTCTCATTGTGAGAGCAGCCAATTGGGAGAAAGGTAGAAGACTTTGCAGCCCCCGCTCCTCCCTTAAAGAAAAAAAAAAAACTGAAAAAAAATCTGACTCGAGACTTGTGTCATTGTACCTTGCAACTTGAAGGATTCAACGTTGAGAAATTCAATAAAGTTACTTCACTTACTGTATACGACCATCCTATGACCTTGGATATGTCCATTTGTCTCCTCTTGGTTTAATACTGCTACTAAATGTCTATCAATATCGTGTCTGAATGGTGAATCTAAACAAGAGCAAAATAAAAAAAAAATATCATACATTACACAGCCAATTGTACCTTATATGAAATTCATGTGAAATTTACATGAACTTTACATGAAAGTTCACATGAAAATTATGTGAAACGAGCACGAACATGAAATTTACATGAAATTTTTCACATGAAATTCATGTGAAGATTTTTACATGGATGTTATGTGAATTCCGTTTCCTGTGAAGGTCAATTAGAAAAATTCATGTGAAATTCATGTGAAGGAAATTTATATGAAATTCATGTGAAATATTTTTCACATAAATCTTATGTGAAATTTATATGAATTTTATATGGACTTTCATGTGAAATTTACATGATGCTCATTTCATATGAATTTCATAAGAGGCACAATTGGCTGTGTAACTAAAGTCACTTGGAAATACGTTGTCATTGCAACTTTGATAGATTTCAACTTTGATTTTAAAAGGTTTTTAAAGCAAACAAAAAGCATGAAGATGACAAGGTTTTGAATCATTCTTTCAAGTTGCCCGATAATTCAATTTCTCTAAAGAGATGATAAATTCCTGTGCTCAAAATACTTATGACTCAGTTCCTTTATTTTGGGGGGTGGGGTTGGGGGTGGGGGTGGGGGGGGGGTGCTCTTACCTATATTAGTTTCCTCATAAATAGCAGAGAATCCAGTATATTTTCTTTCTGCATTATTTTCTATGGCAACAAAATGTATTGTCATGGTACTATATTTTGACCACAATGACTCACTTCCGTTTAATGTTCCACAATGTATCCCTCCGCCAGACACCTACATTTATAATAATTAAAAGCTTATTGCAGTAAGTCTTAGAATGTATCACTACAAGATCAGATAGTAAAGTAATAAAAAAGAAGTGAATGAAGTGACTTAAAAATAAGATGTCTGATAAAACAATCCAATCAAAAGTGTAGAATGTTTTGCTTTTAGTCGAGGAAGTGCATCCGGAACACACGGGTTGGTTTCTTCAAATAGAAACTGATTTACTGTTACGTGGTAAAAAGAACCAACCCGTGTGTTCCGGCTGAGCTTAAGTGTATCCATCAGTTGTCTCAACTGTCATACAAAAACTATTATATATATGCAAGTAGATAGTATGGTATAAAGAAGACAAGTCTTACTCCTACGTATACCACCTGTTCTTACCTCCAATCTATCACCTATACATGCCTGAGTACCGTTATCCGTTCTTACCTGTTCTTACCTCCAATCTATCACCTATACATGACTGAGTACCGTTATCCGTTCTTACCGGTTCTTACCTCTAATCTATCACCTATACATGCCTGAGTACCGTTATCCGTTCTTACCTGTTCTTACCTCCAATCTATCACCTATACATGCCTGAGTACCGTTATCCGTTCTTACCTGTTCTTACCTCCAATCTATCATCTATACATGACTGAGTACCGTTATCCGTTCTTACCTGTTCTTACCTCTAATCTATCACCTATACATGACTGAGTACCGTTATCCGTTCCCACCTGTTCTTACCTCTAATCTATCACCTATACATGACTGAGTACCGTTATCCGTTCCCACCTGTTCTTACCTCTAATCTATCACCTATACATGACTGAGTACCGTTATCCGTTCCCAACTGTTCTTACCTCTAATCTATCACCTATACATGACTGGGTGCCGTTATCCGTTCCTACGTTAAAGTTCTCTAGGGTCAGGTTTATAACCTTCCCCTTCCCTACCCTGATGATATAGGTACAGGAGATGTTGGTAGGGTAAGGAGACGGAAAACCTGGGGAGGTGAACGTGCCAATGGGTCCCTCCAGGATCTGGTTACAGGCTTTGGAGGAATAAAAATAAAGTCAAATACACTCTATTATGGTCATTCAATGAGGTTTATATAAGGCATCTTGGCAGGGCTCACGATCAGCTTAATTTGGGGCCGATATTCGCCCCCCCCCCCCCCCCAGTCCCGATGTAAAATACACTGTAGCATCTTTTTTTCCCCAATTTATCGACCATTTTTCCCAATTTGACGCCTTATGGAAAATTCAACAAAATGAATTAAAAATTATCATTTTCTAGTGAAAAGACATCCAAATTTATTTATATATTTTCCCAGTCTATGAGAAAATGCCGCTATTTTTCCCAATTTTAAAGACCCCGGGCCCCAATCCCAAAAATGGATGTGAGAACCCTGGGCCATGCGATAAGAAATGGAAATGAAAGAGGAGAGGGCTACATAGATTAAAGCAACGTATGTACTAGTATATGTAAAAGAGTGGTGAAGAGTTGACGATAAAAAATTATCAAAGCTTTCTCATTCTGTCTGTTTCTTGCATGTTACATGTATTAATTCATGTTTTTTGCATATTATTAATTTTGCTTTTGTTTCTAATCATATTAGATTTTTTACATTTTGTTTTCAATACAAATTAAATAGTGCTGGTTTTTTTTCAAATACAAATGGTGCAAATATTATCGAATTTGACTATTCTGTACGTAGCCTAGCTGAAACTTTTCACCTTTTTAACCAAACGTGCTATTTTAATGACTTTATTACGAATCTTACCGGTTGTCAAAGCAGCAACCAAAGAGAGATAAATCCACTTCACCATTTTATATCTTCAGGCCATATTTCTATCAAAAATTAAATAAAAAATCCATGAAGTTTTCCTTAACCCATGTTAAGTAAAATCGTTCTTTATTTTTTGCTAGAACGCAGCCAGTATATTGCTTAAAATATAACTACATACGGTATTTCATACATGGTTTCTTATTCTGTTATTACAAGAGTCAGTGTGAAATCCAGTGCAGTATAGAGGCTTTAGGTGACTATTGTTTACATACATTTATAAGGACAATGAATGATTGAGTGTGTTACTCTATATTCAGGTAGTTCATTTATGTATGACCTTTTCCTCTATAAAACATTGATAAAACTTCGATGATCAGAAAATGATTAATAAATGAATAAAAAAAAAAAATAAAAAATAAATAAATAAATAAATAAGATAAATAAATAAATAAACAAATAAATAAATAAATAAATAAATAAATAAATAAATAAATAAATAAATAAATAAATAATAAATAATAAATAAATAAATAAATAAAATAAAATAAAATATATGAATAAATAAATAAATGAATAGATAAATAATCTGTCGATCCATTGCAGGTTTGCAGCGCACATACATGTAGCAATAGTTTCAAATACACCAATCATCAGACTATTGCATCAAATAATCAAGATATAATCACAAAAAGTGATAAAGGCACTTGAAGCACTACAATATTTGAAAAAAAAACCAAGACCAATTAGCTGAGATTCAACTCCCAGTAAGAAAAAAAAAATAAATAAATAAATAAAAAAAATAGACCAATCAGCTTCCAGTACTTTCATAAAACAGACCAATCAGCTTCCAGTACTTTCATAAAATAGACCAATCAGCTTCCAGTACTTTCATAAAATAGACCAATCAGAACTAAAACCGTCTTAGAAACTCTCAGAACTCCTATCATCATATTTCGTCGAACCAACCCCTCCTTTTCAATTTACCACAAAATAGCATGTAATACAACATGTATATGGGTCTTTTCAACCTGGTTCAGCACCTTATATTGACCAATACCTGTAAATAAATTGACGGGAAAAGTCGTAAAACCGGCGCGCCGTGGTCAACACCGTGACAAGCGACCAGAGCGCCACGTCAGCCCAACCTTTTATGGTAATTTCTTGTGTATATACGATTCCCATAAAAGTCTTATTTTTCGCACAAAATGATCTATATATAATGTTATAACGCTTTCTTTGTAGGTTGCCCCACACTTAGTAAGTCTGCTGAAGTTTTGCTTTAAAGTCACACCCAACAAATCTCATTTTGTGGAACTTTTTATTTTTCAAATTTTAATTTTTTTTCTAGATCATTTCAACAACCAATTTCATTGGTTAGATCTGTTTTTTACATCGCTTCCGATAGAGATTTATCTTACCCTTAAAGAATTTTCACCTACAATGTGCACATCTTTATTATTTTGTTTTTCTATTTTTTGACCGATACATTTCATTCAGACGTTTATTTTTATTCCAGAATATAAAGACAACTTCTGATAGATACCAACTTCAAACCGAGGAGAAAAAACCGAGTTCTTGCGAAATTTGAATAAGGGAGCAATCATTTGATTATTATGCGGGGAGGGGGGGGGGGGGGGGGCAGGAAGACTTTTGCCCGTCGGAATTTTTTCAGCCATTTTAAGAGCCGGAAAATTTGTTTCACCGGACCTTCGGGCCGGATTATTATTATTTTTTTGTAATTTTCCAATTTTGAAAATTACTATGAAGTTTAAATTAATTCAGCGTGATTTTTCGGCCATATTTAAAAACATCAAACACAGAATGAGTTCATCTCTTGCCAGCAGATCACTTCATTTTAATTTCTTGAATGGCATATGATGCCTATAATCTATTCACTTAAATGATACTCAACGGAGACAGGCTACATGTATATGGTGCTAATGACTTTTGAATTTGATTAATTTACTCCAAATTGCATAAAGTTTGTTCCATTTTTATTTATACTTAGTTTATGACACACACAAAAAGTGTTTACTGGGCAACGAGGAAAGGTCGGAAGAGAGGGGGAGGGGCAATTTTCATGATCCGGAAAATTTTTTTGGCCGGCCCGTTGGGCCGGAAATTTTTTTCCCTAACATTTCGATCCGGAATTTTTTTTTTGCAAAGTCTTCCTGCCCCATCCCATAAAAATCAAATGGTTGCTCCCTAAGAATTATCTTTTTTGTTTGTTTTACGCGCGTAACGGATTCATATGAAATTTCCGATGTTGATGCGTTACAAATGTTGATACAGACTTCCTCAACTTTTAAACGAAAGGAAAGTAGTTTATCATTCGGCGTCATTTACTTATATTTTAGATACATTACTAGTAGATTTCAAACTAAAACTGCTACGTCCTATCTACATGCTCCAAAATGAATACGGAGGACCATGAACACGTACCGACCGCGTACGGATCCCCAAAGTTTGCCCACGTTTTTGCACGTAGACAGCACGTACTTGCACGAACGACGGGTTTGTGCATGACCACCACTTAAGGCAACTAGAATTACATTCAAATCATTTAATTTCCATTGTCATTCTTAAGAAACGAAGATTCTGATTGGCCGAAAAATTGTGTTGATACCTGCATCAACCCAAACCGTGGGTCCCTGTAAAGTGCGAAACGAAACAAAAACGAAACGAAACGAAACAAATCGATACGAAACGAAACAAATCGAAAGGAAACGAAACAAATCGAAACGAAACGAAACAGATCGAAACGAAACGAAACAAAACGAAACAGATCGAAACGAAACGAAGCAGATCGAAACGAAACGAAACAAAACATAAAACTTAAAGAAAATGAGAAAAAGAGGGAAAATCGCCGAAAACGAATATTTCAAGACAAGATCAACATGTAATATTGCCTTAATCCAAGAGTTCTACATTTGTAACTAGTGCCGAGAGGGTTTCTTGAAAGAGTCAAATTTGACAATTAAAAAAAGTAAATGTCAAATGCCATTCATGTATTTAAGAGGAATAAAAGGGAGGGGATATAAAACCACGCTATGACACCGTAGTGAGATCATAAAACGGGGTGGGGGAACATTTCAGGAAAAAAAATCTTATCCTTTTTCAAACGAAATGTCCCCCCCGTTTTTAATTGTTCTCATTTTTCTGATAAAATTTTCAAATACACATAACGGAACAGTTCCGTTTCCTCTGCGCTAGACTCCTCCCTGCCAAATAATATTTTTCCGTTTATGACGAGGTTATTCATCCCATTGACTCTCCTTTAAAATGCAATTGTGCTATATACCGTATATACTAGTATTATGTTTTAATCGTCAACTTTGATTCTTTAAAAAACCCTCCAGCCACAAGAACTAACGGTTGAAGGCAATAATGAGGGGGTGGACAGGAACAAAGGGAGGGGAGAGAAAGGGGGCGGGAGGAGGGAAGAAGGGGCGAGAGGAGGGACAGATGATTGGGAGGGTAACAATAACCAAAAAAAAAAAAAGGAAATTACTTTTAATATAAATAATCTTGCTCTTATGCGTTCATGTACATAATCTCAATTTAAAAAATTACCACGAAATTCATCTATATATACCTTAAAAAAAAAAAAAAATTCCGATCGCTTCGCTCGCCACAATTTTCAATTCATTTTTCAAATACTTCAGGCTCGATTCGCTCACCTTAGTTTTTCATCTTAATAGGTCTATTTCTTATTTTCAAGATTTAAAAAGGAAATAACCCAAATAACTTCACAATTGCACCAATTTACACTTTAAAGTTTATACATTTGTCTTGACCGCCAAAGACCCCCCTTCCCCACGGGGAGGGGGAGGCGGCAGGAGGAGAGTGGTACCCTTAAATAAGATCTTGTCTTGAAATATTCGTTTTCGGTGATTTTTCCTCTTTTTCTCATTTTCTTTAAGTTTTATGTTTTGTTTCGTTTCGTTTCGATCTGTTTCGTTTCGTTTCGGTCTGTTTCGTTTCGTTTTGTTTCGATCTGTTTCGTTTCGTTTCGATTTGTTTCGTTTCGTTTCGATTTGTTTCGTTTCGTATCGATTTGTTTCGTTTCGTTTCGTTTCGTTTTTGTTTCGTTTCGCACTTTACAGGTACCCCCCAAACCGTAAGTACGGGCTTAGCAACGTCATAAGCAACGTCGTTGGCAACACAATTTAAATGCCGCAAATAAACGTTGAAACTGGACTGAATGACATGATAAGGAATATTTTTATCTTATGCATCTTGCGCTACGCACACGATGCAGTTTTACCCCAGTTTTTGGTGTTGATACCTCGATCAACAAAAAAATATTATAGCAATGATTCCATAAATAAATCTGGTTGCCTATTGTGACGTCACGTCCATGCTTTGAACGTAGGGAAAATTTACCAACATTAGAATACTTTTGATGCTGTAATGTGCTGTAAAAACGATGTTCGTGCAAAAATAGAGGGTGTCTAATATTTAGCAAAAATGTAAATATAAGAAATGACTGTCTTACTTTTGGTGTTCATGGGTGTATGGTTCTGGTTGGCACACCGCGAGCGATTCACGGAATTTGCACGTGACCAACCAGAATTATACATTTCTTAAATAAATATCTAAAGCAAGCGCATACGTAAAAAAAAAAAGGGGGGCGGGGGGGTTCAGGGATATGTTAGGGTTAAATGTGGGGTTATGACCTCCATCCATGGCTTGTCAAAAACCTTGATTTTTCTAGCTTTACGTCCCTGACATTAACCCCCCCCCTTCATTGAAGAAAAATTTCTAGATTCCTCCAATGCTAAGTTAGAACTTGCTAAGTTTGCTTTCATTGTAGTATTGAAATTACAAATAAAGTTTTAAAAAATTAATTCAGTATCATTTACCTTTAATTGATAAAATATAAGTCTCTCAATTCATCTTATTTCGAGTAAAATAAAATCTTTATATAAAGTCAAAAGTAAACATGGTAAAGGACACTACAACTTAGACGCATCAACGTAACTCGAGAATTGACAACGAGTTAACATTAAAATCGTTGTTAAATTCATCCGTCGTATTTTCTTGAATTTGAAATGACGTACTAAAATGTGTTTCTGATCTGGCCCGACGTTACTTTACCATTATAATTAACTTCTTAAAAGAAATATTTGTTATTTGAGACAGCGAGTTGAGCCTTCACCCCTTATTTGGTGACACGCATTCATGATGCATAATGTAACTTTCACTTTCCGATCTTGAGCAAAAAAAAAAAAATAAATAAAATTACTCGCCTCTCTCTCTTTTGACATGTAGATTTTTCAAACATGAATTTTTATTTCTTTTTTGTTCAAAATTTTTATACTCAAATCAAAACTTGAAGAGAAGGACAGATATTGATGACGAAAAAAAAAAAAAAAAAATAAAAATAAAAATAAAAATAAAAATTAAATAAATAAATAAATAAATAAATAGATACATTCAGAGAAATGAATAAATTTATTAATCAATGAATAAAAAAAAATAAATATATTATAATCCTTGTGAATTGAGAAATAATTAAATGAGTAAATAAATAAATAAATAAATAAATAAATAAATAAATAAATAAATAAATAAATTTAAAGATGAATGAATAAACAGAAAAAGGGGATGCATTGCGCCTAATGAAAGACAATCATTTAACACTCTTTATCATTTTCATATTCGTATTTTATGAAATAAAACGCGTGTTACTTGTTATTTGTTTGTTTTGAATACCAAAAACAATGTTATATATGTAATGTCTAGGGGCCTATTTGGGCCATATGTTATACAGTTTAATGATTACAACAATAAGAACTTATAAAAGTCGAAATGAAAATCGGTAAAACGGTTAGATGTAGAAACGATAGTGTACCATAAAAGGCTAGAGGCAATTCGATCGCCAATGAGGTGAAGATTGAGCCCGAATTTGCCTTATGTCCGAGGATGATGTCAAAGATCAACGGCCAAGATACGAAAAACCTACTCAAAATCTGAGGTATTTTATAATGAGTAAAGGGCAGAGGTGTAGTAGGGATGGAACGATGAGTGACAAATAAATATAAAATATTGGATTTATAACAGATTTTTATTTCTTTAAAACAACGAAATAGCTTAAAATGTATTTCTTTGTTTATGTCTTTTTTGGAATTATTTTGTGTGTGAAAAATAAAGGTGAGTTTGCTTTTTTTTTATTTATTTAACAATATTACAATTACTTTGATGAATTAATTATTTATTAATATCAACGAAAAAGAACATGATGTTAAGAATGATTTTATTTTTACATTGCGATATCCATTTAATTTAAGACGACAATTCAAGGCAAAATATACTGTATGTATAACCTTCCCGTTAAAAAACAAAATAATGAATAAAGAAAGATAACAAGAAAAAAAAATTAAAAAAATAACAGGACGGCACTTTTAAGCTGAAAAAAAATCAAATATATGAGCTATTACACAGAAAAGCTGGATAAATCGCAAATTTTCAGTCTTTTTATAAATTTCAGTGAGTGCTAGTTGTGGTGGGAATTATACGAATGATTTCGGTGGCTCGTTCACGATATCGATTCTAGATAACAAAGCCAATCCGGACAATTGTTTAATCCGGATTAGTGTGAGCGAAGGAAAACTTGCTGTAGTGAGGTTCAAAAATATAAAAATGGCTGTTACTACTGACTGCACTGAAGATTATGTAGAGGTAAGTTTTATATTTTTCACTATTTTCATAGAATCACAGAAGAAATACATAATTTATTTGTATGTCTTATTTAATGAAGGTTAGAAAAATAAAGAATAATTGAAACAAAATAAAACCCAATGACAATAAAAAAAAATCATATGGAGATAAATGAATATAAAAGTCGGTCAGGAAATGAATGTGCGAAGAAATGCAAATATTGATAAAGACATTGGACAATTTTATTAAAATTATCAGCAGATGAGAAACTGTATCAGTTAATGAAATACATCAAATACTCACAAAAGGCGGATAAATACTACATTATATGTACACATTTTCATGATTTACATAAATACATAATACTACATGCTTACTTCTGTATAGATAAGAGATGGTTCCACCCTGGAGTCGCCCCTGATCAGGAGGTACTGCTCTAGCAATATATTTTCTGTGGCCGGTAGGACTAATCATCTACTGCTAAGGGTACTGAACACTGGTACATCACCGCCCTACCTGTCCTTTACAGCAGAGTACTTTGCATACGGTAAATACATGTAAAAATAAATTCAATTCAATTCAATTTAAATAAACCCAATTCCATTCAATTCAATGTTCAATTCAATTCAATCCAATTCAATTCAATTCAATATTCAATTCAATTCAATTCAATATTCAATTCAATTCAATTCAATATTCAATTCAATTCTTTACTCAATTTAATTTGATATTCATTTCAATTCAATTCTTTCTATTATCTGATGTCATATATAGACCAATGACAGTCCTGAGAATGGCATATAGTTATATACTCAATAAATGTCAAGTGTCCATTTGACAAAAAGAGAAATACATAATATATTTAGAACAATTCTTCAGATATAGACAAAGATCTTTTGTTTTGTCTGCATGTTTTTCTGTACGTAAAATATTTTTTCCATAGACAAAATTTATTTTAAAGAAAGTGTGTCAAATACCTGTTGCAATATAGATTTAATTCATCTTTTCATATACATGTTGTAAGGATCAGGAGAATGTTTACGTTTATCTTTCTCTTCATGACTTAAGAATTTCTAAAGTGTGATGGGAATTATGAAGATAAAAAAAATGTCAAAATCAAATATTCGAGAAATAACTCGATTCAATCGTTTTATTTCAGATTTAGAGAATGCTAGATTGAACTCAACAGTGGGTACCTATTCCTCACCTCGTTACCAAGGAACGGCGTCACTAGGTTACCCTAACAACCTTGACTTTACCATAACTATAGAAAGTCCCGCAGAGACTGGCTTAATTCTCGTTTTTACTGAATTTATCTTACAAGAAAAATCTGGCACGAAATGTTTCGATTTTATTGAGGTAAGTCCGTTTATCTTATCCTTATTTCTTTTGTTTTCTCATTTTTCTGTTTGTTCCTTTTGTTAATTTTCTCCTTTTTTTTTGATCCAGCCGAACGAAAGATCGGAATTTATGAAAAAAGTAAAACACGGGAACTATAAAAAGATTAAACTTTACATTTCAAAAAGTTTAGCAAAGATGCGAGTAAATATCACTTTTCATTCCAAAATTATACGAAACATTATATGTATATTTTTTTTACAATTCAGGTATCGGAACCGGACGGCACTATTCTCGGTACATTTTGTGGCGCCACGCCCCCTCAAGACATCGTGACAAGATACAACACGGTGTACATAAGATTTAAAACAAATCCCGTGACAACATTTGCCGGATTTACAGTCACTTGGGAAAGTATGTTGATAGTTTACACAATCGAATTTAAGACATTCCTTGCACACTTAAAAAGATTTATGATTAAATAAAAAGAAACAGACAAAAAGAAACAACTATTCTTTTCCACGTGGAAAACTTATATAAGAAATAAGAAAGCTTTTAGATAGCAGGCGATTTTCAAATTTCATAGTGTGCAATCGTGTATCTGAATAAGGTTCATGATGGCTTGAAGTCATTGAAACTCTACTTTACTGTATTATGTTCATAAGTATTGCCAAGCCCCTCTTTTGTTCACTTATTTTTCAAATTTCAAAGTCCTTGTAGGAAAGTTATACTTCAGTTTGAATTCGTGACGAATTTTGGACCCCTCCCCTCCGCCACCCCTAAACAAAAACAAACAATAATTACAAAGGCATTGTTCCTTCGTTTCATTAAAATAAAAAATTCTTTTAATCCAGCATGCGGAGACCATTTCACTCAGAGTAATGGAATCATGACAATTCCTACGCGACAAAGTTATTACAGAAACAACATGAACTGTCACTACCTTTTTACTGAGCCTCCGGGAAAGAAAGTAGTCCTGACTTTTACGGAAATAATTCGGATAGAGGACATAGTAAACGGACACTGTGTAGACTATATACAGGTATGTCACGGGAGCATTCTACTCTTGAAAACTAAGTTATTCTAATACTAGTAGTTGAGATGCATGAAAACATGTTAATCTACATTCTTCATTGAAAGATCGAGACCAACATTGTTATCGAACGTTTCATTTTTAATCATTTTTAATATCGGATCCATGGCGACCATGAAGACGTTTTCTTTACAGATTCTTCACGAATGAGACGACCGATTTCAGAGCCTGTGATTGACTTAGCTCAAATGTTGCCAATTGAAATACAATATTTTGTCCATATTCAGAATTTTTCCTTTTTTCAGTTATTTGAAGGTGGCCATGATTCTACGGACACCATATACTTGGGCTGTGCTACTATCAATCCCTTCTCCATAGCATCCCGGGGGAACGAGATGTTACTGAAGTTTGTTTCTGATACCAGAGTGACCAATACAGGATTTACATTGTCTTATAAAGCTGTAGATAGTAAGATTACATTTCTTTCCAATATCTGTAATTGAATATTTGCGCGTCGGAAGTTGAAAATGTTACAACAGTTTCTTCTTGGAAACAAGTAATTTATTTATATGAATTTAAGAACTCGTTATTCAAATACTAGAATATGAGAAACCAGCCTACAAGTCAAATGTACAACTGGAAAAAATGCTCTTCTCGTCGTCATAAATCCAAAGTTAATTTATACATTAAAGTCACGAAGTCGTCGATGAAATTACTTTCTACACGTGCGACAAATTTTTATTTACGCCAGCTAGTGAAACAGCTCTTGATAATCCAGATGAAAGTTGTTGAGAGTACAATGCCTTCATTTTGAAAATTTCTGTAAAGTGGATCCTGTAGCATCATGATAAATATGGATAATGACCATATCCAAACAAAGAAAAACCTCCACCATATGAAAAGAAGCGAACTCCCAATGTGGGAGTGAGACCAGGTGCCCAGGAAGAGTCAGCATCTCCTGCTTGCATACAACACCTGTCACTTCAATTCGGTAGAATTGTCACATCCGGTTACTTCCATTTCGGAAGATACAAGTATATTCGGTGGCTGGCTGGTCCAAATGGTCTAAGACAGAATATATCCAGCATTCTGGAGAGTGGGACATCATAATGTATGACGAGTTCCCCATATCATATCACATCCATCCTGCTACGTCTTTCGATTTCATTGGACACAACTTTCAGTCTTTGGCTATATTTCATTGTTTTGGTCGAGGATCACTGACGGGGGTTAAGTACCCGAGGCGTACATGTCTGGTCCGCGCTGCAAATTTATCTGTTCTAAATTGATGCTATGAATTCGCAGTCTTTGGCAATATTTCATTGTTTGGATTGAGGATCACTGACGATGGTTAAGTACCCGAAAAGTGCATGTCTGGTCTAAGCTGCAAATTCATTGGATGCTATGAATTTGAAGACGTAACATTCCTACGTTTTCTTATGTAGAGCAGGTGGACATTACGACAATGACCAAAATTACAGGGACCACAGCGGATCACACATTCGTGATATATCACGGATATAACCTAGTCAGACAAGTCTGATGTGTGGCAATTTGAACCAAATAGGAACAAATTGCCAGCCGGACTAGGGTTGGTTCCGGTGATTTGTTTTATCCGGTGTTCATTTAGCACGAAAAAGCGAACGGCCCTTTTTATCGTATACTAATTTCAATCATGACGTCAAGATCAGCAATATGTATAGATTCATCATGCATGCATCGCTTTTCAAAAGTCTCCTCTCTAAGTTTCCAACTGATAGTTATGAAATATTCACATGTACCATTTTTGGTTTCAGTTTGTAGATATAAATACGATACCATGGGAGGTACGATACAGTCCCCAAACTATAACGGTCAATACTCAGCCAATGAGCACTGCGAGTTTGAAATCGAGACCACACCCCTTAGTCAGATTCTGGTACATTATGACAAGTTCCTATTGGAATCAAAGGATCCAGAGTGTCATGATTATTTACAGGTAAACGACCTTAAAGAGGTCAATATTCATATATTACTACACTTGCTCAGGTCCATATGCAATATTTTTTTTTGCATTGGGAGAACATGCATATTGCCTTGCTTTGCTTTCACTTTTGTTTTGCTTTTTGAATATTGTTTCGTTTTATTATCATTAGTTTGTTCGGACGAAATGGAGATTATTCTACATATAAGATGTGAATCAAAATTAATATTCACTACTTAAACACGATTTCAATACTTATATTGAGAGTAACAGTATAGGAGATGGGCTAAATAAATATGTTGAATAATTCTGTTATCGAAAAATCTTGAAATTTCTAAAACATGGGCCCTGTAGCATCATATCCCACCCATTCTGCTACGTTTTTCGAAACATTTTTGGACATAATAATTTTCTCACTCTGTGGCCATATTAAATTGTTAGATTGAGGATCACTGACGAGGGTTGAATGCCCGAAACGTGCATGTCTGGTCCATGCTGCAGATTTATCTGTTCTTAAATGATGCTTATTGAATTTGAAGACGTTTATTATTTGAATAAGGACCGCTTTTCACAGATTTGAATCAAATATAAGTATTAAATGAATTTCTATCATCTTCTCTCGTTTATCAGATAGTAGATCCAATGGCGCCTACCGTAAAAACACAATCATACTGTGCAAGGAACACGCCCCCTAGCGCACCTTATACGGGACATGAACTCCGGATGAAATTTGTGTCAGACGACAGGATCCAGTATGACGGCTTTGTGGCGTACTGGGCAGGTCTGTTTCAACTAACATTGAATTTTGTATCATTCTTCATTAATTATTATTGAAATAAAGCTATTTCAATCGTTATCTTTATGCCGACCCGATGGATACTAAGTGTATATAATGGGCATGATTATATCAATATGGGCAAATTATGCACAAAGTTTATGAAATATCCGAATCATGCAGCTTCCGTAGGTATACAATGGGCCCTAAAAGATCGGCTCTGACAAGAGCAAAACAGCACAAATAAGATAATAAAGAAAAAACAAACAAAATGCAAAAAAAAGGCTTAAAAAGTCGTGTCTCACCCCCTAGAAAAAGCAAATGATTGCTGCTTCCTAATGTCGCGTTGTATATAGGTATTTTGAAATAAAATTTTTGTGAATATATACATCATTTTAGAAAAAGACGAGGCAAAAGTTTAAAAGAAAATGATAGAATTCGAAAAATAGTCAATAATGCGTCATTTTGCTTGCAGCTTGTGGTGGTTTACACAGGGAGCATCAGGGTATGATTAAGGCTCCGTATAACTACGTCATTACGGGTTGGTCACAGACTTGTGTCCATACCATAATGCCTGACCAGTTTGATAAAATCTACCTGATGATGAAAGTGACCAGCACGCTCCAGGGCACGTGTACCGAGTCTGTTCAGGTAAATATTCTATACTTTACATCAGAACATCCTCTGCCCTTGAAATATGTTTACAATACTAGATTTATATAGGATCTCAAATAAATTTTCATTTTCTTTTTTTTACGCATGCGCGAGCTGAGAGGACGCGCAAATTTTGAGTCCTCAGAAATATGTGAAATTTTCCTAAAAACCGATTAAAATGTTACCAAAATGAACTGAAATGGAATGATGTGATTTGGGAATTCATAAAGGGACTGCAGAAGAAAAATAGTAAGTGAAATGTGATTTATACGACTTTTTGAGAATTTCCAGTGAGCGAATACTCATATATACTATATACTATGTATACCTTGTTTACGTTATGCATTGGTGATCCGCATTAGTGATCGTTAACGGGTCAATGGACGCATACCTGTCTTGATTACCTTGATTTGTTTTGATTATTTGAATCAGTACGGTGAAATCCGGAAGATGTCAACCCCCATGCAGCAAATTAATACTCCCTTGCAATCTCGACAGCCCCGTCGAACTTCGAAACCAACCCCGCCCCAGCGTGAACAAGGGGAAGTGAAAAAGATATGTCAATCTGTTCTCGATCATGGTGACAATGTACCAGTACTTGTATCTGAGTCAGTCCAAAAGGGTGCATCCGAATCTGACATTTCCAGTGTTTTCGTAACGTCAGGAGACTCTACCCCCCACCCTACAGCCACCCAGGGTTCAATTGATGGTCAGCCGAATATAAGTATATCCCTCAGTCACGCTGACATGGAGGTGATCTCTAACGCTGTCTGCAACTATATCGTCCAAAATATGAAGACTATAATGGACCCTATCCTGACCAGTCATTTTACCCATTACAATGAAGCCCTCAGTGATGCTAACAACACGATCACTCGTCTAAAGAGGAAAACGAGGATCTGAGGAGACAGGTCGATGCGTTGGACCAATATAATCGTCGCAACTCACTCCATGTGACTGGGCTCAAAGAGGAGGCCGACGAAACCACGGAAAAGATTCTGGTTCGCGAATTGTCTAAAGTCGGTCTTGAAATATCGCCGTCCGATATCGATGACTCTTATCGGATAGGAAGCGCACAAGGCGGGAGAACCCGACCCATTATAGTCAAGTTTAGCAGCTACCGTGCGAAACGACGTATCTTAGTGGCGCGCAGAAACCTACCCAAAGGTGTATACGTCAACGACGATCTTACGTCCGAGCGTAGCAGTATTGCATATAAAGCACGCCAACTTGTCAAACAGAGAATCCTCAATAAAACTTGGATTTCTAACGGCAAAATTATGGTCATCGATCGCCTAAATAGGAAACATGCCATAGATACACATGCTAACCTCGAACTACTCGCTTCACCAAGCTATATCACGAAGAACACTACGACTCATTTACACGTACCACAGTCTCCCGGTATATCTTACGCCGGTATTGTAAGCGGAATAACGTCCGTCCAGATACCGTCCCTAGAAGGAGCCGTCGCTGCCTCGGTAACCACAGGAACTGTAACCACACCGGCTACTGTGTAAATACTACGCTAATGTGGCACGTTTAGTGCCGTAAATAACTCAAAATGAATTCTTATAATGACTTATGATTTTGGTATCATTCAATCTAGCCAATATTGAACAAAATGCTATTCGTCTTTTTGTTCATACACCTTTATGTACATATGTTCAATCACGAGTTACATTTTTGTTCTTTTTTGCTTCTTGTTTCACCTGACATGTCTTACATTTCACCTCATGTCTCTCTTTCTTCCTGTCATTTCCTTACATTATCTTCGATTAATCTAAACATTGCTTTGTTATGTATTTTTGTATCCCTACCGAGATGTTACATAGCTACGGCCATCATCCTGGTCTTAAAGTTTTCTTACGAGTTACCTCCCGGAGTAACATGACTATTGGTAACGTATCATATACTGCGAGGATAGGCCGTTTTTATAATATTGCTATTTCCAAGTGTCGCCTTAACCTTAAAGATATTATCTTTGCAAATATGATAGCTTTATATAAATGCAAAGCTGTACCATTAATGATTCTGTTTTTACTTTTTCTTGATCCCCATAACGAATATCCCAGTGAAAACAAGATATCGCACAAATCTACACTCCATCTATCACCAAAGCTTACACCCCCCTTATCAATTGTTCGTGTATTGCTTTTCTGCATAATTGCCATATTACTATGTTTATATCAGTCCGGTGATATAGAAAAAAATCCTGGCCCTGTAAGTGTTTCCGAAACATCATCTGTATCCATAATTTCAAACGGCATATGTAATGATATCGATACACTGAGTAACGAAATATCATTAATTCATCTCAATGTTCAAAGTTTAATCCCAAAAATTGACCTAATTTCTGCTGAGCTGTCTTCCTTCGATATCTTAGCCTTTACTGAAACGTGGGTAAAGCCCAGTACATCCCCATCAGAATACGAAATACCTGGTTTTAACCAACCTTATTCCTATATTAGACAAGATAGAATAGGTGGTGGGGTATCTATCTATGTTAAACCTAATATTGTAGCCAAAAGAAGGTTTGAACCTTGAAGTTAAAAATGTCGAATGTGTTTGGTTAGAAATTTTCTTTAGCGGTAAAAAGATACTACTTGGCACATTTTATCGCCCCCCTAATACCGGAAGTGATTACTGGAATTTAATTAATCATTCTATAGACTTGGCATTAAACTTAAAAAATGAAAACGTTAGTAATTATTGGTGATTTTAACTGTAATCAACTGAATGATAACCATAACGAAATAAGGAAAATACTTGATACATTTACACTTTATCAAATACTAAATGAACCAACACATTATACGGAACACTCAAATTCTCTCATTGATCTTATAATAACTAATAATCCTAATATCATCAGTGCATCTGGTGTTAGTGATCCTTTTCTGCCAAATGAAATTCGCTATCATTGTCCGATATATGCAATGCTTAATATACCAAAAAGAAATAAAACTACTTTTTCTAGGAAAATTTGGATATTTAAAAATACAAATTTTGATGAATATCGCAGTAAATTATCTACAGTCGATTGGGATCCAATAATCTCTAATGACAACATCGACAACTCGGCCTCACTACTAACAGAAACTATCATTAAAACAGCATCTGAAACTATTCCTAACAAACAGGTAACGATCAGGAAAAATGATTTACCAGTGGATAAACAATTCAATAAGAAAATTAATAAGAAAACGCAGACGTATTCACAAAAAAGCAAAAAAGTCGAACAATGCAGACGATTGGTCAAAATTTAGGACCTTAAGAAATAAATGTATTGCATTAATACGTAAATCACAAACGGAATACTTCGATAACATTGCTCAAAAATTAAAACATAGTTCAAATTCTAAAGATTGGTGGAAGTTAGCAAATCGATTAAATGGATTCAACATGACAAAATCTGAAATTCCACCCATTAAAAAGACAGACAACTGTTATGAAGACATAGACATAAATAAAACACAGCTCTTTAACGAATACTTTATAACACAGTCAACCGTTGATGATTCTGGAGTTGACCTACCCCCTCTGACCTATAACCAAACTTGTTCTATTGACAACATTGACATAACGGAGACAGACGTAAAAGACGTACTTGACAACCTCGACATTTCAAAAGCGACCGGCCCGGACGGGATAAACCCGCGACTTCTGAAAGAAGCTTCATCACAGCTATGTGGTCCTCTTTCAAAATTCTTTAACAGGTCTTTAGAGATTGCAAAATATCCATCTGTTTGGAAAGAAGCTAATGTTTCCCCTATTTACAAAAAAGATGATCCCTCCCTGGTAAAAACTACAGACCCATATCCCTATTGAACATTCTTGGAAAGGTTATGGAAAGATGTATCTTCAAACACATTTACAACTACATTGTTTCGAATAATCTCCTTACACCACTACAATCTGGCTTTCGACAAAAAGACTCGACAATATTTCAATTATTAGATATTACAAATCAATTTGGTAAAGCTTTAGATGACGGAAAGGAAATCAGAGTAATTTTTTGTGACATAAGTAAAGCATTTGATCGCGTTTGGCATCTTGGACTTATACATAAACTCTCTACATTCGGAATTTCTGGCTCTCTTCTTTCTTGGTTTTCAGACTATCTTCACTTTCGACGGCAACGAGTGGTCATAAATGGCACTTCATCTGACTGGTTAGAAATCACTGCTGGCGTTCCCCAGGGATCTATTCTTGGCCCCCTCCTTTTCCTCATATACATTAACGACATAGTGACGGACATACGATCAAACATTAGACTGTTCGCTGATGACACCAGCTTATACATTATAATTGAAAACCCTATAACTGCATCCGAAACTCTTAATTTTGATCTAGATACAATACATAAATGGTCATCAAATTGGCTTGTTGACTTTAATCCTCAAAAAACTGTAAGTATGTTAATAAGCAAAAAGCAGACAAGTCCTAACCACCCTCCTCTTTCCATGAATGGCACACAGATAACTGACACTGATAAACATAAACACTTAGGCCTCGTTATAAATTCTTCTCTAAATTGGGACGATCATATCGAAATGATCATTTCGAAAGCCTCCAAACGCCTTAGCATTTTACGCTCTTTAAAATTTAAATTAGATCGATTTTCTCTCCAAAAATTATACTTTTCCTTCATTAGACCAATATTCGAATATGCGGACATAATTTGGGACGGTACTACTTTACAATTAAAACAAAGATTAGAACAGATACATATTGAGGCAGCAAGAATCGTGACAGGCGCGACAAAACTGACAAACATTGGAAAATTACTTGATGACACAGGATGGGACACTTTATCTAAGCGACGAGAAAAACATAAAATAATTACTTTCCATAAAATATTTCACAAAGAATCGCCTTCTTACCTCCATTCTATGATTCCATTAATGGGTAATCAGGTACATTCCTACAATACACGTGGACAAAATGACTTAAACAATATAAGATGTAGAACCCAACAGTATAATATTTCCTTCCTTCCATCAGTAATTCAGTTGTGGAACAAACTTCCTGAAGAAATTCGTATGAATCCTAATCCTCTTGTTTTAAAAGCTTTCCTTAATAAAGACATGACAAAAACTCCAGTTTATTTCAATTGCGGATCCAGGAAAAATCAAATTTTACACACCCGTTTGCGCCTTGAATGCAGTTCACTGAATGCTCATTTATTCCATAGAAACCTAAGCGAAACACAATTTTGTTCATGCGGATTAGTCGAGACAACCAAACATTTCTTACTCCAATGTAAAAAGTACAGTGATTTAAGAGAATCAACTATCAGAACTATACACTATCCCTTAACACTCAATCTACTACTGTTTGGAGACCGTGCCTTAAGCGACACAGAAAATGAAAAAATATTTATTCTTGTTCATAAATACATAGAAAAAAGCAGCAGATTTTCGTAATATATTAACTCACAGGAAGATCTCTCTCTCTCTCTCTCTCTCTCTCTCTCTCTCTCTCTCTCATCTCACCATTTTCTGCATTGTGTTGATAACAGAAATATCAGTATAATTCCTCATCTATCCATGTATTTAAATTTTCACTACATATATATATATTTACGTCTAGTGTACCAATTATATCAATTTACATTAAGTTTAAATGCTTCAACCAACGATCTACTTCTTTGACATTCCCATAGATACATGTACTTATTTTTCCATTTTTGTGTATTATATGTTTATTTGCCTTTTTGATTTCATTTTTTTTTCCATTTTCACTCACTTTTGATGAAATATTTCACTACTTTAGGTATTTCACATAATATTGCCGTAATGTCCTCTGCACAGAAATTAGGAAAGGGATTAATATAAGTATATTTTTTTACTTGTTTCCCAATCCATTGTATTTTGTCTGTAATAACTTATGTATGCATAATGAAATAAATACCAGTTTAAACTAAATTTTCATTTCATACTGGTACAAATGTATGTAATATAAAACGAGTTGTGCGTTTTATATCCTCGAGCCTTGGCGAGGGGATACAAAATGCACAACGAATTTCAAAATACATCGTATGAAATGAAAATTCATTTGAGATTCTTTTTATGACATGATTCTGCCAAAATGAAATGGAATGTGTATTTTCAACGTGAAATCAACGTTTCTGAGAACTAGAGGCGAACTACGCCGTGACCTAGAAGTTGTCTGCTACGCCATGAGAAGTAGTCCTTTTCTGTGCGTAGAGAGAAAAATATTTCAAAGTTAAGTACTGAAATGCAATAATTATTTTACAACAACAACTTTAATCATAGATATTAGATTGCGTCAGACTTTAGCATATGACCGATATTTGAAAGGTCACACTTGTCACAGTGTAGGTGATTAGGCTCCAAACTGAACCAATCGCAATCAAGCAGAGTGATTTGTAACGTGTTACATTTTGGATCATAACATATGAATATGAAATGGCTTTATGGGACTGCATTACGGGTGTGTCATGTGATTAAATTTCTTCTTCATACTCGTATTTTGTGTCATTGCTTACCAGCGCAACATTGCACGAAAACTATACAAGAGACATTCTCCTGTTTCAGGGAAACGTGATAAATAAGGAAAATAGTGGACAAATGATGATAATAGATACATGTATATTAAACTCTTGTATATTTAGCTAACAGAGGAAGTTAACGGAGCCAATAGTACAGTGTGGAATTTCCCCTGCACCACGTCAGATGACGGCGATGGCTTTGTGCGCAAGCTCTTCCAAGGTACCCGTATGTTTCTCAAATTCAACATGCCAGAAGGTCGACGCCATAAAGTAGACTATGAATTCAGCTGGACAGGTATGTGGCTCATAAGTAAATGAAATATCTTTTTACAAGAGAAACAAGAAAATACAAGAATACTGAAAGAAATGAACTAAATGTTAATGGAAAATGCAGCTGGTATCTTGCGTGGTAAGTTTGGTCAAACAGAGTTTTCTGCAGCATCAACAATAATAAAGTATGTAAAGATGAACATTTATTATTTTTGTATTCGAATATTATTAAATTTCATGTGATCAATTTCATCGTAGCATGTGGTGCAAGAATCACATCACGTACTGGAACAATACATTCCCCTTTTTACCCGGGCTACTACCCAATTCAGCAGACATGCGCATATATCATTGACGCAGCTTCCGGAAGTAATGTCATCCTGGACTTCACGGAGTTAGATCTGGTTCAAGGAGAGGATTGTGAGGATTCCATAAAGGTAACTCGACCTCTACTGAAGTATTTTGAATTTATTGTGTACATTGTATCTAAATCTTTAAAGAAGGAAGGAATGGAGTAGTAATTTTTCACCTAGGCCTATTTCCCTTTGAGTGATTTGTAACCGTAGGTTCTGTAATCAATATGAGCATTCTTTAACTTCTTTATTCTTTTCACATAAGCAAGTGAAGTATCAAAATGTACGAATTTGATGGGTGATAAAACATTAACAGAAATCAGACATCATATCCCACCCATCCTGCTACGTCTATTGATACACTTTTGGACATAATAATTTTCACACTCTTTGGCGATATTACATTGTTTAGAGGATCACTGACGAGTGTCAAGTACTCGAAACGTGCATGTCTGGTCCGTGCTGCAAATTTATCTGTACTTAAATGATGCTATTGATTTTGAAGGCATTTAACATTTGAAATAATTGAAGTAATGATGTATTTTAGGTATATGATGGTATAAACAGTAACGGACGTTTACTACAATATATAAGAGGAAGTGCCATACCAGCTTCCATAGTGTCCTCCAGCAGTAGGATGTACATAACCTTTAACCCGACGTGTAACCATGTCAGTGGGAAAGGCTTCCTGGCAAAGTGGCAAGGTAGGAAATAAAGATCGAATTCTGTGTCTTTTCTAAAAAAAACTATATTTGGTTGTTAGAATGGTTTGAAAGGGAAACCGATTTCCCAGGAAAGCGACGAGGTATGAAACGAAGATCTCATACTGAGTGATTTCTTTGTTGGTCGAGTTTGAGTATTGAAGGAGTAGTGAATTTAATCTCTGAAAAAAACATAGCACCTTGGTATTAGAAATGCGTTGCAATTCTTCAAAATCTTTACATATAGTTTCTTTACTTTCAGTTTGTGGTTCAGTTACCAATGAGGAAGACGGAGAGCTATTAACTCCGCGCTATCCACAGACCTACCTACGTAATATCCGGTGTATGACTACCATTACTACAACGCCTGGTAAAATAGTGAACCTCATGTTTGAAGACTTCAGTGTGGGAAGTGATATCGGCGGTCAGTGTATCAACGATTATGTAGAGGTAGGTTAGAATTCAATGACGAAGGATGATCGGCTCTACCAGGCACCACCCTGTAGTACCTACCACAGCTGCTATGTTTAATTCACAGGACGTCAATTAATTTCATCTCTTATTTGTGAATTATTTGGCCTCTTCGCCTCGTCATTTTGTCTTGTTATACAGTACTATCAACGATCCTAAATCCATCTCCTATCCACACTATCATTTTTATACCCCCGCCATATAATGGTGGGGGTATATAGTGATGCACTTGTCCGTCCATGCGTCCGTGTGTGCGTCCGTCCCACCTGTGGTTTCCGGACATTTAAAGGAAAACTATTACAGATAATCAATTCATTTCTTGCATATAGCTTTTACACCAAGAAATACAGGTCAAGTTCGAATATAGGTCATGTCCCTCAATTACGTGCAGAGTTATGCCCCTTGAAACTAAGAAAAATTCAAAATTTTGTGGTTTCCGGACATGTAAAGGTAAACCGTTACAGATAATCAATTCATTTCTTTCAAATAGCTATTACACCAAGAAATACAGGTCAAGCTCGAATATAGGTCATGCCCCTCAATTTTGTGCAGAGTTCTGCCCCTTGAAACTTAGAAAATGTCAAAATTTTGTGGTTTCCGGACATTTAAAGGTAAACTGTTGTAGATAATCGATTCAATTCTTACATATAGCTTTTACACCAAGAAATACAGGTCAAGTTCAAATATAGGTCATGTCCCTCAATTTCTTGCAGAGTTCTGCCCCTTGAAACTTCGAAAATTCAAAATTTTGTGGTTTCCGGACATTTAAAGGTAAATTGTTACAGATAATCAGTTCAGTTCTTGGATATAGCTCTTACACCAAGAAATACAGGTCAAGTTCAAATATGGGTCTGTCCCTCAATTTTGTGCCCTTCAAACTTAGAAAAATTCAAAATATTGGGGTTTCTGGACATTTAAAGGTAAACCGTTATAGATAATCAATTCATTTCTTGCATATAGCTTTTACACCAAGAAATACAGGTCAAGTTCGAATATGGGTCATGCCCCTCAATAATGAGCAGAGTTATGTCCCTTGAAACTAAGAAAAATTCACAGTTTTGTGGTTTCTGGACATTAGAAGGACAACTGTTACAGATAATAAATTCATTTGTTGAATGTAGCTATTATACCAAAAATTACAGGTTAGGGTTGAATATGACTCAATTTTATGTAGAGTTGTGCCCTTTAGACTTGGAAAAAAATCAATATTTGGTGCTTGCCTGACATTTAAATGTAAACTGTAACAGGGAATAGATATAGCTTTACATTGAGAAATACAGGTTAAGTTCAAATAAAGGGTCAAGTTCCTTAATTTTGTGTTGAATTGTGCCCCTTCCAACTTTTTATAAATTGCTTATATGTAAAATATGCCGATCCTTAGATCAACAATAAATTTCATGTATCCTATCTTTGGATATTCTTTCCACTTTCTATCGAACATCCCGCATTCTACATCATATTCAATCTCCTTTTTTGTTAAACGAGTTGGTTGCAGGACTGTACCACCGACACTAAACATAAATGTTTGTTGCACAATATTTGGATCTTTTTGTCAAAAGGACTGAACTCTTAATACTTTTCTTGTGACAAAACGTAAATTATGAATAATTTTGTTTTGCTCCTACTTTCACAGACTGAACTTCTATTAAGTACTTTTTTTAAGTGCCGTTATTCGACAGTGGCAAAAAAAAAAGAAAAAGAGTTAAACTAGGTATATTCATTGATAAAAGCCAAACTGAAGTGAAATATATCTATAATTTCAGATTAGTGATGGTTTCGTTCTTCAGTCTACTCTGATTGGTCGTTACTGTGGTGCCAGGACAACCTTCATGATCAACTCTACCAGCAATACACTTAACGTACTCCTGGTGTCTACATCTGATAGAAACTTGGGATTCAGGGGCTATAAGGCAAAATACCATTCTCTTATTAAAGGTAAGGTTGGGGATAGCAATGTACAGTGTTCACCTTGTCCAAAGATTTTGTGTTACATAATTAGTTACAGCCCCAATGAGAACACTGAAGGTATCAATGTAAAGTTGAAAAGTTCAAAGTGCCACTCTCCCAGCAAGGGTAAGCTTGTGGAAAGCAGTATAGAGCAATGGCCTCGTCCAAAGCTTACCGGTTATGTAACATGATCATTTGTTTCGGCTGGAGTCATTATTGGAACACTGAAGGTATATATATATATATATATACAAAGTTAACGAAGGTATCAGTATAAAGTTGATGAAAGCAAAGCACCAGTAAGATTGGGAATAGCAAAACACACTGGCATTGGCCTCATCCAAAATTAACCTTAAATGTAGCATTGTTATTTATTTTTGACTTAAGCCCTAATGGTGGTTACACTGAAAGTAACAATACGAAGTTATACCTCTTATCATAGGCAAAGTTGTGGATTGCAATGTGGAAGTTCGGGAGTCACATTAGCCTTGCCTTAAGTTTGTCCTCTATACAACATGATAATTTGTTTTGATTGTAGTCCTTACTAGAAAACCTAAATTAAGAATACGAAGTTAATGAATATTAAACGTCTTCAAATTCAATAAAATAGCATCATTTATAAACGAATAAATTTGAAGCATGGACCAGACATGCACGTTTCGGGTACTTAACCCTCGTCAGTGATCCTCAATCTATACAATGTAATACGGCTAAGAGGGTGAAATTATTATGTAAAAAGTGTACCGAAAGATGTAGCAGGATGGATGGGATATGATGCTACAGGACCCACGTTTTAGAAATTTCAATAATTTTAGTACCAGAAATTTTTGAATGCGTCGAAGAGACAGACGATTAACAGAAGTTGATCGAACTTTGCTACATGTGCCCTGTACTGCAATGTACTATTCTCTTATCAATAATATGGGAGGGTTCCAACTCTATACCGTCTTGAAGAAAGTTTCAAACCTATTTATTATACACCAGACACGTGTTTAGATATTAAATGCTCATCAGTTATGCTTCAAGCCAAAGTGGTTTTCATAAGCCCCAAAACTCATTTTAACAGCACCCTCTGCTTTATTTCTAGAATTAAAATATGTGCATTTACTTTATAGAGAGTAAAGCTTTTTGTTCTCTCTTTTTAGGCGCTCAGATATCAGGCTCGACAGACATTTTCAAGTAAATGTCTGTCATTCTTTCATATTATCAAGCAATTATCATTCATGAGATAAATACTTTTTTTTTATCAACATAACAATACGGAACTATGTCTGTTAGTATGTTAATTTATAGTAGGTGCATTTTCGTTTTGCGTTGTAATAAACTACAGTCAGTTTGATATAACATGTAGTTTATTTCTTCTCATGAGCGTTTTTCATCACCGCATCTTTCATTTCTTTTAAATTTCAGAACATCAAAATACGTCGATACAAAGTTTTTAAACAAACAATGAAAAATTATAATCCAATTTTAAGACGATTAATTATTGATTAAGTAAATATATTTAAAGGAATTAAATAACTAATATTTGATTCCGTCCATAAATTTGATTAATTTAATATTATTTTTGTATTGTTTAAGAAGTATTTTTCATTCAGCTTCTTGATAAGAATGTATTTCTCTCCTTTTATTACTAATATTAAACCACTTGAAAATAGAGAAACCAATTACGGACAAAATGAAATTAATGTCATTTTATTCCTTCTTATCAATCTTGTAACCCAAAACTATGTATTTCAAATTCCTTAGATTATTCTTAAATCCTATATTTGTTAGTAAGTTAGATATTAGACCCCCAAAAATATCTAAGCATTCAGGATTCAGGACAGAAGTTTGACATAATTTATATTCTGATTAAGAAAAATAATCGTGCTGGCCACTATTTTTGATAGATTCTGTATCTACATATGGAATTATGGATCTAGCACTTGCCGAATATTAGATCGTGGTTTGCGGGGGAAACCCCCCCCCCATACACACACACGCACATATGTCCGTTTTGAGTCGTCGAGAGAGAGAGAGAGAGAGAGAGATCATCCAATCTTTCTATCATCAATTGCCTCTCATGAAAACGTCTTTCAAAAATGTTTTCAGATCAGTATAGATTTATTGCTTCGTTCTTTTATTATTATGTTATTTCATAAAAACCGCTGGCTATGACAATAACTTAATGATTTAGAAAAAAAAAGAATAATGTCGAATTCGTTTTTCGTTGTTAATCCTTAAAATTGTGACCATATATATTGATAGAATAAAATTTGATCCTTATTTTAATTAAAATAGATTCCATGACATCGACTTGGAGCCTCAGAATAATATTTAAATTTATTGAGTGTTTTACCCACTGGGGAGTTCGTGAAATAAGGTCTACCCTGTATCCCTTGCACCAATGCAGGTGAATTTTGAAATAATTATTTATAAAGATGAATTCAAAAAAATATATGTAAAAATAAATTAATAACGTTTTGTTTTAGTCATTATACCAATAACCCCTTCCTACGCTTCTCCGAAAGATTGTTCTCAATGTTCACTGCGATCCGCCCTTCCTATTTTAGATTCCTGAATCCGTCTATGTCAAAGATATCACCATCTGTCGTTTGTCATTAAAGTGAATGTATATGACAATATGAATATATATACACTAAGCTCAATAAAAGGATGGGCAGGGGGCATCCCGGTCTGAAACTCCAGTCGCACGCATTCCAAGTTACCCCCCCCCTTCTGCGTTTGAAACAGGTCGGGCTGTATATTCAACCATATTTCAAATCGTGCATGTTTAGAACAAATAGTAAAATAAGACAGACAGAAAATATGATGTGACATCATGTGTGAAATCGTCCATCCCATGACCCTTCCCCCCCCTTTTTTTTCTCACGGACAGATGCTTGGACGCATGAAAATTACTAAAATTAAATATTAACATATTAATACTCGACATGATCAAGAAATTATCAAAAGATGTTTCTGTAAATGGCTAAAAATAGCAACTTCAAAACTGATTTACACATGTGTGCGGTTAGAGCTGAAGACTATTTTTGGCGTATTATGGTTTATTTTAAGGGAAAGTTTTAGGTAAAAGTATAATCTCATAAATATATTTTCCCATAAACCATAACAATAACTAAAACTAGCATTATTCTTTATTAAGCTAGTGTATATTAATTTGTTGTCCATTTCATTTAGTTTTACTATTTTTCCCGTTTTTGGATTTTTAATGCATAAATCTGATAGAAATCTTATTTGTACATAACCTTTGTCAAGTTTATCTTTCCATTCCTTCTGAAGCGCACATTGTGAAATCCAATTCTTTTTATCTATTCAATTATTGTATATAAACATTTTAGCACTCGAAAAAGGTAGTCGAGAAAAAAATCTTAAAATGAGGAGACTAAACGGACCAGAAAGTTTGATTAAAGCTCATCGTTTCTAGGGAATTTTCAAATTATTTTAACGCACTGATGGTCTCTTTGACAGCACTCAGTATTGCTTTATCCTTGAACATGTAGAGAATTATGACATTTATGATAAAACAACAGTCTTTAAATGATGTTTACTTCATTTATCTAAAACCTAACGACCCTGTCGGACTACCGCGTGTGACAGCAGCGTGTGCCAGCGTGTTAGGTCATTGGCTAACAGGCTGGCTGATCGTCGTACACATTTCGTTCTTTATGATGGTGTTCTACATATTCATCTCTATGTCAACGACGTCGAAAAATAGAGAGATGATTTATTTTGAAATTAATTCAATGTTGGTTAAACATCTGTCTTTTGAAAACCTCCTTTTCATTTTTATGATGAAATACGAACAAAACACAATTGCAAGCAAGAAACATTCCTCCAATGATTTTTGTCCCCGTGTTTCATTTACTATTTATTAGGCCACTGTATAGACCTTAAAGTTACAGGAAATTTTGAGCCGCATATTATTGAGAAAAGTTAGCTACTTGAACTGTGGAATAGAACTATCGCAAAATTAAAGTATTAAAGACTAAGGATCACCTACTTTGACGAAATTACTTTTGTTAGCCTTTAATTTCTGAAGCATTAATGTCTGTTGCTTTGAGTTTTGGGATTATTGTTCAGATGTATCCTCTGCGCAGACTTTGGCCACTTCATTTTACATTATGTTAAATCCTTATTGAGACTCAAGACTCAGTTTAAAAGCTGTTGATATATTAAACGCTCTCTATTATAAGCTTTTATGAAAAAAGAAGTGAAACCTTTCGATATTCAAACTAGAAAACCTGCACAATTTAGGGAAAAGATTTTCCTGATTTTGCTTTGACCTTACTTCATTAATAATTTGAGCATGAACCTTTATTCAGGAAGATTTCTGTCTTAGATTTGTTGGTGCAAGATGGTTTCAATGTGATTTTATTTTCTCAAGGTGAATTAACGACGACGACACCAATACCTGATAATACAACAATAGTATACAGCTACGTACAGGATCCGGACTATTTCTCAGGTCAGTTTTCTATTTTTACTACATTTTTTTCCTTGTAACAGAGGTGAGCTTCATATGTAATTTCTCTCTTTAAAGTTTTCGTACTAGTATGCAGAATATTGTCCGTAGGACCTTAAGAAACAACAAATACGATATGAGACTTTATTCCTACTTAGAATGATTTTGTCTATTGGCTTCAACTTTGGATTAGCTCTCAATTATTTTCGCCTCTAAAGAAAGGAAATTTCCAAATTGTGTTGTCGCCAAAAAAAAAAGGAAAAAAAGAAAAACGTTGTCCCTTACAGTACCCACGTTGGTAAAATGTATGTGCATAGTATTGTCTAAACATAAATATGCACAGTGAATTTCGAAAGTAAAGAAAGGATAATAAAACAACCATGAGGCAATGCTTATCTCTGTATCTAAAATCATAAAGCCATGTACACCTTCGTTGTTATAAGATGTAGTCTATATTTTACAGATACCAGTATTATTGTGACAGTTGTCCTAGTCCTTATTCCCGTTCTCCTTATTGTTACCATGGTAACACTTTATGTTTGTTATAAGATGCAATCTATATTCTACAGATACCAGTATTATTGTGACTGTTGTTCTCGCCCTTATTGCTGTACTCCTTATTGTTACCATGGTTACACTTTATGTTTGTTATATATGTAATCTATATTCTACAGATACCAGTATTATTGTGACAGTTGTCCTAGTCCTTATTCCCGTTCTCCTTATTGTTACCATGGTAACACTTTATGTTTGTTATAAGATGCAATCTATATTCTACAGATACCAGTATTATTGTGACTGTTGTTCTCGCCCTTATTGCTGTATTCCTTATTGTTGCCATGGTTACACTTTATGTTTGTTATATATGTAATCTATATTCTACAGATACCAGTATTATTGTGACTGTTGTTCTCGCCCTTATTGCTGTATTCCTTATTGTTACCATGGTAACACTTTATGTTTGTTATAAGATGCAATCTATATTCTACAGATACCAGTATTATTGTGACTGTTGTTCTCGCCCTTATTGCTGTATTCCTTATTGTTACCATGGTAACACTTTATGTTTGTTATAAGATGCAATCTATATTCTACAGATACCAGTATTATTGTGACTGTTGTTCTCGCCCTTATTGCTGTATTCCTTATTGTTACCATGGTAGCACTTTATGTTTGTTATAAGGTGCAATCTATATTCTACAGATACCAGTATTATTGTGACTGTTGTTCTCGCCCCTTATTGCTGTATTCCTTATTGTTGCCATGGTTACACTTTATGTTTGTTATATATGTAATCTATATTCTACAGATACCAGTATTATTGTGACAGTTGTCCTCGTCCTTATTGCTGTTCTGCTTATAGTTGCCGTGGTTACACTTTATATATTTCTTCGACGTAAAAAGTAAGATAAACATTAATTCTATCGGCTATTGATTTCGATATAGATATTGGTATAAATTGGAGCACTAGCTCTTGTTAACTGTCTCTGAGGATTAATTAAACTGATAGTCAGATTGTCAGAAAATACCTATATCAATTTGAGCTACATGTATATCTCAAGATTATGAAAATAATAAACTCTTCTAAGAATGATGAGGATATTTGTCCATTGGGATTACGTATGTTCTTGTACGATATAACAAGTAACGAGTAAGATTTAAATAAGACGAAGTAATTCTTCAATTGATAAAGACATGTTTTGATTTCAGACCACCTCTTATTATTCCAGAGCAGAAGATAGTAGTCCCACCATCGCCTGGCAAACCTAATGATGAAATCCTCAACTTCCGGGAAAACACGCAATTAATCGACATTTATAAGGGAATTAACTCTAAGAGTCCAACTTTACAAGAACAATTAAGAGATCGAAGAAGGAGCACGAGCTTCTTACCACGTGATATTTATTCTCAGCCTCATCGCCATAGGAAGGAAAGTATACCGGAAATGGAAAGTGAACTTGCAGCGCCACCTATGGTAGAGAAACCGGATGTAGAAATGAGGATGCCAAATATCACTGTATATGACGCTGACGACTACGCTAAGGTAAACAAGCGGCAAGAAAAGGTGTCTGAGGACTTTGGAACTTTTGGAAAAAAGAGAGGATACAATAACCAGGCATATACCGAAGGAAATTTGCAAATCCGAGAATCAAAGGATATGATGTACCTGTAACTCCTATTATGATTTTCATATTTATATATGACTATGGCTTTTAGATAATGACCGTTATATTTCATGTTAAATGTATTTAATTGTTCTACAAATGTATAATTCATTCTTTGAAAATGTCACCTTTGTATCCCGAGGAGCTTATTTTGTTTACAGATTTATCCCCTTTTTTGTTTTATGTATATATAACAAACGAAATCCACAGTCTTTTGTGATATATTGTATCTTTATAAGATATATTTATGAACAAATATTGTCTTTTTGTATAGATTGTTCATTTATTGATGTGATGTTTTTTGCTGTTTTTTGATGCTTTAAAAATGGTGCGTTGTATGTGACAGTTTTCATGTTGAATCAAAGAGATAGTTCTTCATTTAACAATATTCGTAAGCTTCATAGATATGTATAATTGACCCTTCCGAACGCGGGAAAAATTTTAGTATAATTGCAAAGTAACGAAAATTGATGCATATTCATTATTGATGCATAATTCAAATGCGATTTATTATTTTCTTATTAACACGTATAGTAAAGTGTACATTATATGAGCAAATGTGTTTTTGTATAAACAGTAATGAATAAACAAATCATAAGAAAGTGTAACATCTTTGTAGTTACTGATATATTAAAATTCGAGAAAACCAACAGATACCTATATAATTATGGTATGGCTCAGCTCATATAAGATCATGAATTTGACCAATGCCACATCTCCAAATTAATACATTCAAACGGAGGGAATGACGGATAGACCGATGAACAGACAGACTTAAAGGCAAACAAATTGCTATGGGAAAGTGCAATCGACGAAAGGGCAGACAAATGAATAATTGGTTATTCTCTTTATCATGACCTTTTCATATATTTTAAAAATGTTCAGCAGCAGTTATTGTCATTTACATTGATGAAACTGAATCCTTATGCCTATTTGAGATTTATGGATTCTGATTTTGGGATTTATGTTTTATGATATAGCGTGACGATGTCACCTTCCAAGTAACTAACTTCCTTTTCATGAGTAGCAACATTCCGTCTTCTCCTTCTTGTGGCGATTGTGTCTATCAGCTAATTCGGCATGGCAGTGCATGTTCAAAATAGGACGATTTCATCGTTAGAGCAAGGGGTTTCTTACAATGGCCGTTGAATAATATTCCTAATATATTTTCTTTCGACATGCAAATGTATCCACTTCTCCATCACGCGTACTGAGCTTGTACGAATTCTATGTCAAGTTCTGTCTTCTTTTCACCTTTAAGACTATTATTTGTGCGTGAATATGGAAAATTGAAAAATGATTTACAATGACACCACAATCACGATCAAAGGCACAGCTGATGGAATTGGTTTCCTGGATAAAAATAAAAGGTTAATTAGGGGGTTAATCAATTTAGTTTATTTGATAAATGTGAAGATGATGTCAAACGTCAGGATCCAAGACATAGTGTAACCAGGTCCTGTCTTGAATAGAGTGGGTTGATAGGTGATTGAAATGGGTAATCTTTCAGTTGAAAGCATGCACGTTTAGAATATTAAAGATTCTTATAAAAGGGAAAACGCTAAAATCTAATTCTAATATGACTTGAAATTTTCTCCCTATATGTACCATAGAACTCGCCTGGTGTAAAACTCCGACAAACTTCCAAAGCGCTAAGCTCCGCCCAGACAAGTACTATATTAGAATTGAAATAACAACTAGCTAGCCGTGATTCATTGTCCAGTAATTACACTCGTCACATGAACCAATCAAATGATTTAATAATTTGATTGGTTCATGCGACTCGTGGAATTACTGGACAATAAACCACGGCTAGCTAGTTGTTATTTCTTAAACATTACACACGTATACTATACAGTAAATCGAACAAATGAAAGGTGGACTTTTTTATCTGGTTTTTTTTTCTAATCGATGTATAACACGGGTTTTGAAGTTTGTAAAAAAGCTTTGTACAAAATCCACAGATCTCCAGAGCAACAACTTTCAAAGCATGTATGATAAACAATGAATAGTCTATGTTAATATAGCATGTATCTCCTTAACATTTTCGCCGACTTCAGATCGAACACTCTCTGTAATACTTGTAACTATAAAAATCCAGGAAGCTGCATTAGGACTTTAAACGATTTTGTGGTCAGTCAGAAGATTGTCCATTCCATCGTTCTTTCCTTATTGCCTCATGCTGTTCTTTTTACATGTAATATAATGACTGTTGAACTATTCACCCTCGCTATAACAACTGCTAATCGTGCTTGAATTGCTGATGGGGTAATCCTACAGTGTAATCACCATTCATGATAGTAAATTTTGAAGTAATGTTAATACGAGGGCTGATTTATACCTTGTGAGCCCCGGTTTTCTGGGTTGCAGAAGGTATTATGCTGATAGATCATCTTAAGAAAGGACAAACAATCAATGGCACACAATGATATTTTCTGATTGTTGCATTTCTGAGGAGGTAGTTTTACACCACAATTGTACATTCTTCGAGACCTCTGGGTTATCGGGAGAGTAGGAGGGTTGTGAGCACGTAATCCAGGATAACCACACCTTCTGCTATTTCCGTGGTAGATGGCCGTCGTATGTCGGCACCGGTTGCCCATTGGTTTCGTCGGTTTATGTGTAGTTCTTTGTGTTTGATGTTTCTGTATTGTGCGTTGACGTTCCTTGTCCTATAAATTTGCGTCTCTTTCTGTGCTTGTCTGCTCTGTGTTTTTGCATTGGGTGTGTTTGTTGTTTTGCTGTGGGTGCTGCAGCCTTGTGTTGTTGGAGATCCCCTCCTTTGTTCTGTATGTTATGATCTGCCTCAGTAAATGCAGGGTTGTTGTCATAGAGGTATTATGTTCTCCGTCATTACTTTAAACTGTCCATCTGTCGTACCAAAAAAAAATATTGCATTCCTTTACCTTATATATTTATCCTACATTTTGTGCTTCAAATGAAAAATGAAAGCTTGCTCTTTCCTATTTTGATTGTTTCGTCCATCAACAAGTACTCAAAATTCTATATCTTTACTATCCTCATCTTTGTTTTCGTTTATTCAAGAATTTATGAATAAAGATAAACTTTGTTCTATGTTAACTTACTTCTTTCCAGCTCTAATTACTTCTTTCCAGCTCTGTCACACGAAAGAAGCATTGTTTTGGCCTTTTATCAATGTGACATCATATATATTTTTTGCTATTTCGGAAACTAGCCATTTCACCGATAAATATCATCGAAATTATAGGAGTTAAACATCTTAGCACCATCCCTCCAATGCTATATTTAACATAGATTTTATTTGGATATGCTACTGAACGACCCTACAGGAAATTTGGAGCCGCGCACTCTCTGTACTGTAAATGTAAAAATCTAACTTCAAAAAATTAAAGAGGGCGCTACTGAAATTATTTTTGGTGGCTCCGCTGAAAGCATCACTGATGAGAATTTAATATTCGAAACGCGTGTCTGATGCATGGAAATTGGTTTGGAATTTTCTTCACGAAGGTATAAGGTTGGAACACTTCGACATTATTACACAGAATTAATAAGAGTAAGGCACCTGGTCTTACTACCATATCGGAAGTCCGCTTCTTTTCATGTGGTGGGGGTTTTTGGTTGTTTGCTTTGGTTCCTGTTTTATCCTGATTTTGTATGCCTTTGGTTTATGATTTTCTGAATTAATGATTTTGGACTATGTACGGAGATATGGTCATTATCCATATTTGTCATTTAAACTTATAATGATTTATGAATAAAGAGATAAATACTAGTTTTCAATTTAACTTTTAATATAGTGGTAAATCAGTAGAATTCGAATTCATGGTATTCATTATTTTATTTTGAACTCAAAACAATTTAAAGTCAGCTGAACTGAGTGTTGATCTAAAAGTGATTACAAATTATAGATAAAAAGCACACAACAGTTTAATCATTTAAAAATCTAGGACAATCAAATCAAATTGTTAATATTGAAATGTAAGTCCTTTTGTGAAATTTGAGTGCTCCATAAGCATTCTCCGAACAGAGTTGTCTCCTCCTTACAGTCATTGACTTCAAGAAATGACAAGAATCCTGCCCTAAAGAAACTATGACGTCATAGCAGCGTTACGTTAAGATATGCTTTATGGCGGCAAGTCTGTGGCAGTAATGTTGTAGAGTAGGGTAACGGAACGTAAACTTGAGCTGCCTGGAGTTTGCTCCATGTACGCATTTCAACACTTACTTTCTTTACTTCTACAGCGTTTTTGTTAGATTGTGAAGGCAGCATGTTCCTTCAACGTTGAGTCTATAATCTTTCAACTTACTGAGGTGAAGTTTAATTTTCTACTATAAAATATAGCTGAGAGGATATTAGCCATATAGTGTCTATTTTTGCAAACTTTGCTACCTGACTGGCCATTACAAAATGGTCTCAGAAATCAAGATTATGTGAAGCTTCCGTCCATTCTACATAACTGACGTTGTCACGATATTATCTATAAGCTTTGGTATAAAGATTCATAACTTTTATGCTCCAGAGATACATGACTTTTAAAATCATGGCACGACCGGATGTTATTCGCATGTCACTAAACCGTTAAACCCAAAGGCTTTCGCCAATCAATGTCTTTTGAAATATTTTGAAGCTTTCATCAAGATTCATAAAGATTCCAAACTTCTAGCGCATAAATCAAGTTCCTGTCTCCCCAAAGAATGATGGACTGCATTATAGATTCTATTTACGTCTTGGTCAGCTTTGGGTCTTTATGCCGAAATAATGCACGACATCAAAAGAGGGATAGTTCCCCTGTCTTGTCTAAAGTGGATTATTTTGTCATAAGTTTCAAATAAAGATAAATGACATAGGTTCAATCAATCAATAAATGATCAATTGCCATTTTATTAGATTTTATCGCGTGTAAGTCCCTTAAGAATAACGGTGTACTCTCTCATCAAGCGGTTAATTCACCAATCAAGAGGTTAATTAGTCTTGGATCAGTTTTTTCCTCCTGAAGATGTCAGCACTGGTTCTTGACGTAATAATTTTATTGGCGGGAGCGAGAGCGTGAGTGCGTAGACGTATTTCGGGTATTTAAGTTTATTGTATCTCACATTCGGCCACTTTGAAGAAACTTACAACACCATATAAACATTATTAATTCATTGAAGACTAAATAAAGAAAGGTAAGTATTGATAATTTTTTTGTTAAAGTAAATCTGATTTGGTTTAAAAATTTAATTATTTTTTCGGTAATTCTTACTTCTACCTTTCATCATGATACATTTAAAACAGTATCTACTAAATCAAAAAGTCGAATTATATTTTAGATGTAAACAAATTATCATCATATCTTAAGAAACATTTTAACTATGATTATAGTACGATATTTTTGCAAGCCTTGAAAATAAATTTCGCTAGTATTGAGTTCCATTATCCCTTCACATTATTAATTTTATTAAACTTATCGGTATTATTGTCATCTTATTAAAAAATCATTTTTAAAGGAGAAGGTCCACTTTCCACTTGTCCCTAAATTTGGCCTTGTATTTTTCGTGGAAAACAATCTTTTGAAAATTATGGTTTTCTATCTCTAATATTTCATAAGAATATATGCGAATATATAAAGTTCATATTTCAAGTAGTTGTAAAGTCACGTGCATAAGTAATGCCGCCGGGTTTTGAAGTCATTTGCTCTAGAAAATGAAGGAAAACCATCGTATACTTGGTACTATTTTTTTAAAATTAACATGGGCGCGATTCTTGAACCAAAATAAATTTCATAAAGATAGAAAGATAAATTGCATATATGTAACTCTCTTTTTGTGTAGAAATCATTTTGGTTTAGATTTGTCTTATTTCATGGCATTTTTCATCCATTTACGCATTTTGGGTGTTTTTCTGGCCTAAATGTCAGTGCACTGCTTTGAAATCGAAATATTTATTCTATATTACAAACAACCATAGGTTTGACTTCTTTGATATTGAATAAAATAGAAATCTGAACCACTTGTAAAATCGGACCGATTTTCCAGTTAACAAAACCTTCTCCTTTCACAAAATTCATTTCCCAAAAAGTTTCGAAAAATGAAAAAAAAAAGTATAATGATATAAGCACGATTCAAAAGAAGATGTAGAAGAACAGAATGTACACGAATGAATATATCTAAAAAAAAAAAACCCGACTCGAAATGTGAATTTAACTGGAAAGCCTTTATCTTTCATAGAAGGAATATTTCTATATAATTAATACAATAGATAACCTTACATCATCATTTATCATACAGATGTAAGATTATTGCAATTATATTAAAATACATTAGAAACACATTTGAATGCGTACTGTATAAAACGAGCAGCATTATCCAGGTAGTACCGACGTTATCGCCTTTGAAAGGAAGAGTTACTGTCCTGTTCACTAATTCCAGAGCACCCTGTTTTCCCGGTTTTCTCTTAAATATGATAATGTCATCTTCCAAAAGGATACCAATTTTATAGTACTCCTTTAGTCGTAACAGAAAATACCATTGTTTTTGCTGTGCGTCAGCTAAGTTAGAAATAGGACGGAAAATAAAAAGTCTACGGGGATTTTCTATAGTAAAATCACTGAAAATGTGTGACGTCGGAGGCTTTGACGTCACTGTTTACTATTGTTGACACGGAGAACAATATGGTGGCGGCTTCAAATTAACATGGGAATTTCCCGTAGACTTTTTATTTTTCGTATTGCGGTTTGAAGGCAGCTAATACGGTAAGTTGAAGTTGATTTCCAGTTACGACTGAAGGAGGTCACTTCTCGGAAACAATAATTTAAAGCAAAATTCTTCAGACGACAGAATAAATCGTCAAAACAGGGTGCTCTGGATTTAGTGAACAGGACAGTAGGTCATCTCTTTTTAACATTCTGTTTAGCGTCCTTTCGAGGTACTAAAAACTATGATAACAGGCATATGAAAAATATTACTTCAACATTTCATTTTTGTTTGCTTTGATCATTTTCGAAACCTACCAGGTCGTGAACGCAAAAGATAGAATAGCCAAAAAAAAAAAAAAAAAAAAAAAAAAAAAAAAAAAAAAACATATTGTAAAATAATGATTACATTGCGAATTATTTCGTACTTCTTTGTTGTTTATTCGAGAAGTAATTATGTCAAATTTAACTACTAATTCTTGTGTTCGTGATCAATGCATTTTCCTTTATGCATTATAGCTTTATTTCTCATTTCTGTTCGTGTCTTATTTGTACTTAATGATATACATGGAAAATTTTCCATATAAATTCGGATGCACGAAGAATCAACAAAATTTCATCGAGATTTAGAATCTGATCAGACTGAAGATAGTGACGATTTAACAATTTGAGTATTTTGCTTCATACATGTTCAGAATATTAATTTAGATCACCATATGAGCATTACAACGAACGATATATCATCAGTGATGCTTGAGACCGATAATAAGGAAATGAAAAATCAGAATAATTAATCAAATTAGTATAAATATAATTTACAAGTACATGTATATTTCAAGTCAGTGTAGAGTCGAGTAATTAAACTACGCGAACGATTTCTCTGAGCACTAACAGTCCACCACCAGTGGTGCTAACCTAGTAGCTGAAATAATATGCTCTCCTGAAATGATTCAATGCACCATATTCGCTTTTCTACAAGTAGTATATCATAAGTGATACCCGAGGCTGAAAGAAGGAAATACAAAAAGTGAATAAAAGAGGAACGAAATTATTGAATTTGAAGACGTTTAACATTTGAATTACTCGGTGTGTGTCACTGCTGGTGGACCATGAGTCCCCGAGAGCACATGTAGCCAAGTTCGATCAACTTCGGTTGATCGTCTGTCTCTTTAGCGCATTTGAAATTTTCTGTTACAAAATTTGTTGAAATTTCTAAAACGTGGGTCCCAAAGCATCATATCCCACCCATTCTGCTACGTCTTTTGGTACATTTTTCATGTTTTTGGACAATAATTTTCATACATTTTGGCCATTTTACATTGTTTAGACTGAGGATCACTGACGAGGATTTAGTACCCGAAACGTGCATGTCTGGTCCATGCTGTAAATTTATCAGGTCTTAAATGATGCTATTGAATTTGAAGACGTTTAATATTCCAAACATTACTTGAAATGTATGCCGTAGAGCAAAGGACAGAGCTATGCCATAAAAATTAAGATTAGTTAGATATATAGATTATATAAAAATAATAGATCTCATCAGAATCAAATATTAAATACTTATGAAGATAATACATTGTATAAATATTTTGGCTACATATAGTTTGATTCAATTAAAACAGATATGGAATAAAGAATTATTCAAAACGATGATTCCATTTAGGGAATCTCAAACAAGACCCGGTTGCTGCAACCACAGCAAGCACCGTACCGCGCAGCCGCAAAAGTAAAATAAATTGATAAGTGGAGCCATATGTTAAAGCTCCGATTCCAATGAGTTAAAGAAGATCCTGACGATAATCTCAACAGCACTCACAATAGAGCACAAAATTGAGCATCGACGGACCCCTAGTAATTAGCAACAAAAGCTATCAAATTAACGCTAAATCTTAGTAATTAGTAGATCTTAGTAGACCCCTAGTAATTAGCAACAAAAGCTATCAAATTAACGCTAAATCTTTTCACTCAAACCAAACCATAATACTTTGAAATTTCCATGAAACCGTAGATAAAAACCACACACAAAAGGGAATATTTTGATTAAGAAAACATAACATTTGAAAAAGAACAATTGATAACAGCTCAATTCGAACCCGCAACTTACGATGATAAAAGAAAATATAAACTTTCACCAACGTAAATTATAAAACATCAAATGATATTCGTGCAGTTTGTGTTCTCATTTTATTACTAGTATTCTTTAGCGATGTCATGGATGCTTTAAAATAAGCTGAAGTGAAGCTGCAGCCCGCAGGGAGAAACTACCGGTTACACAATAATGTTACGTAACACATTGCTGAAAACAATTATACAGTAAGAGAGCATCCATCAATAGCTTTCCTGAGATTAAAAAAAATATTTGCATATTTCTTGAGAGCTTATCCACACCTTTACTTCCGGACTAGAAAAAAAAACAAATTGAAGCGTTCTAACTCGTAACCTTCCTGAACAATATTTCAAACAAATTCTAAAACACCAGAAACATTTTTAGGATAGTGCATTTTATTGCGGGTGGCGCCGTCTAGTTTTATTTCTGAATTTTGTGAACCTATTTAGAAAAGAGTGCACTACTCAATTTTCCTGTAGGGTAGATTAAGGAGGTATTGAACACTTGGACGCCAAATTCAATCATTTTCTACAAATTTCTGAAATTATACATTTCTTGTCTGTCCTTCATTATACAAACTTACATTTGATTCTATCCACAGGAAAATTTCTATGAGGCTTTGAAGTATGCATTTATCGACGTTTTCGTGAATTTCTTGATGACGTCATGACATTGAAAGTGTCATTCCAGTTCTCATAAAGCTATTGGAAATTAATTTTATCTTCACTTCCAAAATCTTCATAAATGTATTGTATTTACATATGGAAAAGATGAGAAGAATTGTAATTAAAACAAGGCAGGATATTGAAATAAAAGATGACACTGTCGCTAAAAAAATACAATTTCTAGCCAATTGAATGTATTTAATGGTTAATTATTAGGACCTGTGGATGAATCTTTGTCAAAAACTTACTAAATTATTAACAATGTGTAGAGATGATTTCATGATTAAATGAGAAAAATTGAATTTTGGATTTAAATATTGTAAAGCTTTATATTTTCCAATTTTTTTCTCTCCAAAATCATCCATTTTAAATGAAGTGACATCCGCTTTCCTGTAACATTAATTTGTCAACGAATTCACTGTCATGAAGATTGAATTTTCTATATTACTCATGCAAAGTTTCGATGCGATACGTTTGGTATTGATGTTTTAATTGCATTTTGAATGCGAAGGTTTATGACGCCATTTTCTATGATAACGTCAAAATGACGTCGTGGTTTGCTCGTGGATAAAACTCCCAAAGTGTACAATTTTGAAAATCGCCATAATTTCTTCAAATGATGTTGGAAGTTCATCAAACTTCATCTGGATACACAAATGTTTATATCAATCAGCGTATCAAATGTTTTAATTAAGTTAAGACTGTACTTTTCCTAGGAAGTGAGAAAACAAATAATGCTAACGCCATCTTGGTGTTCAAACCCTACTTAAGTTCAGTAGAATTAAATGAAATATATGACAAAATACCATTGTAGGGACATTACTAGGATGGTATCTTCATTTACGTTTGTTGATGTTTTGAAATTATAAGTTAACGTATGTATGGTTGTCTTGAGGAGTGACCAATACAAAACTTAGCTGGAAAGAAATTTTAAAAAGATACACGCGAAAATCTCAATCGCGGGTGACGTGTTTCATTGTTACGCATTTCAAAAGAAAATATGTAATACAGAAGAGAATGCATGAGATCTTGAAAAGTCTATCCGTCTTAGAATTAATTTCTCTTTGAAAGGTGGTCTGACTATTCGGGTGATTGATCTTGAGCTCGCCTCAGCAAGCAGAGCACAGCCTGTTATACGCATGCCATAGAATCTTTTAGGTCCATATACATAGAATCTGTGTTACAAAAGGCCGCTGCATTTAACTATCTTGTTTATGATGTCACCTTACAGTGAGAATTTTTATGTTTATACAACAATTGTGTGTCTATGGAGACCTCTGTGTATCCGAATAAGTGGGAGGGTTGTGCGCTCGTAATCCGGATAACTACACCATTTGCTAATAGCAGATGAACGTCCAAAGTCGGCGCCGGGTGCACATTGGTCTCCTTCCTTTTATATGTTGTCATTAATGTTTGATGTTCCTGTACGTCTGTTTCGATTGTTTTGTATGATGTTTTAGTGAATACTTTAGTGTCTTTTTGCAATTTGTAGTTTTGTCTGATTTCATTTATGTGTCACTTTCTTGTGGGTTTGTTTCGCTGGATGAGTGCAGGGTTGTCATGCTGGAGATCCTTCCCTTCCCGCAGTTGAAAATTTAATATTGAAAATCAAGAGTTACGATAAGTGTACGTGTACTTGCCATGATTGAAGAAACATTTAGCTTTCAAATGATGTACTTGTAACCTTTCACGTAGATGAGATGCTCAATGATGGTATAGGCATTTTATGATTTTTTCTACCTGTAAAAAGCAAGTTTTTTTTTCTGGGGAAATCTCCTAAAGGAACCCGCCCGCGGACGTTAAACAAAATATCTTTGGCCCTATCAAACAAAACAAATAAAATAATTTACCACAAAAAAAAACCCAATACACGTAAATCTGGATAAAGTACGCCAAAGCAACAGTACCTATCTCTGTTTATCAAGCAAAGTACAAAAGGGCCTTTGGGAGCTATAAATCATTCGACCTCAAAAGGCGGTCATTATTAGTTATGATTGTGTATTAGTCTTATCCTATGGGATTAATTAGCCCAAATATCGCATGTCATGTCTCTAAAAGCATTCTTTCCACAATGGCTAGTTTTGTTTTTGTAATGACAAGATTTAGATTTATGCTATTTGACTCGTGTGCTTTTACTAATAGAATTATACAGAATATTCATTAAACAATCATATACTTACAATTATTTAAATATTGTTCTCAATGAATATTGACAAATCATTTGGAGTCTCAAACACTTTAAAAGGTCTTGAAAAAACCAATGTCTTTTATAAAAGGCCCTTACAAAACATCAAACCTTTTCCTTGATGGTGCGTTACAAAAAGGATCTGAGGATACACAAGGCAGCACCAAGAAATGAAGCCTAAATCGCTGGACCAATAGTATTACCATGATTACATATTTTGCTTTTGTTGGACGGTAAGTCGACAAAGATATTCCCGTGTTTGTTCGCCTAACTGAAATACATTTCTGAAAATCGCAACCACCAAACTTCGTTCATCTTTCTTAACCTCATGTATTGTCATTATAAATTCACTATTGGAATTGTACTTTGCCGTTCTTTTTGCGTAAATCTAAATTCATACATATATGATGTCACTTTTTTGTATTAACGCATTAGATTTTCTATATTTTGACCAAGAAAAACAATTGTTTGTCAAAATGCGGTGCATTTAAATAATCACATTGTACTAAGGAACATTTTTTAATTCACAAATAGTTAAACTCAAGAAATTAAGAGTCGACTTACACAAAGCACTTGATCTCGAATGGAGTGAATATTAATCAATTTTTAATGGAAACTTTTATTAGACCGATGAGTTTATTCTTGCATTGATACCGATTAATTCGATATTGTGAAATTACATTATTCATACCTGGTCAAGGATACTCAGGGAAAAACTGCGTATGAATATTTGAATAGCATCATTAAAGAAATGATACAAAATTTACAGCAATTATCCATATGAGAGACGAACTATACCATAGTGATATACCCTTGCATTATTGATATAATCACTAAAACTTAATTCTCAGATTTAGATATTGATCATATTGATAAGTTCGATCAATTTCGGTTGATCGTTTCTTTAACGCATTCTAAAATTTCTGTTATCAAAATTTCTTGAAATTTCTAAAAAGTGGGTCCTGCAGCATCATATCCCACCCATCCTGCTACGTCTTTCGGTACCCTTCTTCGACATAGTAAATTTCATACTTTTTTGGCATGTTACATTGTTTAGATTTGAGGATCACTGACGAGGGTTGATTACCCGAAACGTGCATGTCAGGTCCATGCTGCCAATTTATCTGTGCTTAAATGATGCTATTCAATTTGAAGACGTTAAACATTGATAACTTATGGGACTTATTATCTATCAACGTCAATATCATTCTATTGGTAGCAAATTTTATAGGGTCATATAAATGTGAAAGTGGCTTTTAGGTTTAGAAGAGAATTCATCAAATTAAGGTATAACAGGTGATATCCATTAGGTTTTAACATCCTAACGTCTTAATAGAGATGTTTCGTTTAAGAACGAACTTAACGAAGCCGAATGCAAACGAACTTAAGAGTACGTAAAGGGAGATAAAACAGGGAGCAGTTATTATATGAACACCACGTATCAAGATTGATAGAACTAGCATTTATTTGAATATATTGAATAAACATTACCTCCCAGACCCTAATAGTCTTGATCTAAAGGCGACATAATACCGAATGAAATCATAGGTCAATACCATTGAGATGATTATTGTTCAGTTAAGATGCATTCTCTGTACAAGTTCAAAAATACTCTAAATACTTATTGTCGCACTTGACATTAGATCCTCAACGCAGAAATAATATCATTAAATTGGCATAGATGCGACGTGTAGTTCACTCTTTAACTTATTCCCTCGAGTCATCATCTCGTGGCCAAGTATTATTTTGTCGTTGGAACGCCAAACTTGTTTTGCACTTCTCTTTCATTCCCTTATTTTTATTTTAGGCTATTTTGTCGTGGGATCAAGTTAGCCAGCCAATTGTTTCATTTCTTGTTGTTTGTGACAAAATTACTGAAAGAATTTGAAAGTATGAAATTGTACATTTCCTATAGTATTCTGTTCGGACAGTCATACCAATATCCATCTTATCATCGCCATCACAACGTCGAGTGATCGCCATCTCAAAATCATACTTTCGTCATCGCAGTCGTAATATGAACATCGTCACTGAGGAAGTTCTACGGTCGATATGGGGAACTCGTCATACACTATGATGTCCCACTATCCAGAATGGTGGATGATATTCTGTCATAGACCATTTGAACCATCCAACCAAAGATTGTACTCTATATCTTCCAAAATGGAAGTAACCGGATGTGACAGTTCTACCGAATTGAAGCGACGGGTGTTGCATGCAAGCAGGAGATGCTTACTCTTCCTGGGCACCTGGTCTCACTCTCATATCGGGAGTTCGCTTCTTTTCATATGGTGGAGGTTTTTGTTTTTGTTTGCTTTGGTTCCTGTTTTATCCTGATTTTGTATGCCTTCGGTTTCTGATTTTCTGAATTATCGATTTTGTACTGTAGACAGGGATATGGTCATTATCCATATTTGTCATAGTATCATTTTATGAGCAATTGGGTCATTTCGTTATAGACATAGTAACATCGCGTCATGGTAATCGGAATTTCGTTGTGTTTTTGTTATCGTGAAATTAAATCATCACTATCATTCTGACGTATATCGTGATCGTAGCATCATGATAATGTCATCATATCGCAGTAGTTTAAAAAGCGTAAGTCTACTAGCCCCTCTGCGCTGTTACAATGGCGATGATACTTTGGTCAGATTTCGATAAATTGATTGACAATAGAACGATGTAACGATGGCGACATTGTACTTGCGTTGATATGATATAAGGATGGCAATGCCACGATGATGATCATACTATGGCGAAGATCCGAGGGCGAGAGAACAATGACGATGATGCAATTAATCAATTGCGATTTGGATATTTCGATGGCCATAGAACAACATAGCGACCGAGACAGAAGTACGATTTTGTGATTGCAAAGTTAAGATATGACGGCAAGATAATACGATGCGATGATGCAATCACAATAATTCGATTGACGATAGTACAATGTAACGATTGCGATAAAACAATGAAGATGATGCACTTTTACAAATACGACTGCGATATGTCGATGGAGATAGAACAACAACAACATTAAGATAGCGATAATGCGACAATACAATAGCGATAGCGACTGTTGTATGGTTTTGTTATTGCGACGATGAGATATCGACGATACGATGCGATGATGTGATACAAATAATTCGATTGACTATGGAACAATTAAATGATTGTGATGTAACGATGGTAATGCTATTATTGCGATTATACTATGGCGATGAGTAAATGATAAGGTGGCTATAATACGATGTTAAGATTACGATCACGGGATGTTACCATGGCAATAAAGCAACACCATGATCGGCGATGACGCGAAGTTATAAATGCGATATGGTGACGATAGTAAGTTTAAGAGTACATGCTGGCGATTACGGGATAATTCGATAGCGACGACATGATATAACGATTGGCTACGAACGACTGCCCTAATAGTGCAAAACAAGTAACTTATTCAATATTCATACGACATACAATGTACTAGTAACACGCTCCAACGACAAAACTTGAGGAAACAAATACAAAAAATAGCAGTCCAACCAATTTACTCGTTCCCTAGAGATTCAAGTATCCTATGCTTATTGAGTATGCTGTTTTCTTAGTATGAAGTAAAATGTAGGCAAATGCGCTCTAGGGAATGAGCTGAAATACTTCATGATCAGATATCTCTATGTCACCATATCTTTTATATTTTTCTGTCATTTGTTAAAATTGAGACTCTATAGGGTTATGGGCGGTTACTTTTATTTCATGTGCTAAAAGGTACTCTAGGTTTGGTCAAGATAAAACCATGAATCAACTACTTTTGTCAAAATTTTGACGCAAACGAGTCTATCATGCTTAGAAATTAGAAACTACATAGACACATATGTCCTCACTACCGAGCTATGATCAATGATTGCTTATAAAATGGGTACCCTAATATAACCTACTTTTCTCCGTAGAAGACCGATTGCGAACACTTGTAAGCACTTATTTGCATAAGGCTAGTACTGTATCAAAACAAAACAACATGGCGGACGGATAACACGTGGGAAAATCTGAAAAGAAAAATGTAATGAACAATAAAAGAACAGAAAATAGCATTGGCTTGGCATTGGAAAGGTATAGAGACCTAGCTTAGAGGACGACCGTGAAATTAAAACTCAACTCGGAGGAAAATTAGCTAAAGGGATCTACAGTGTACATATACATGCATAGTTCTCGTTTATTTTTATCTATGTTATGTATATAGATATATAAGATTGGTGCGTATTTATCCACAGTAATTTTGATATGTGTATATTTAATACGTTATATATGTTCAAATATAATAAAAAGAACAAAAAACCATAACTAAATAAAGGTTAATCTTCATTCAGGATTTGGTAAACAAACGCACATGTGTATAGCAGACTACATCTGCCTCCCATTCAAGCCTGTTAGTCATTTGAAAGTGTTCGATTATCCACGATTAAAATGGTTATTTGAACGGAACATGCTATCTATATACATGAGATCAACCTTGTATTTGCAATTAATGAAATATTAGTACGACCTAAAGTAAATTTTCTTTGAGAATTTCAAAAAGACTGTATACTCGGTTTACTACATGTTTCGTAGTAATCCCACGATGTGAAGTTCATTCAAGCGATTGGCTGATCTTGGTACATAGCGTGCTCACTTTGACCTTAGTAGACTTGACATGTTTCTACATTCTGTATATGAAAATAACAATTTCCGAAGTTTACCGAAATCGCGTGTACTAGAGAGTAAAAACGTATATAAAAAAGAGATATTTTATGCAAGTATTATATTGAAGTTCCAATGGTAGTACTTAAAAGCTATTTACGGTAAAACTTCATTATTGACAGTTTAATTCCTGCTAGACTATTTGTACCTTTAATGAACGACCATTTCATCAACCTTGGGTATGTTACATCTACCTAATAATTGCTCCCTGTTCTGCCTTTACGTACCCTTAACTTCGTTTGCGTTTGACTTCGTTAAGTACGTTCTTAAACGAAACATCTCTACGGAAGCCCGTAGGTGACAGGTATGAATTATAATTTATTTGGCGGCCGCCACTTAATCTATCTGGCGGCCGCCAGATAATTTAAGTGGCGGTCATCACATAATTTACAATAAATCAAAACAAAATTAATGCATAACATGTTCTTTCTGTTCTAGGGTGCTGGATTCATCTTCTCTTTTAATCTATTTGGTATGAAAGATGCAAAATAACCAGATGAAATGTAACGAAAGATTTATCTGGCGGCCGCCAGATAAATTTTAATTCATACCTGTCACCTACGGGCTTCCGTACATCTCTAATAGAAGGGAAAGATCTTAATCTAGGCAAACGTGATATAATGGGGCATATCCATTAAGTCACAACATCATAACAATGGGAAACAAATCTTAAATAAAGCAACTTCGACAAACAACGAAACAAACTTAGAGATTGTATCAATTAAAGAACACAAATGAAAGGACCCTATAGGGACGAATTATACCTTCCGTCGAATACTTTTTCTGGGCGGAACCAATTTATGACCCGACCTGACATGGATATCCGGTATGGATATTCTCTCATGAGTTAAAGAAGATCCTGACGGTATAATCTCAACAGCACTCACAATAGAGCACCAACTTGAGCATCGACGGACCCCTAGGAAGCTAGAGGAGGGACCAGGTGCCTGGGAGGAGTAAGCATCCCCTGTTGGCTAGCCGCACCCGCCGTCGATGATCATTCACGAAAATGAAAACATATAAAGAATAAAGTTCATCACTTAGGATTAAGGTCTCTTTATCGAATGAAATACTTATTACGTTAAATTTTGTATGAATTATTATAGCGAGCGGAGCTCGCTGCAAAGGCCCGAAGGGGCCTTTGCGAGCGAAGCTCGCCCTTATGGTAACGCGTATACACATATCTTATTGAGAAAATATGCTGAATCAAAGAATGATAATGTACTACTATGCTTTCAAAAACTTTCGTCCCCTCGCAGACAGAGTTGCTGCGGAGATGCTGGATATTGCCATTTAAAAATTTTTTCCCACTCCAAGTAGACGTATATGTTATACTCAATTTTTGTTTATAAGTTAAATTTATTGAAAACATTTTTCGTAAATCAGGTAACGATAAAGCATCAACAAGGCGGCGTAACCACGGGAAATCCGACATTTCCGGTTTTAAACGAGACGTTTCGCTCTGATTGCTTTTCTCGTCTCGGGTGGTTTCGTACTGTCAGAAGTCGGAATATGTTTGTTTTTTCTTTTGTTCTTAAGTAATTTATTTTCAGCTAGCCTAAACATTATTCTCACAAAATAAAAATGAATTATAAAGAACCATATTTTAAGCCCCCCCCCCCCATTAAAATGTTCATCTGCTGGTCTAGATCAATTTTACAAATGCTTCCGTGTTTCCAGTCGCCTTATACTACCTTTTTTGGCAATCATCAAACAGAAAGTTTTGTAAGATAAGATAAACCATCAAAGTCAAAATAAAAAAAGAAAGATCTTTTTTTATTTTATATAATCATATCTATTTTCTCTCCGCTCGCACAAAAAGGCTTTGCCTTGATTCATATTAAGAAAGTAGCCAAGTTCGATCAACTTCGGTTGATCGTTTCTTCAACGCATTCAAAGATTTCTGTTATCAATATTTCTTGAAATTTCTGAAATGAGGATCCTGTAGCATCATGTCCCACCCATCCTGTAACGTCTTTCGGTACATTTTTGGACAAAATAACTTTCACACTCTTTGGTCATATTACATCGTTGAGATTGAGGATCACTGACGAGGGTTAAGTACCCGAAACGGGCATGTCTGGTCCATCTGTTTTTAAATGATGCTTTTGAATTTGAAGACGTTTAACACTTTTGAGATGATTGACAAGATTCAACTTTTAAAATGCATAAAAAATATAAGTCAAAAAGCAATAACTCTTGTATATCCATTTTGGCTGCAATCCCCTTTCTTCATGCACATATAGATATTATTATCTTTCATCCTGTAAAGTTTCATGAAAATCAATCCAATGGTTTTGGAGGAGCTGCAATGACAAGGTTTGACAATAAAAAGGTATGAAAAATCTCAGTCCAAGGGCCATAACTCAGGTCTAACTTTTTCGACGGCAATACTCTGTATTTATGCACATCTACATATCATGATCTTTCATTGTATAAACGTTCACTGAAATTCGAATTGCAATGACAAGTTTTGACATGACTATACATGAACAATCTAAGTCCAAGGGCCATAACTCAGGTCTTACTTTTTCGACAGCAATCCCATGTCTTCATGCACATCTACATATCATAATCTTTCGTTGTGTAAAGTTTCATTGAAATCCATCATATAGTTTGGGAGTAGTTGCGATGACACTCTAACGTCTACAGACGGACTGACGAACGGACATATAGACAGACGGACGGACAGGATTAATCCAGAATACCAAAATGACAAATAACACAAATGAACCAATGAGACGAAACATTCATATCAAGAATATCCTTTTTACTTGACTAGAAATATAATCATAATACCCACGTCGTCACAAATTTTTAATGATTATTGTAAATTTGAAGGATATCTCCTTAAAGGCATAAAACTGTCCTTAGCAGATTCTTTGGCATGACTTATAGGTCTTGTTTGGAATTTCGCTCATCGTAAATTCTTAGTCCGAGCTATTCCTTTTCGGCGCCGAACATCACTGGTCAGAGATAACTTGTTGAACGCGTATATGGATGAAAAAAGTATTACAATGTAATGCCTATTTCAATAGTGATCATCATTTGTTCATGTAGAATAACCTTCAATATGAAATCGATCATCGAAGAATTATTCCATGACTGCCTTGAAAAGAAAAATGAAATAAAAGGAAAATGAATACACAACTCTTTTGTTTGTTCGATTAAGATATCAATAATAGGGCAAATTTTGGTAAAATAGTACCAGATATGTTATAAATCTAATTTCTGAAGTCTAACGTATTTTTTACCAAGTTAAGGATATGCAAAAAAAACCTCCTAGTTGCCCATTGGTCTCGTCGGTTTATGTGTAGTCTTTTGTGTTTGATGTTTACATGTCGTGTGTCTCTTTTCCGTCTCGTGCTGTACTCGTCTTTTGTGTTTTTGCATCGGGGTGCTTTGGTGTTTTGCTGTTGATGCTGCAACGGGGTCTTGTTGGAGATCTCCTCCCTTCTCCTAGTAGTATATTTTCGTGATACAAAGTCTAGTGGAAAAAAATGTTCAAATCAGATTTTCACATCATATTTTTCTTTCGTGAATTAACGTCTCCTTCGTCTTATGAAATTTCCATTGAATTTTTCATTTCAGATGTTTTCAAAATTATCTTTGTGCCTGCTTGTTATTGCAACGGTCTTGGTGCTCGTTCAGTATTCATCCAGCGAAAAAAGTAGAGGACTCAGCAGGCTTGTTGGACAGCAGCCATTGCTCTTCGGAAGACGCGGCGTTAATCCTAACATGAATAGCCTATTTTTTGGTAAAAGAGCCGCAGAACAATCAGTGTTAGAAGACATTTTAATGGAGAAGTGTACAAACGTATTAGCCACGTGTCAAAGGATAATGCAGGGTCGTGATTCTGTGTCAGAGGAAATATGGTACGTGTAAAGATGTGACACGTTTATCATGTTTTTTTTTTAATATTTTTTTTTGTTTATTTCTCTTTGAGTTGTTTCCCTTCTGTTGTCGATTTATGTAAAACAATGTTTGGACAAAGCATAGAAGCTGTGGGTTCCCATTCGATCATTTTGCTAATAAAAGTTTGTTACACATTTTATGATTTCGACAATGAATCATAAACTCATAAGAATAAAAATTATTGGAGGGAAGATAACAGAATTCAGGAGCTAGTTAGATTTAGCAACAATTGTATTAAGTCATGCGTTCATGTTTTCAGTGAGTATGTTGGACAATAAATCAAATACTTTTACTTACTTATCTCTATTAATTGGAGGGAAGATAACAGAATTTAGGAGCTAATGAAATTTAGCAACAATTTTATAAAGTCATACCTTCGTGTTTTCAGTGCGTTGATATGCTCCTTTGAATTTTGCTCTCAGGATATTTCAGGTCTATTTGAATTTAATCGATTATTCAGTTTATAGAAATATGGATAATATTCAAGGAACAGAAATACCAACATAAAATGATGTTGGAAACATGGGTTGTCTTTACTTCATAATTTTTGCTTCTTTTCAGATTGATCAAGTTGTTAAGCGGCCATAATCATGTCTCCAGTATAGTACCATTGTTCGTCTTCGACATTTATGCAGCTACTTCAAACCTCGATATATAAGTGGCTTTAGATACTATTCGACATTGAAAACGTGCAAGATTTGCTTAAAAGATTTTCTTTTACTTCATATTATGAAAAATCTGCTTTCCAATAAAAACTAATAAACAAAGGTTTGTATTCTTTTTCTAATCAAATGCTTGCGAGGAGAGTGTTCGACTGGTGCACCTGACACAACTCGGCATTCCTGATAAATCTTACTTGTGGTTAAGATCGTACAAGAAGGGAGGAGGTCTCCAACCAGATACTGTTGCAGCACCAACAGCAAAACACCAAAACATCCGATGCAAAAGCACAAAGACGTACATACTAAGAGACGAAAAAGTTAACATCAAACACAAAAGATTACACATAAACAAGCACAAGTATCACATTAATATACTCAATATTGAAAATTGTCGCTGTGTCCGTATCTCTTTTTTTCAGTTTAAAAGTTTTTCTTTACATTCACATGTACCTGAATTTGGTTCCTGCAGGCAAAGTAAAATCGATGTAACGGTTTTCTAATTTCAATGCAATCAGCAACACTGATAAGAAAACTTTATGATTTTGTATTTCTTGAAAGAGGAAACGGAACCCCGACACCATACCAGTTAATGAAAATTTGACTTTGATAACACAACTAAAATTTTGACTTCCGGCACGATGTATTGTTCTGACTAACTTAAAACATCAGATGGTATCATGTCAGACTTTGTTCCTCTTAGTAGATATACAGAATTGAAAATAACATGTTAAACGTCTTTAAATTTAATAGCATAATTTAAAACCTGATAAATTTTCAGCATGGACCAGATATGCTCGTTTCGGGTACTTAACCCTCGTCAGTGATCCTCAGTCTACACAATGTAATATGGCCAAAAAGTATGAAAATTATGTCCAAATATGTACCAAAAGACGTAGCAGAATGGGTGGGATATGATGCTAGAGGACACACGTTTTAGAAATTTCAAGAAATTTTGTAACAGAAAATACTAGAGGTCGCTACTATAACAAATTCATGGCAGTGTTTGATTTACTCGCCGAAACGTGCGGCTGGTGCATAATAATTGGTTTGAAATAAGCTTCAAGAAGTTGTAACACTTCAATCTATTCCTCTGTCTGCGTGTAGGCCTTTCAACTAAATTTTAAAATCCAATAATTTTCCTTTGAAAGTGCTTCACGACTTGTGAATCTGTGTCTAAATAGCAGTAAGGAACTTTGAATTGGGAAAGACATGCTAATTATCAATAAACAATTAATTTTTTCTACCGAATTTTAAATTAAATCTGCTTAAAGAGGGAGGTAATTCAAACTATAAAATTTAACAAACATTTGATTCCCGGAACTCATCTTGAGTAACCGACTTTTACGGGTTCTTTAAAATATGAAACGCACAAGAAAAGAAATGAAAAGAAACGGAACGATTTTTTTTTTGGTCGGCAAAGAATTTAAAAAAATAAACGTAATAGTAAACGACGCAGACATAATAGAAAAAGCCCTGTAAATTTCAATTTTAGGTTCTTGTTATCACTGTCCTTATTAAATCAAAATTCACGAAAAGTTTAAAATCAAACTATTTAAACACAAGTTGTTCAAAAAAGCAAACAAAACACATTACAAAAATAAAAAAAGATGAAATTTTCACGATTTTCAGATTTCTAAACTGAGTTGTACAGAAAAAATCTGAGTGTCTAGATGAATACATTTCATTTAATTTCAGAGATCCCTTTTCTTTTTGCATGGATTGTTTGCTATAGACATGAAAAAGAAATGTCCATATCGTCATGATTCTTCACTTTGAAAACATCATCTTTTATCTTTAATACAGCTACATGCAGGGGTATACCCTACCTCTTTAGCGAATGGTTGACTTACAAAATACATGTATATCCATAACACAAACAATTCTCAAACATTATTCACTTTTCATGTGTTCTTTAAAAACTTCTTGTCCGACTTGTAAACCCTTTGCAAGCACGGCATAGGCGCCCGGCGGCCAACGCCCTCCAATTGAAACTGAATCATACAGAAATGATTTGTTTTACAGATTGTGGACGAGGGGTGATTACATCAGTACCTCTTGTATGAGAAGTAAAGCTGAAATCTGTATTAAAACATTTCTACGTCTTTTTTATAGGGTGGGGTTCATTGCCGTCACTTTTTTTTTTATAAAAATGTGTAATATTGAAATAATTTTCTAATGTTATGGATAATCATAGACATGCGCTCTCTCTCTCTCTCTCTCTCTCTCTCTCTCTCTCTCTCTCTCTCTCTCTCTCTCTCTCTCTCTCATTTATTCTCTATATTTTCCCGATAGTTTTGATTATGTCTTCGTTATGCATACTTATCGACATATTACTTGTAATTTTGTTCCTAACTCATGATATTTATCTTTTAAAACACACACAGGTAAATCTGCTTTTTATTTCTTTATGTTAAGTTATACTGAGAAGTTCGGCATACAATTTTTAGTGAATACTAATGCCCCCCCCCCCTTTCCCCATTTATATAAGCAGAGTTTAACGAAATTGGTTACATCTATGCCTAAATTAAACCTTGTCAGCTATAAGATAGTCTTTTGCAGATCTGAAATGTAGATTATGAAATATGTATAAGACGTACATGTACTGATCTTTGACTCGCAGTTCCCTAGGCACATAGGGTGTGCAATGGGAAAAAATTACCACAGTTATATCGTAAACGAATGATGAAATGGTAAAATTTGTAATTTTGTTTTTCGTTTCATTTCGTTACTTTTCACTTCTTTTCATAGTTTAAAGGGTCTCGAATTTTACAGATATTATTGAAGAGTTTTCTCCCTTCCAATATATTACCACATGAACATTTGTAACTCGGTCTAAAAATCTGATGTGCAATTTTGTGCTATCTTTCTCTGTCCTTTTATTGTCTTTAGTACATGAAACAAATTAAAATATTATACTCAATCCTACCAACTTTGTCCAACAACCCAAAAGAGGTAAATGAATAAGAAAATTCATGATTTGAAGTGATTTTTGCGCTACATTTTTATGATGAAGCGCGAAAGGTTCCGATTCTGACTGTCGTTACTCTCAGTCGACACCTAGCGTTTGTTGAAAGGCCTACTGCGTGGCTCACTTTGGATTCTAGATAAACGCTAATTTGACTACTTTATCATGCAAAAATTTACATGAAATTGAGACCATTCAATAGATCTCGCTTAGTAATAAATTTCGGTTCAAGTTATATGATAGTCAGTGAATGAAATCAATCTTTTCAGACAAAACAAGTTTAAGATCGTCCATTTCCTACATTAATATTTCACGTGACGTCAGCATGCCTAAATTTAAAATTGAGAACTACCCATCTAAAGGGAATCGTGTCCGTAAAACATGATTGCATTAACGCACAACCATGTAACATATACCAAAATTTACGACTAAGAGAGAACTATTAACCGATATAAATTTAAACTTTTACATCGTTTCCAAAGTGAGCGATGGAGAAAGTAATTTAGTTATACATACATAGTGTATTAAATCAATTTGTTACCTTTAAATTTGACCCCAAAATCAAACCGGCTCTTTGTATCATAAGCTACATAAATATATGTGTGAAACTACATCATGGTAGGTAAAGAATGCCTTAAGCCGCTGTTCAGATAGTTTTTATTGCAGTTTTCAGAATATAACTTTGACCCGAGACCTCTTGAGTCCAAAATCAATAGGTTTAATGCTTGGTTCATAATCAATGTATGTGTGAAGATTCATCGTTGTTGGTTAAAATACTTGAATTATGGTCTAGGAATGCTTTTAATGCTTTGTTCACATCATGTGCATTTTAAAAATTGTCCACAACCTTTGACGTAACACCCCAAAAGTAGGGCCATTAGATCATAAATGCTGTTTTCAACACAAGTCTAGCTTGACCTTGACCTCCTGTCCTTAAAAAAAAAAACAGTAAATGTGTGAAGTTTCAACAACCTAGGCCAAAACTTACTCGGACGAACGGACAGACATGGCGAAACCAGTTTACCCCTTCAACTTCGTTGGGGATATCATAAGACGAAGCTATTTTCGTATATTTAAGTATAACCGAAACCTTAAATTTAATTTGCATAGCATATGAATAAATAGAAGGGAAGCATTGATTTCTTAAATAACTTATTAATATTATGGCAACATAAAGACACTGAGTATACAAACAAAACCCGAACCTACACAACACAACTCAAACATAAAATGAAAAGGTAGAAGATAGACACACAAGACAACAATTTTCAAAATAATGGAAAAATTGAAATATCAACATGTCCAAAATGCAAGTAGTATATACCACCCTGTTAGAGCACACATAGGGGGTTTCGGCTATGTGTCAACAGGGGTTTCGGTTTTGAAGCGGAGATCAGACAACAATTGTAAGTAGAAATTAAGTTTTCTTCATTTCTATCCGTTTTACAGTGATAAAGCATAGTGCACAGAAGGACAGGATTATATAGTGACCTATTGATGACGTTGAAGCAGTTCAAATAGTCTCAGATACTTCAAACACTCCGGTACAGTATCGGCGTCTGGAAAAATTTGGCCATGTCTCTGCACAAAACTAAAAAATCTCTTATTACAATGCATTTCTGTACATGTTTGTTGGAATACAAAGACCATAAACATATTTCAAACATTATGAATACAAAAACCCTCCTTAAATACTTTGAATATTGAAATTATATAAAGAAACTCTATGTGTAGCATGGGGTTTCGGTATCACGTGTGACACGGGGTTTCGGTTCGAAAGAAAAATGCATCCTAAATTGAGCTATATATCATAAATGCAGTGCTGTATCTGGACGTCAATCTCGCCTCTAAGACGATAGAAATTTGTGCTGAAGTGAATAGAGAGAAGGAACACTTCTTGTTCTCTGTTCTCTCCAGCACAGAGAGGTTATGTTGCTTCACACAGAGGGGCATTGTCGGTACGGCAATGTCACCACAAAGACGAATGCAACATAATACCCTCCCAAATGACTGTAGATAGAATTTGTGTGTTACAGTGTACATCCGTTAAATCGACAAACCTGGTTGAATTTATCCTATTTCGTCAGTATGTCCAATAATTACTCGTGTAAAATGTGAATTGATGATAACACATAATATAGTACATGATGCTGATTAAAGTAAGGTTTTTCATGCACATGGAGAGGAAAAAAACGTTGTTTTCGTAAACACTGTTACTGTAGGAAACTCATGAACGTGAACTACTGCTATGTCAATGACATATAGTACACTACTCGTGTTTTTAAAACATCAACCCCCCCCCCCTTTCCCCCTGCAACTGTTACACAGAATTTCACGAAACTTCAAAGAAACAAGTACCAGCCTAAAGGTTCTCTTCTAAACGTGTGTTTTCAAGGCAATCGGTCAATAAACATTGGCAGGAGGATCTGATTGGCTAGCTTCTCCTTCGCTACCACTGCATAGAATCTTAAACATCTTTTAAAGAAATCTCATATTGAAATACAGGGGCTCGATGCTAGAACTTTTATTTCCATTAAATCATTCAAGAACCACTTCCCTCTATCCATAAGGCTAAAAGATTAATAAAGCTAAGAATTTTTTTTATTTCCCTGAACTGCGACTATAGATCTATATCGTTATCCAACTAGACGGTCGTGGGGCTCCTGCGGTCAGTGTTGTCTAATTATTATGATTTTGAAATAGGTGCAAAGTCTTAAATGTATTTCCACACTCATGAGAATGACACTCTAAGAGAGGGTTGTAGTGAGATTTAACATGCCTGTTCAGTGATGATTTCCACTATAATACCCTTCCCATAACTTTAGAAATATCTCTCTCATGGTCAACATATAACCTATGCCTTCTAAATCAAATTAAATGGCAACATGTAAGCTTAGTCAATCACAGGTTCTCAAATTGATCGTGCATATTGTAAAACTTGACAAATGTTCACTGGAGATGGGGATCAAACTCGGGACTTGCTGCAGGCTAGGCGGATGTCCTAGTACCAGTTGAGCCACCGTGGTACCTAGATGCCATCTGGGGCGATTGGAAGGTATTTAGAAGCTTATGTATGAATAAGAAGGGCTTTGCTGATGTTCCGCCCCCTTTTCATTCATGTAGAAACTTCAAAATACCTTTTAACCTCTTCAAACTACCTTCTAACCTAAACGGTGATACCATTTAATGCAATGTCTACATGAAGTGTCGAAACCCCGTTGGACACATGAATTGAAACCCCGGTGGACACATGCATTAATCCACTCAAAAGTATTATTTGATGAAGAAATATACTTTCTTAGTGGGTAAATTTAAGGTGATTTGACTTGGATAGTTATATATGACATAATCAAACCTCATCAAGCAACATAAACATTCTAGCAGTGAAGAAAATGAACCAAAATGTTGAGGTGACGTTGAAAATTGTCATATCGGCAAAACTGTACCGAAGTGTTTGGCAGAACCTGACCGTATGGAGACAATTTAAAGTGATGGGTAGATTGAATATGATTGCCTCCACTCCGTCAGCATACTCATTTGTGAAAAACTTGATTTGTGTAGTCATAAATAAAACTTAAACTCGCTACGTCCGTCTACAGCTCGCTTCGGAACCGAAACCCCTGTTGACACATAGCCGAAACCCCCTACGTGCGCTCTAACAGGGTGTATACTATTTAATCGTAAAATTATATATGTGTTAATTGAACAAACATTTCATTCATTCATAAAACATAAACATATCAATAACAGAGAAGGAATATTAATACATCAAATAAACGGAACGCTTATCTCTGCAAACAGTTAAATGGGGGCAAATATAAAAGCTATCTAAAAGTTTGCTTTTTATTTAAAACAGATTAGACCATATTGCTTATAAGTGGAGTACAAATTTGTTATAAAAACTGCATTGGTTTTACGATCATCAAATATTTGAATATACAAAGCTATTCTGGAAATCTCTACTATTCTTGTTTATGTGCTAGTGTTTATACTGATGAATGATTATGATATATGAAACAGCTCAGTGTGACCACAATATCCTGTTTTGAAGAAAGATAACAAAGAAAAAGAATAAACACATCGGGGAAAAAACAGAAATCGAAACAAATGCACAAAAACCTTTAATACCATTTCTAAGATAATAAAGTGCAAGATAACTATCTGATTCACTTATTCATTTTAAATGAAACACTTGCATAAAATATGTACCAAATACAGGTATTTAATTTCTCGCGCAATAATTTCTACCTAGAAGATACGTTACTGCATGGTATTAATAAACGCAAAAAGAATTTTAAGGTATTGCTTTATATTTATGTAAGAATATGTATTGTTTCTAATACAGTGCCATAAAAATCTGAAGATAAATATTCAAAGTATACATATAAGCTGAGGAATGTTGATTCGGCAGTTCAGTGCGCCATGCGTAAACATTTAATGGTGAACTAGACAATCCATTTCAAGAACAAATATGAATGTTCTTTTTGAACTAGATCTTGAAGGCATCGAGATTAGGCACGGTCCATTTGATATTCTGGGGGGGGGGGGGGGGGGGGGGGGGGGGGGGGCTTGGGTTTTTTTTCGAAAAAAATAATTTTGCTCTCAATTTTGATGAAAAAAATAAATTTGCTTATGGTGTGACAGAAAAAAATAATCTTGCTCTTACAAATTATCTGAATTTGAAGAATTACCATAAAATTTCGCTAAAATTCTTGAAAATTTTCCGGCTCGCTCCGCTCGCCGCAATTTTCAATTTGTATCAAAAATTTTTGGCTCGCTTCGCTCGCCATAGTTTTCTATCAAACCATTATTTACTAATGGCAAAGTTCATATATTTCACATATTAAACGTTATACATGTATGTAAAAGAAAAAGGGCTTCCTTAAAAGCTTAAATATATTATCAAATTATCAATATTTATGTATTGCCATTAATACATATTGCATATATCCCATTGAGTCTAATTCTATCTTCTTGTAAGCTTGGAAGGAGAACTTCAGTCAGTTATTCACCAATTTACAATTCAAATTTAAAAATTTGTCTAGGTCGAGATCTTAATTCCCCTCAGACCCTCTTATACATCTCATATACATGTATCTTATATTAAATATTGAGAATTGTATTGTAAAAATCTCTCATCTCTCTGTTAAAAAGTAAATTGAATACTTGCATGAAAATAGACTAATATATTAATATTTAGAGTTTTGAGTAAAAATATAAATAATTCTATTGATAAAACACAAACATTCTTAATAGGCGCATCACTTTGTTAAAAAAAATTCCTTGCTCCAACTTTGCAAGAAAAAAATAATTTTGCCCTGGTCCGGGGCGAAAAAAATAATCTTGCTCCGACAAAAAACCCAAGCCCCCCCCCCCCCCCCCCCCAGAATATCAAATGGACCGTGCCTTATTGTCCTGCGTGAACTTATGTACACAAGTATGATAGAAGTGCAATGTATTGTTCAAATAGACTCATGCACTGTTTTCTTTAACCTTGGCTAGAACAAGAATTCGCGAATCTTTCCCACATGCTCTTGACTTATGCACTATGTATTTTATTTCACTGGGACAAATTTTTGCGGTACGAGGCGCACCGCAAAAGAAGTCATAGTTAATACACATCGAATGATTTGACATTTACAGTATATCAAGTGAAATTTTACTTAGTGTAAGTGGGGCATTGGGACTGATTCGACCAGAAAGGAGTGAATTTCCAACAGAACTCGGTTGTAGCATCCACGACAATTCAATAATTCCAGAAAACACTCAAATACGAGATCAAAGAGTGATGGACAAATAAACAGAAAAAGCACCTATCAGTTCTTCTGTCTTAAAGTCGAGAAGGTAAGCCAAAATCATTAGAATTTCCATTGGAAACGGTTGCAAATCTCGGAATGAATAAAATTCTGAGGTGAGACCAGGTGTACGGGTAGAGTAAGCGTCTCCTGTTTGCAAGGGTTCCAACTCTTTACCCTCTTGAAGAAAAAATTCAAACTAACTTTTGCACCAGACACGTGTTTCAAATATTGAATTCTCATAAGTCATGCTTCCAGCCAAAGTTATTTTACAGGAGCCGCCTAAATTCATTTCCGTGGCACACTCTTGTATTATTTTTGTAATTCAAATTTTTTGTATTTACTTTACAGAGATTGCGCGGCTCAAAAATTCCTATAGGGTCGATTCAGAAACATATCCAAATAAAATCGATGTTCAAAATTAGATCAGGGGGGATGGTTACACTCACAATAAAAGGTGCTAAAGGAACAAAGAAGACTTAACACTACAGAAGACAAAACATTATACATAAAAGATAAGATATAAACGGATCAACGAATAGATGCCGGACATGGTATATCATATAATATGTTTTTATGTAATAGGCGACTAGGAATTTTCAAGTAACATTTAGTCATGCCGTAGGAGGTCCGTTTCGGCATCCAATCAAATGCTATCCTATTCTATCATATGCTAAAATGTGATAAAGCTAAGAAAATCGATGACTCGTTCTGTTTGTTAAATTTCTAGCTACGTTTGAATTCATTACAAATGTAATTAAAACAAATAAAACAAAATGACTGCTGCCTGAAATTTAATGACATATGTCATTATTTATTACTCAAATGAAAAATGCTGGGGAGAAATGCTCATTTTGCCTTGGAATCCAAGGTAGAAATCCAGGTAAAAATTACCCCTTTCCCAAGAAAAGGAAACAATACCATTTTTGCAATACTTAAGTTATAGAAATAAATACCAAACTAATGAAACATAAAGACATATATATTAATAAAATTTAAATGCAAAAAGGAATCTGATACTCATGGAATACTCCGCATTGTAAAATGTCTTATTCACTCACGTCTTTGTATTCCAATAAAAGTCCTATTATCTGAGTACTCTTTTTAATACTATACATAGATAAAAGAGACCAGAATGTCGAATAGATGATATACAATTAGAAGTCCGTGTGCAATGTTAACAAAACATGACCACTTATGCACATTAAAAGCTATGATAAATGTTTCATTCTCACTCGCTTACGTCTTGAGACAATAGACAAACCGTAGACATAGCCGATTAAGATTTATTTTCTTGTCTCACACTCACATATTATGACGTTATAGAACGCATCGTCTCAATATCGTTACATTTGTTCACATTTTGGTCAAGATTTTTGTTAAAAAATCATTTTAGTGATAATATAATGTGTTGAGAAAAAGAATCAATCCAACGTTAATGAGACAGGGAAATTTCATCCTCAAGTAAAAGGTTTGCAGCATCCACGACTCGGCAAACATCGTCGCGGACTGCAAATCTTTTAAACTCGAATGAGATTCCCTTGTCTCAGTCGCAACATAATGATAGATTCTATCATTTCAGACAGCAACTCCAAAGTTTAGATCAATCCATCGTTTATCTCCTCGTCATCCTCAGTCTTTATACTATCTGTATTACTTCTCTTATTTCTAAGTTTCTTCACAGTACATGTAACACCAATAACGAGGAATATTAAGCAGACTCCGCCAAGGACCGCTAAAATGACTGTTAATGTATCTGTACCTCCCCGGTGGGTCTGCTGTCCGTTAGGTCCTTTCGACAATCTGTAAAGATTAAGTTTTACATCGTTAATCTATTAAGGTATCTGATGTACAAGAAGGCCTTTTTACCATACCTGGTAAGGTACTATAAGCTATATGTTTTCTGAAAGGTTAAAATGCCCACTGCTCAGAAATAATAATTTTGGGACCAGAAAAACAAAGGGGAATAACTGATGAAGCATTTAAATTGTCTATTTTCTCTATATGACATATGCAAAATAACAAAGTTGTACAAGAGTTTTTCCCCTTTGATTTTTAAGACCTGGGAGTCTTATATCTGTACTTAGGGCATAATTACCTGTCAGAAAATGTATAGTTTATAGTACCTTACTAGGTATAAAATTTACCATACTTTACAATGGAGATGAATAAAACGCTTTGTAAAATGACTCAATTGTACAACGGATACCTTAACAGGTGAATGAAATAAATTCACCATCAAAATAAAAGAGAGAATGAAGTGTCAAGCAAAAGTTAACTTAATTCACTTATGAACGAAGGTTGTCCGAGAAAAATGTAAACATTCACAATAAGAAAGTAGTAGAGTGGTGAATTTTTATTAAATTTACATAGATGAAGTCGGCATATCAATTAGCATTTGCATATGTAAAATCTTGCAATATATTATCTTAAATAGTGACGTTTTTATAGAAGTATTTATCACATAAGGTGACGTCTATATATTAATATTTATTCTTTTTTGTCACAGAAAAATATTCGGACTGCGCCAGTATGGATAAATTGCTCTTCTGATAATTAAATCTCTGTTGACATTTAAAAAAACTTCCCATGTAGTTAGATTAAACGCACGAAAAAGAAATTCTAAGCAACATCTACATTTTTCAAGGACAGCCACCGTAGCTGATGAACTGATCAGATATAATGGTAATGCTTATCTTACATATTGTATATTTTCTATTGAGTTAATGTTGACTGCCTTGAATACTCGACTAAAGAATTTATATGTCAAATACTCGAATGCTAAGCGTATACCATGTTGCCAAACATGCATTCAAAACGAGAAAAACACAATGAGATGGGATATTTACTGTCGTACTACACTTATCTTAAAGTTGTCTTATCATGGCAAATCAAAATATTCGAACCTGCTATTCTGTGACATTACTGGCGACACGTAAGCTGTGAGTTTTACTGTCTCAGTAGAATATCTGAAAATGGATGTTTTAACAAACTTGATCTTTTCGAAGCAGCACTTATTTCAAATGGAAAGGAAATACAAATTGAATTTGTTAATCTACATATTTACATGATAAAATTATACGACACTAGTATAATAAATATTGTAAAATATATGTCTTCATCCATATCTGGTCAGAATATTATTTTACTTAAAGAATCAATGAAAACGTAGGAGAAAGGGGGGGAATCTCAAACAACATTCGGTTGCAAAAACCTTCAGCAAAATTCCAGATCACTCAATGCAAAAACACAGGGCAGACATCCACTGAAAGGGCCAATGAATATCAACTCATAACACAGAAACAAAACACACAAAATTCCACTAACAAACCAACGAGACCAACTGACAACATAGAAATAAAACAAAGGAGGGGATCTCCAACAACACCAGGTTGTAGCACCCACAGCCAAACCTCAAAACACCCAATGCAAAAACACAAAGCAGACAAATACAGAAAGAGACGCGTAAGGGACAAGGAACGTTAACGCACAACACAGAAACATCAAACACAAAGGACTACACATAAACCAACGAGACCAATGGGCAACCGGTGCCGACTCAGGATGGCCATCCGCCACGGAAACAGCAGAAGGCATGGTTATCCTGGATTACGTGCGCACAACCCTCCCACTTTTCCGATTACCCAGAGGTCTCGAAGAACGTACAATTGTGGTGTAAAACAATCTCCTCACTGTCAGATGACCACACACAAACAAGACCGCAAAACGCAGGGGCCCAAGCAACACAGACGAATATGCATATGGATATAAAAAGAGGGCGCACGTAATACAATCCGTGCTCTGCCGCCGCGAGCCCATGCATGTTATCACCCGAGGAGTCCGACTGACATTCAGAGAGGACAGGCAGTCGGGGCCCCGTCCTCTCTAAAGAGGTTTGGACAGGGCCCGTCATGGAGTCCCGCCGTCACAGTCAGTCAGAGTGCAAGTTTTAAGAATGCGCCTGTACAAAACTGCATACCACACAAAATATCACACATAAACAAATGAGACCAAAGAGAAACATTTTAGAAATTCTTATATGAGAAATCACCAACACGTTTTACAAGAATACGGGAGGAACATCTGGGAAGACCACCCTGCACTGACTACAGTGGAAGATACACTCAGGATTGTGACGAACAATAAACAGCAGACAAAATAACTATCCCAAAACAAAAGGCGACGACTAGATACATAACAAAACCAAAACAGAAAGATTTATAAGGATCTGATTATATTTGTATGTTAAACGTCTTTAAATTCAATAGCATCATTTAAAACCTGATAAATTTACAGCATGGACCAGACATGCACGTTTCGGGTACTTAACCCTCGTCAGTGATCCTCAGTCTAAACAATGTAATATGGCCAAAAAGTAAGAAATTATTATGTCCAAAAATGTACCAAAAGACGTAGCAGAATGGGTGGGATATGATGCTACAGGACCCACGTTTTAGAAATTTCAAGAAATGTTGTAACAGAAAATTTCAAATGCGTTGTATACTATTTCTAGAAACAAGATTATGCATAGAGACTTCTCTTTCCTTTCAAAATAAATTCAGAAAAGATTGTTAAAGCTTCTTTTAAAGGTAAGAGTGATCTCTAAAAAGACTTGTTTGCAGCACAAATATCAAAACACCCCAACACCAAATTCTCAGAACGCGGAGCAGACAGTCACATGCAGCAAGAAACATAAAGAGACAAAGAACACCAAACACGACATCAAAAGACAAAGCACAAAATACTAAAAATAAAAGTGTCATTTACGGATATCAAATCACCAAAGAGAAAACGCTACAAGTTTAAAAGTCACTTCCTGGAATTCGAATACATTATATTTGTCAAAGTGTTTGGAAAAATAGTGGTAATGACTTTTATTAATCAGTTTGTACAGATACTTCTTGTGTTCATTCAAATCAACAGCAAGTATTTAAACTGCATGTGTATTTCACCCCTGGGCAATGATACACTCACGATCACATTCGGTATTTTCAAAAACAAGAGTTGCTTCCCCTTGGGACGGTACTTGACGTACGCTTATTGTAAGGTCATAACATTCTATGGAAACGGTCCATAAGCTCCAACCAATGACGGTAAAAAAAGTCGTTACCATACCATTTTCATGACGTCATAATGATTAGACGTTAGATACCGTTTCAAATTTGAAATAACTCTGTTTTCCACAAAAAAAAAACTCTATAAAGTTTTAATATATCATATTTGATTTAGCACATAAGATATTTACAACTTCTTCACCGCGTGCGATCGAAACGTATGATGTTGTGATTCTTTACGGAGAATTTTGATGTTTTCTCATCATTTAAATTATACTGCACAAAACTAATGAGGCGTTGCAGTTGAGCATTGCCTAATAAGTAAGTCCATATCGTATATATATCTGAAAAGTCTATAGTTTCTGCAAACACTACAAGAGTTCGTCAGAAGGAATTATTTTCTGTCGTCGACAAACTGTTGAAGTGTTTGCGAAAACTATGAACTTTCCATATACCTGGACGATATGGATTGATTTATTAGGTGTTGCCCTACTGCAACCGCTGGTCAGTTTTGTAAAGTTTGATTTAGAAAATGAGAAAATATAAAAAAAACTATGTAAGGGAGCACATCACCATACGTTTCGATCCCACGCGGTGTTCTTTGTTCATTATTGGGAAATCGTTATTGATTCATAAACTTGTTTCCAATCCCTTTGATGTAATTATCAATAAATATGTTTAATCTAATCTAAAATTCATAAACTATTTGGAAGTGTTGATAAATACGTACGTCTGTGACCTTGACTTTGGAATTGAAGATCTGATTTCCTCTGTCGTATGATCGTGCCTGGAAATTAAGTTGGCTGCGATTTACTTTCCTAATACAAATACATGACTTAGACAGTAAATTGAGATATTTCTTCAAGAGTCAAGGGATGATACAAATAAAAACACAAATACACAAATTTTCGGCCCCTTGGCCTTATTTATACATTGCGGTTTTTACACTGGCAAAGGGGCCGAAAATTGTGTATTTGAATGCTTGTGTTTTTATCCAAAAAAAAGAAAAAAGATTTTCATTCAAATAATCTATATCATTTCGATCAAACATAAATTTAACAAGTGTGATGCACTATTCCTTCAGAAAAAATCTTTTTTTCACATTTTAAATTTTGACTTGTTTTACAGTATTTTTTCATTTCATTCAGATAATCATTTACTATACATACTTTTGGACTGACCTTTGTGATTCTTTATGGAAACAAAGAGGGTCTGAAAACAAAAATTGAATTAATCTTAGTAAACACTCATCAACACAATAATTAAGTACATAGAAAAATAAAAATGAGTTAAAGAAGATCCTGACGACAATTTCAACATCACCCACAATATAGTATCAAATTGAGCATCAACGGACCTCTACCAAGCTAGAGGTGGACCTTTTGCCCGGGAGGAACTAGAATCTCCTGTTTGGCTAGCCGCATCCGCCGTCGATGTTCACGCACGTAACTGAAAACAATATCCACAAACCATGCACTGGTCGAGATTATTTACAAAAAAAAAAAAAAATAAGAAAAAAAAATTCTTCTAAGCGTTTATATGAAGACAGCAAAGGAACACCTTCCCTTCAAGCGATCAATTTTAGTAAAGGTAAATATGAAAAAAACCAGATATTCATATCGTAAACATATTATTGTCAAGTTTGCAATATATTTTCTATTGTGAAGTGTCAGTGCATCGCATGCGCATTTTAACAAGTTATGTCTCATCAGTGATCCTCTAGGCCGAATGGAGGAAATCCAAGTAATATGAAATTGTAATTTAAAGAGCAAAATTCTAAAAGTGACCTTAAATTTCTGTAAACGAACCTGATAGGGACATAGCTATACACACTTACATTTCCATAGCTGGTCTGTGTAATAGTTTGTGTCGCTAACCTGTGGACAGCCGGTTGTGTTATGTGGACAGTGTGTAAAGTACACGTTCATTTTCCCCCTCTCAATGTAAAGTGTCGGGCATCCATCTGTATGGAGAAACAGGAAAATTATTCTATATCTTTAATAACGATGAAACCATTCAAATGAGTTAAAGAAGATCCTGACGACAATCCCAACAGCACTCACAACAGAGCACCAAATTGAGCATCGATGGACCCCCAGCAAGCTAGAGGTGGGACCAGGTGCCCGGGAGGAGTAAGCATCCCCTGTTGGCCAGCCGCACCCGCCTTCTATGTTCATGCACGGAAATGAAAACAATATATAAAGAGTACATGTACTGTCTGTGGTTTCGTCTATATAGAAAGTGTTATGGCGACCATGTCAGGGAAAATATTCAAAACACTTACTGTCAAACCCCTTGCGGGGAACTTTTTTAAGAGCTCCACACGGCAAAGGGCAAAAGTGTGACACAAATGAGTTAAAGAAGATCCTGACGACAATCTCAACAGCACAAATACACAACATTTCGAATAAGAGGTCTTTTGTGTCTTTATTAACGATGAAACCGTTTATGGAAGGGGATTAGGGCCACAATTCTATTAGTCTTGATTTCTTCTTCTTTTTTGTATCTTGTTTTAATTTCTGTTTCATTAATAATACTTTACATATTCATCTGTGTTGCTTGGGCCCTTGTGTTTTGCGGTCTTGTTTGTGTGTGGTCATCTGACAGTGAGGAGGTTGTTTTACACCACAATTGTACGTTCTTCGAGACCTCTGGGTAATCGGAAAAGTGGGAGGGTTGTGCGCACGTAATCCAGGATAACCATACCTTCGCTATTTCCGTGGCAGATGGCCGTCAAAAGTCGGCACCGGTTGCCCATTGGTCTCGTTGGTTTATGTGTAGTCCTTTGTGTTTGATGTTTCTGTGTTGTGCGTTGACGTTCCTTGTCCCTTACGCGTCTCTTTCTGTGCTTGTCTGCTTTGTGTTTTTGCATTGGGTGTTTTGGGGTTTTGCTGTGGGTGCTACAACCTGGTGTTGTTGGAGATCCCCTCCTTTGTTTTACTGGAAGCATCACTGATTGGAATTTAATATTCGAAACAGATGTCTGGTGCATAATAAATTGGTTCGAATTTTTCTTCAAAAAGGTATAGAGTTGGAACACTTTTGTATTATTACATTCTTATTCGTTTTGTTAACATTTCATTTTTATTCCTTTTGATTGCTATTATATTCGTATATAAACAAAATGAAAGAAGCAAGAGGAATTGGAATGTAAGCAAGATGAATAAGAATGTAAGAAAGACGAATGGAATTGTGGATCAAACCCCCTTCCATAAGCATTCAATACACACTATTTTGAATAAGAGAAATTTCTTTTCTATTTCGAAATTTATGATTCATTATTCTATGTTTATGATAAATGTAAAAAGGCATCGAATCAAACGTATATTCACTATTCTTCAATATATATGAGGGCTTGTGCATTCACCGCAGATGTATTATTTTATTTGAAAGAAAGGAGGGGATCTCCAACAACACTAGGTTGCAGCACCCACAGCAAAATCCCAAAACACCCATGCAAAAAAACACAGAACAGACACCCACAGAAAGAGACGCACAAGGGACACACGGCTGGCAAAAGTCAGCCCCTGTTGTACATTGATATGGCCAAAATGTGTGAAAGTTAGCATTTAAGAAGTACCGATCAGTCATTTAGCCTCAAAGTCGAGAAGGCGAGGCAAAATCATTGATTTTTCGTTGGAAAGGTTGCGAACCTCGGAATTAATAAGATTCCGAAGTTAGACCAGGTGCCTGGAGAGTCGGCGTCTCCTGATTGCATGCAACACCCGTCACAACAGCTCCACGGAAACTTGTCAAATTCGGTGATTGTCTCGATGTACAAATAGGTGTACACATCAGTAAAGTCTTGTTTGGTGATGATGACAGCCATTCAATCACAATCCAGAATGCCACTGATCATTCTGGAAAGGAGGATCTGATATGCCCGTAGTGACTGAAGAACTTCCTCAAAGATGATTTCAGCCGTTGTGCAATATAGCCCTGAACGCGTAGCTAAGGATAACGTGTAGCTTTGGATTTAACGAAGATATCGCTCGCCCAGTTTTAGTGCTACATGTACGCACTGCATTGAAATATATTCTAAGTTTCCTGTCGTCAAATTAGACCTTAATTTCTATCTACCTCATTGAATAACTCTGTCTGTCATGTTTAGAATTAAGCTCATTTGAGCCTATCCTCCAACGAATTTTGGCAGTTAAATACGCTTCTGAATAAACCCTACAAAAAATTGGAGCCGCTCTATTTGGCAAGAGGAAATTAGAAGTCTGTATTGAAGATGGCGCCAGGAAAATTCACCTTGGTTTTATTTAAACTGTTTTACATGAAGTACTACTGACGAGGATTCAATATCGGAAACACGTGTCTAGTACAATAAAATTGGTTCTATAGAACATATATTTCAATATTGAGAGTTACTTGCAAAACGTCCGGCTCTAACGATGAATCTTCATATTTAGAGCATTCCCTGGCGTACCGTATGGACTGAGAAACAAAAACGTCATAAGCAGGAGAAGACGGAATGTTGCTACACATGAAAGGGAAGTTACATGTAGTTATGTGGAAGCTGAAATCATCACGCTCATCATACAGTGAGATGTTCAAATTTGCGTCGAAAGTTAGACATATATCCAAGTAGGAAGCATATGATCTGTCGCTCTAGACAAAGACGTAGCAGGCTGGGTGGGATATGATGCTACAGGACCCACGTTTTAGAAATTTCAAGAGATTTTGATAACAGAAAATTTTCGAATGCGTTGACGAAACGATCAATCTAAGTTGATCGAACGTGGCTACATGTGCCCTCGGGGAGTCCTGGTCCACCAATCGTAACACTCACAAAGTGGAGTGGAACAAATGTAAAACGTCTTCAAATCAATAGCATCATTTAAGAACATATGAATTTGCAGCATGGACCAGACTTCGGGTACCACGATTCGGATACTGTGTGTGTATTCTCCTTGTTTCTACTTGGGGCGTTTTTGGTGTGTTGCTGTTGGTTAATCAAGTCCTGTTGGAGATCCCATCCTTTCTTAAGCCTCGAAAGTAACATCATTGATATTTGGGAGAGATCTCAAGCAATAATGCTTTGCTCTGACCACAGCAGAAGACACTCGCAGGATTGTTATAATATTTAAAATATTACGTTAGCTGCTAAGATTCTGTTAATGTCCATGTTTTGTAAATTATATGTTAATGCCCCTGTGTGGCTTCCACTGTCTTGAATATAGAAGAGAAAGAACTACGAATGGCTGAAAATTCTTATTTTGTATTCAACAGCTACAATGTAAGCTTTTTTGCGCGAAGTAAACATGGGCTGAGAAATAAACATCACTCTCGTTTATTTTCTTCTTAATTCTTGTATATATCCTTCGATCATATTTAGAATATTTTCATAGATTGATTAAAGCGGTAAAATAATCAAATTTGCCAGATTTTATTATTTAAAAGATCGATCCTTAAAAATGCACCGACTCCCTTTTCTGGTTTCTTCGTAGTGTTGCCCCTTGATATACAGAACCCCACTTTGCCAAAAATGTGTGTCATGATATGCACCTCCAGTGTTAGCGAGTTCTGAATCTCCGGGGGACAATATTCAGGTTTTTTTTATTGATTTTTATTGGAAAAAGATAAGTTTTGACCCAAGCATTAGAAATATTATGCAAATAAGATCTATAATAACTTCTAATATTGATGGGATGCCATTTAGGTATTCCATTTCCATTTTCAAAATTCAACTTTTCAGATATAAGGTCTTATCTTATCAGCTCCTTTATAACCATCAAAATTCATAATTATAAAATTTTAAACAGAATATTATGCACAAACTCATTTTTATACAAAATTAATAAAGCAGATACAAACTTGTGCACATTCTGCCATATGCATGATGAAACTATTGACCATTTGTTATGGGAATGTGAAGAAGTCCAAACATTTTTATCATTACTAGATGAATATTGCTTTAATACATTACACTGTAGCCTACAGCTATCAAAAAAGGAATTTATCTTAGGAAACTCAAAAGATAAATCTTGCAAAAATACTATTATCTTACAAATAAAATACTATATATAGCATGTGACGTTTGAAAAAAAAACCTAAGTGTCTTTGGAGCTGTCTCATACATTCGAAAAGGAATTGAAATTTGCAAGCTTATTGCACAACGAAATAACAAAGTAGAAAAATATACTAATTATTGGAATAATTGTTTGAATATTCTTTGAACCTAATAGGATATAGATGTATGACCAATATTACATTTATATTATTCATGATACTATTGGAAATGTTCACATGACAGATTTTTGTTCTGTTTTGTTTTTTGTCATGGTAACGGTTAAGACATGACTTGATGTACATGTTCACTTAAAAAACCTTTATAGATATAAATCAGACATATTTAAAAAAATCTTTCATTTAACATCTTTTCATAATTACTCATTGTGATGTGACCTTTTTTGTTATTAGTACAATGTTTTGCTTGGTATATTTGACAATTATGAAAGATGTGTTATCTCTATTTTCGCAATATTGAATTTTTGACATAAACATGTACTTTCTTGAGTGAATGTGTGAGTGAAAGTTGTCTTTTTTTCTTATGTCTGTCTCTGTCTTTTTATATATATCTATGTGTCTTGTTTTTCTAAAATACAATAAATTAAAAAAAAAAATAAATAAATAAAAAATTCATAATTATTATTTCATATAATCGTTGAAATTTATGATAATGATAGTCCTTTATTTGTACCAGCAATTCCCTCTGGTAGAAATATTTCAAAATTCTATAATAAGAAAGTTATAAAAGGACGAGGAGTTCACAGCCGTTATTCTAAGAATATCGATAAAAATTGCGACGGTAAATCAAAGGGTAAATAAACACTAGAAAAACAGACATGAAGACAATAAGTGCTTTATCAACATATAGTCATAAAGATTATATGAACCTTATTCTTCATTTACATAAAGATCAAATTCTGTTGCATTAACACTCCCCTATCGGCCTTTTGGATTGATTTTCCGTCAGTCATTATGTTGGATTTGTTTATTTTGTGTGAAATCGTAGTGTCACCATTACCCGGTAAAGGAATGTTCATGTCCACGTTTAAATTCAACTTAAAGTGTACCAACACCACGTGGGATCGAAACGTATGGTGTTGTGCTTCCTTACATAGATTTTTTGGTATTTTCTCAATTTCTATATTAAACTTTAAAAAACTGAACACCGTTGCAGTAGGGCAACACCTTATAAATCAATTCATATCGTCCAGGTATATGGAAAGTTCATAGTTTTCGCAAACACTCAATAGTTTGTCGATGACAGAGAATAATTCCTTCTGACGAACTCTTGAAGTGTTTGCAAAAACTACAGACTTTTCAGATATATAAACGATATGGACTTACTTATTAGACATTGCTCTACTGCAACGTCTCATTAGCTTTGTGCAGTATCACTTAAATGATGAGAAAACATCAAAATTCTCCGTAAAGTATCACAAGATCATACGTTTCGATCCCAAGCGGTGACCAAGCTGATAAGATAAGACGTAAAGCATGAAAAGTTTAATTTTGAACATTAACATGAACATGGGCATTCCTTTACGAGGTAATTTCACACAAAATAAACAAATCCAACACAATGACAGACGGAAAAAACATAACATAAAGTGTACCAAGGAATTTATTTTGAATTTGGTTTGATATGAAATTAGTGTTTAAAAGCAATGCTTACGATCATTATCAGGGATACTTTCTCATACAGCATTTTCTATATTCATTGTTTGGTTTTACCGTGAGTAAAAGATGCTAACTCCTTCCGGTCACATAATCTTATCTCCATTTGTGGTTCAAATTTGCTCATATGCAGAAAGACTTAATTGCTAATTTTTCTTATTATTTTTTGTCATACAATTTTGTATGACTATTGACTGTGATTTTCATTCTAATTATGGGCGTTGGTGTTGGCTATCATAACTAATTTCATTAGGGTTCTTATGTATTTTTTCTTTTTTTTATGAATTTTGTATGGCAAAAAAATGGTTTTGAGCAACGCGTGGTTTTGGTTACATTCCTTTTCAATTCTAAGGGTGAAATAGATAGGAAAACAATGTTGTCTTAAACTTGTATAACGTCATTTGCTGAGAGAATAAGGGAAATAATACAGATCTTGTTACAATAAAAGTAAGAAAGGAAGTGTAAAATTACCCTTGAGTGACGCTGTTAAGATAACCGTATAGAATTATCAATATTGAAATAGATGTTCTATTGCTAATTTCAATTCTACCATATGCGTATTTCATGAAGTTGAATATCATGCTCTGGGCCGAAAAATAGAAATAAAATCCAATAATATGGAGAGTAAAAGCCGAAACCTGACCTAAAATGTCTGCCAAAGAACCTGCTATGGACAGAGCTATGCCATCCGGGAAATACATCAAGTAATTCTAATTTCATTTATTCAAATGTTTTCTATGTACTTTAATCGTACTTTGAGACATAAAGGCGAGATAAAGGGCAAAGAATACATGCATTTCTGCTCTCACAGTGAAAAAAGCGAACAGCGAAATGTTTCTGAATTTGTCAAACGTCACGCGGTTTTTGCAATACTCCTTTAATTATGAGTTCTTCTGTTTTCGCATGAACTTAAGTTTACCTTTTCAACAACATTTCAGAACACCGCAGACGAAGGTCAAGTTCATTGGTGCAATGAAATATAGACATGTCCACTCGGTTAGCACATACACTCTATTTAAACTGTAACCCACTCTGGATAGCACTTACACACTATTTAAGCTGTGATCTTTTAGAACGCGAATACGTTCTCACGGGAAAACGCAACTGAATATATTTCTTGACATCAGTGAGAATCAAAAACAAAATCCATATTTAATTATCATAATCGATGGTATACAAAGAAAAGGGGATGATCTCCAGCATGACCACCCTGCACCCACCCAGCGAAACAAACCCACAAGAAAGTGATATGTAAATGACATCAAACAAAACTACAAACCACAAAAAATACATGACAATGATCACTAGAACATCATACAAGACAATCGAAACAGACGTAAAGGAACATCAAACATTAATTACAACACATAAAAGGAAGAAGACCAACGTGCATCCGGCGCCGACTGATACACCATGAGATAAACTGATGATAAACAATGAAAATTAATAAAAAAAAAACAATAAGAAATTAAATACTTAAAAAAGCAGCTTAAGGGATTTTCCAAAGGGTATACATTTAAACAATGATAGACATTGTTCCCATCGCTTTGGCTACACGAACACTAGATCTAAATGAAATCGTAAGGGTAAAAAATGAAGACTCTCATTTGTCTCGTCACAAAAAGACACATGTTCAAATATGTTGATTTGATGAATGTATGAATCTATAAGCTTAAGAACTTGCCTCGTTTTGATGGATTCACCAAATGGCGGGCCATACATGCTTCTACAGGATTTTCCAAAGGGAACACATTTATACAATGATAGACATCCTTCCCACCGCTTTGGCTACATGAGAAATTTGTCGCTCTATCCCACCATAGGCTTTCAGTCTGTGGGCAGCTATCTACGCCTTTGTACTGGATAGTCTTTACTTTCACAATAAAACACACATACATAACACCCAGAGTTGTCAATGGAAATGAATGAAGTATTCCATGGGCACCCATTCAACCTCGCTTTCTTAAAATCTGAAATGAGATATACTATACTATCAAGGGTGGAAAATTGTTGTGTTACCCATAGCTCAAAATGCAACACTATTCTACTTATGAAAAAAATCATACTCAAATAAGATGTTTTAGGTAGTACACCAAAGACTACCTACTTTTTCCGATGGCTAACGATTTGCTATTGGTATACTTTTATTCGGCAACGATCCCCAAGCCTTTGATGTGCCGACAAACTCAGCTGTACATTAGAAATTGCTTTTCGAACATTTGTTTTGCATGCTCTCTTCATATTCATATACAGGAATTCAGTGACACTCTGATTAATTTGATACTTACCCCGACTACACTTTCTCTAGTTTAAAGCCTAAAGATTTATATACAAGTAGAGTTTTTAGATATCAAAGTTCTTTCTGCTAAAACTGTGTTGCTCCAAGTTCGATTTTACTGGAAATAATTCCAAAATGACCTTCTGGGAAAGTTATTTATGTTTATCAATCAGGTTATATAAAAAGAATAATCATTCAATTTCAAAGTCGATAAATTGCAAAACATTCGAAGTCGTAAAAAATTCAAATCCCTTTACCGCACTGCCATCAACTTTTTTTTACATTGATGTCAACTGTAATTTCATCGATCTAATAATTTGCAAATATGATCGAATAGGTACTTGCGCACTATCCATTCTCAGTTATGAGTAGACTACCTTTCAAATCCCCACTGTAAGCAAATGTCATGAAATCACATTTGATTGCTAAGGCATAAGGTAAATTTCATTGATCGTTTACAATTTAAATTTGAAATTATTGATAAGATGAACTATTGTATTCTGTTAACGTTGTTGCTTATGCTGGGAGAAAATTTCGCAATTCTAACATCCAGACATTACACGTGGGGGAAACATTCGCGATAAAAATTTCTTGCCAATTGTAAGAATGATCGGGGGAAGTTTTCGCGATATCTATCCATTCGCGAAAAAATGGGAAAGTTACCCCCACGTGAAAATTTCCACGTTTACAGTAGTGTACTGTTCATCTCGAAATGGGAATTATCGATTTGTGAGACACTTTTGAAGATAACAAACTTTTTTTTCGAATTTCGTTGCATTTACATTGCAATGCAAGTTCATAACATATAATTAATTTAGATACGTAAATTTGGTTTTCAATGCTCTGTTTGATGAGAAATTTTTACTCTAACATGTTATAAGTTTACAAATACTGCGACAAAAGTTTGTAAAAGATAAGTCTAGACATTTGGAATATTATCATTGCGTCATTGAAGTTTTATAATAAGGCACATTTGATTATACATGTATATTGTACATTATTATATATGTTACTAAACATTTTTTTCCAAAAGGAAAATACATTTCTATTTTCATTACATTGCAAAATGGGAGATTCAAATGAAGAGTACATATATGATGATTTTGCCTTACCTTCACGACTTTGAGACTGAATTTGTGATGGCGTAAAAACGTCTAGAACGATTATCTTACCTCAATGACATACCATAAGTATTCATTGGATATTTAAGTAAAGATGAAATATGAAAGAACTTCAGCGGACTTTCTTTTTATTATAATTGAAGGAAGAATTTCTATTATAATTGTGTAGCAAGGCAGGGCATTTTGTTTACAAGGGCCTAAATACCGATAACCATTAACCCCTGTAGCGTCACTTCACATATATCTTGAAACAAGCATAATCCTATTTGTAAAACTTTAAAAACTTTATTCGTATCAGATTTTAAATCATGTATGTCAAACCTTCAATCGTAAAAGTACAATTAGTGATACAATAAGAATAAAGAGAAGACAAACGAATAACAGAAAGGATTCGGAATCCCTAATTATCTCATCCTGACAATATTCACCGTAAAATACACCAAGTTTGAATGACAACAGTTTTCAATCATTTTTATACAGTAAATATAACTCAGAAATTCCCTCTCACTATTGGTATAATGAAAGAAGAATTTGTATCATTTTCTTATCTTATGAATGTATTGATTATAGTTATCGAACACTCTCTAATCTTACCTGTACAGGTAAATTTTCATGATTCAATTCCGTTTCATTTCATTGGCTTTTCATTGCTCAATTGCATAACAGGCTTTTCGTAGGTTATATACTGGTAGTGTAGAGTTTTGATAGTCGATCGTAGGCTCAATCTCGGCCTGATAAGTCGCTCCTCATCCACCCACCCATTTACATATACATGTTATTAATTATATTTTTCTCTTTTGTAGGAAAGGACAATGGCGGATCGCGAATTGATATATGTACTTAAGGCAATTAAAGAGATTGAGCGCTTCGCCTCCAATCCAACAAATGCGTTTGTTTTATTTCATAAATGATTTATGTTCGTTTGAGTAAAATGAATTAGAACATAATGATTAAGTACCAAATACACACGTGTTGTCCAATTTCTACGTACGAATATATTCGTATACTACTCAGTTCTGACGTATTCACAACGATGAATATACAGCTAATCATTTTTTAGAAATTTAGCCAAACGTGAAATTTACCAATTTACTATAATCCCGAAGGAAGCTGTGCAAACGGTGCTCTGACAGTTTATAATATAGCATATACATGTATTTCAATATTGACAACTATAAGAATTCATCATTCTCGGGAAGCAAGTCATCATTCACCATAATCAACACTTCGTATATTTTGACTATAATGAATTGGCAACTTAGGCTGTATCGTCTTACATGCTCAAGACTATAAATTACCTTCACGGACCGTTTTTCGCACGCCCCTTTTTATATCCATTTACATATTCATTTGTGTTGCTTGGGTCCCTGCGTTTTGCTGTCTTGTTTGGTCATCTATCATTAAGCAATAAACATTCATCAGTTTTACACTACATTTGTGTTTTGTTCAAGACTTTGAGTAACCGGTTGTGCGCACGACATCCGGAAAGTCACACCATTTGCTACCTGCGCTGAAGATGGCCGTCCTTAGATGGCACCGATTGTCCATTGGTTTATTTGTAGTCTCTGTGGTCGTATGTCTGCAGTACTGGACTTCTCTGTGTTTTCGCATCAGGTATTTTTGTACTTTGCTGCTTGCACTGCAACCGAGTCTGATCGGAGATCACCTCGTTTCTTTCACTTACTGTAAACATCTCAATACAACCACAAGATTAGTATCTTTTACTGATAAAGGCTTATTGCTTAATGACAGAAAAGAAAGATTATAATTCATCAAACATAAGTCACAGGGTACTTCCACGAAAACAACCCCCTGAGTCAAGATAGTATAGTCTGTTTTCCCCTCTAAGATATTCAACAGTCAACACTAGAATGATAAAGCATTTGTGGTAAAATGATTCTCCAAAAGTAAATCTCGATATATTGCGATATCATATTAGCTTTATTGCGATATATTTTTTTCTTTTCATTTTGGACATAATTGATGTAAAATGAGGTTCGTCTATGTATGCTTGTCCATACTGTTTATATTTCCTGATAGAATTTCACATTGTCAATGTCAGTTGCTTGAGAGAAACAACAACACATTATTAAATCTGTCATGATTCAGTTCAATTCTGAGCAACGTAGACCATCTGTCGCTTATTTTCAATTGTACTGATTAAAATAAAAGTGATTGAATGATCTATCCATATAATTTATAAGGGTGCGATATGTTGCGGTACTCATTTTTTACCGTGATACGACACGAATTTATTGAATATCGTAATATATCAATATATTGTTACAATCCTACAAAGCATTTTGGGCATACTACATCGTTTAGATTTGAGGATCACTGATGAGGGTTAAGTACCCGAAACGTGCATGTCTGGTCCATGCTGCCAATTTATCTGTTCTTAAATGATGCTATCCAATTTAAAGACGCTTAACATGTCTGTAAAATTATCTTCATGCTTTTCGATATGAGGCGAAATTCACATTTTACTCTATCAATAGTTTTAGATACCTTCCATCAATTTTGGAAGTTGCAAGGACAAAGACTAAATTTATCTACTTACAAGAGTAATTTTTCTGCAAAAATCCTTTCTCTTAAATAGTAATCATTTAAAACGATTTACCTAAAATATTCCTGTAGTTATAACGGAAATCGAAGCGGACGCTCACTCGGGTGTTTGGCGCTGGGTAAATACACTTTTAAAGATGATCTGAAGAATCCATCTTTGGTTTTGTAAGAAAAGGTAGCAGTCGTAGTACCGCCCCTATTCAAATTTATTGCATAGTTATAATGGATAAAATGATAAGTATAATTCTTGTGCATAACGGACAAATATATTTACCAAGACAAAAAAACAAGACAGCATGCTTTGTACATAATTAATACCTAACAAAAGGGTTCTTTTTATGATGTATTTACTTTTTCAACAAAACTGAGTGACGACTCCAAAAAAATATTTAGAAATTTTCTAAAAATAACTCTCACATTTTCATGGGAAAAAAATCAAATATCATGCATTATTGGAAAAAGTGAGAAATGTATAAAATCATATAACAAGCGTATATCTAAAAGGGAGAGGGTTACCAGGTCAAGACCCTTCTAGAATTTGTTCTTTTCTCGTTTTAATAATGTTTCCTCAGATCATAAGCTGAACCCCCTCCCTTCTACTGGCTGGAATCATCCTGGAAAATAATCTTGATCCATCCGTACACCATTCATTCAACTGTGTGTTTTTTCTGAGTGAGAATGACAAGAAGCATCTTATCTCATTCAAAGAATAGCTGTCGGATTCCTTTAAAAACATCCGTATCCGTAATGCACATTTTTGTGTGAATTATAACATTCCATAAACGTTTGTGTATTTGCGTGATTTCTCATAGTGGGACAAAACAAAAGAAAACAAAGAGAGTAACATGCACCCATGCAATGCATTTGTAAAGTATTATTCTCTCAAAGTACATGTTTCTTTTATAATACATTTTTTTATTTCGCGTTCTAGTCTCACATCTGATTCAAGCGATATTTTTGTTATCGGGATCCGGATATCCTTTTGAAAAGGTTTTAATAGCGTAAACCCTATAGCCTCGAAGCTGATTTGGCCCCGGTCAATTTTCTTTAAATTAAGAGTCAGAGGCTGATATCGCTAAAGTGTGTATGATAATTAAATTGAAGGCAGGTTTTAAGGTATCATTAGATTCTGTAATATTTTTGTAAGATTTTCATGGGTTCTATTTTTGGATATGCATATAAAAATAAAACTGGAAGGAGTCACAACGTAGAGGTGATTATCGGCGAGGGGCTCAGAATGGGGACGTGTGAAATTCGGTTCTTCGTGGTGTATTGGGGATTTCTCAAAAACGGAGCGGCAAATCCCTAAATAAATTTCATATATTATTTAGACAGATATTGCCTTCAAATCAGCATAATTTTTATTTCAAGAAAAAATTTGGAGCAATGGTCAAAATGGGACCAAAGTCCATCTGAATGACATGTCAAAATTTCCCTATTTTCACTTTCACTTTCGTTTTCAGTGTGACAATAGTATCGGAAAGGTATATATCATTTAGTACCAATGAAATCTACAGGAAATGATCTTTCTTTTGATATATCACTTTCCATATAAGCCATTTCTATTTAGTCAGTAAATGACGTCAGCTTTTGGGTGTAGAACACTAGTTTTTGAGGTCAAAGGTTTATGCTATTGTAACCAAATCCTGTCAAAATAATTCGTGGAACTTCGTTCGCGATCTTTGAGTTTGTCATCCCCGAGAAACATCCCCCGAGTAATTTAGCATAAAAGCAGTTCTTATAGCATACGTTCAACATGTATAACAGCCTTATTCTACAAATGCACTATCACACGACAAATGTTTCCCATATCGCTGTATCTTAATCATCTATTATAATTAGTAGACCCCCCTAAAAGACTGAACAAAACAAATTCCAGAACCAATTATGAACAAAAGAGTTGCTCTTTCATTAGGGACAGCGTGGAATAACAAGAGGCCCAAGGGGGCCACATCGGTCACCTGAGTTGCACACAAAAGAATGAAAGTGGTCAATATAGTGTAGGCCATTGAGTACTTAATTCCTTTAAGGTTTCATGAAATTATGAGCATCAGTTTTGTATATGTCTGAAATATGTCGGCCAATCAGAGCCCTCGGTGGCCAAACTTGTAACTCAATTGGCAGGGAAAACACAAAATTAGAGGGCCTTGAGTACTTGCTTCCTGTTACGTTTCGTGAAATTCTGTGCAGCGATTGCAGAGGAGAAGTGGAAAATTCGTAAGCCAATCAGAGCCCTCGGTGGCCGAATTTTTTCTACCGAATCGCACAAAAAAAATACAAACTTGGTTGAGGATGTTGAGTACATATTCTACAAATTCTATGCAGCAACTGAAGACGAGAAGTCAAAAAAGTGTGCCAGCCAATCTTCGCTCAAGTGAGTTAAAAAGATAAACAATGCAAAACAAAAATAGGTAATAGAACTAGATGATAGAATAACTTCAATGAAAATACAAATAATCTGATAAATTACTTAGCTATCGTTTGTATACTTGAATGCTTAGGGATATATGAGACCACTACCCCCATACAAATCATTTGATAAGTTGCGAATCCATCATGTGAAGATAAACGATAGAATTGGTGATAAAACTACTTCCCCCCAGAAACACAATCTAATGAGTTGCGTGTTCTTGTATGCAAAGGTATCAATATGTACACGAAGTTTTCTCTGTACGAAAAAGGAGGAAAAGAAAAAGAAAAAGCACTCTGAATGTTTGATCCTTCAATGATTTTGTGCTGTATACAGGGATATGGTCATTATCCATATTTGTCATTTGACCCTTCAATGAAATATTCTCCTTGGCCCTATAAAGCCTCTACTACGGAAATGCTACCATGAGTTGTCCGGAAAACTAAAGACTATGGACTCCCCATTCCATCACATATTTGCCCTCGTTTCCTAATTAGTGACTTATACTTGACAAACTTGAAAATATCGTCTTACATGCTTCAGACTATGAATGTTTTACACAAACACTTGTCTATAGCGTGAGAAAAAGTTAAGTATCGTTCATAACAACCGATACATTGGTATCTTTCCTAAAGAATTTTTATTGATTAGTGATAAAATAGAAAGGTTATTTACTACTCAAAAAAACGTTTGCACCGCAAATCTATTTTACATGATAGATATATGACCTCTACGTTTCGCGGTCTTGTTTGTGTGATGTCATCTTACAGTGAGGAGGCTGTTTTACACCACAATTGTACGTTCTTCGAGACCTCTGGGTAATTTGAGAAGTGAGAGGGTTGTGCGCACGTAATCCAGGATAACCACACCATTTGCTACTTGCAAAACACAAATGGCCGTCCAAAGTCGGCACCGGTTGCCCATTGGTCTCGTCGCTTTATGTGTAGTCTTTTGTGTTTGGTGTTTACATGTCGTGTGTCTCTTTTCCGTCTCGTGCTGTACTCGTCTTTTGTGTTTTTGCATCGGGTGTTTTGGTGTTTTGCTGTTGATGCTGCAACGGGGTCTTGTTGGAGATCTCCTTCCTTCTTTCATACTAAATTTCCTAAGGCTTATAGTATGATATAATTATTGAATATTGATATTTCCTACCATAAAGGCAATGTATTTCTTAATCTGACTGTAATAATACCACTGTTGCGTATCATGTGATACACAAATGATATGTTCCACGGGAATCCCCTTTGGTTAAACCAAGTAAATACTGTTTAAATCTTCTGAATTTACTTTAGGCCTATCATATGGCCATTATCATCATTTATATGATGGTTATCTAATCTGATCAAGAATAGACTTGTATTCGGAGAACACTTAAACAGAAATTTTTCATTGCTCACCACATGTTATGATATGGTGCACGGACAGATACAAAATATTCTGTTCAAGTGTTCTCCAAATATACGTCTATTCTTGACCAGAATAAATTATCATCATATGATTAGTAATAATGACCATATGATAGGACTAAAATAAATTCATATAATGTGAATACGGAAGTTTTCCAACTCTATACCTTCATGAAGAAAATTTCAAACTAATTTTTCTGCACCAGACACCTGTTTCGAATATTAAATGTTCATCAGAAATACTTTCAACGGAGCCCCCCAAATTCATTTCAGTGGCGCCCTCTTTTAATTTTTGAATTTAGATTTGTACATTTACTTTACAGAGAGTGCGCGGCTCCAAATTTCCTGTAAGGTCGATTCAGTAGCATATCCAAATAAAATATATGTTCAAAAAAGTAACTTCTATTTGGCGTCAATATCCCTACCAGGAAAGATAGAGAAGTTTGAAAATTACTCAATTTTTTAAGAATTTCAATATTTCATAAAAGTTCTAGGCTATGAAGATTTTAGGAATTGACAATTACTGTTCTGTGTTGAAGAATTAAGATATCCTCTTTGCAACACGTTACAGTGTTGCAAGAGGATATCTTGATTCGTCTTAACTTATTCAAGAATCAGTTAGAATTTGACAACATTTTTAAAAATGTTTGATAAGGATTATATATGGTTTGTTCAGTAAAGCGGTCCCCTTTCAGGGCAAAGTATTACGTTTTCTTGAAATATACAAAATCTTTCATGTCGTTTCTCCATTTCTATTAAAAAATGGTATATTTTGCCTAATTTCGAGAAAAAACGTCACTTTAGGGCTCATTTTCGACACACTTCTTATTAGTTAGTATCGAGCAGGCTTCTGAACAACTTTTATATTTTGCAATGTTGTTACATTTGCAAGTCTTTAAGTGCATGCAAAAGGAAAAAAGTTTTTCACGATCCCACTCGATGTTATCTGAATGATAATGATAAAGAATTATGCTATTTTTCGTTAAAAATTGACAAAATCACCGTTTTTCATGATATTTTCTAATATGAAAAATTTACAATGTCTTAAAAAGCGAGACGTACTTTTTATGACTTGATTTCTGAAAATATGGATATTTAACAGCAATTCTCTGTAAGAACCAAAGAATTTCAAAACATTTTGGCACGGCATGTCATGGATTTTTGGGATTTTTGGTATGGAAGTTCAATATGAAGTACTAGTATGTAAATCAACCCCAGTTTTTTCAAAAAGGTTGTCTTTGCCATGGTAACCGTGTCTGAAGTTTAAAAAATCGGGAAAATCTATAGGACAAGGCATATTTGTAGGCTTCGTTACCATGGAAACAGGTACATTTTAAATCTTTTTTCTTTTAATCCTTATTATTATGCATATTTGTAAAGTTTTTTACATTCATCTCGGATGCCTTATGTATACAAGATGAAAAATTGGGCCAAAACAGGGTATCAAAAGGCTTTGTTTTGGGCACTCAAAGACCCTTTTTTGCATGTTTTTACTGTTTTACAAGGTTGAAAATTTCATAAAAGCACCAATTTTTGAAGTCCAAATTCTAGTAATCCTATAAGTATCATCTTTGAACACTACATGAATATAAAAGATTAATTGGGCTAATTTGTCCTTTTATATGCAAAGCAGCATCAAATTTAGTTGCTATGGCAACAATCGGCTGAAAGGTTTCAATACGATGAATTTAAACACAACCTCTATCAAACTATCTACACATGATATTGGAACAGAAGTTCATGGATTCATCTATCAGAGGCGTTTTGATATAAAAATGACCTTGAAAATATTTCAAGGTCACCCATTGAATTTTCAAGGTCATTAAACTTTAAGTGACCAGATTTGACGAAAAATCCTGATTTTTCATAAAATGAAGGTGTCAATATTTTAGAAACCTTGAAATATTGAACTTAACAGTTATTTGCCATAAAATGATAAATGTATCACTTATTTCTTAGAACTATTGATTACGTTTCTTCACATCTTCGAATATCTAAATTCTTGGTGAGTATTTTGATAAAAAAGGGACGAAATCTGTATTTTTCTTGTTTTTTGAAGGAAAAATATTTTCCTATTGAATTGCTACAATTCAATAAATTCTAAGATTTGTCTTTCTTATATTCATGTGCTTTCATAATATATATGACCTATGAAAATATTTTAATAAAAAAATCACTAAAATCGGTAACAAAAAAATTTAAAAATCAATATTTTATGCAAAATTTGAGTCTCAAAGTATAAATGACCTTGAACATCAAGCCATTGACCTTGAACATTTTAATTGTTCTTATGTAAAAAATATAAGTCATATCTATACATGCATACATTTTGACAATCTTATGTAACTCTAAAGAGGAATAAAATAAATTTCAAAGATTATATGAAACAAGCAAAAAGGTCTAATGTTGCCATGGCAACGGTTTTTGACGACAGAATTTAGGTAAAACTCTTCAATACCCACTCCAATTTTTCGTTCATTTTATTTGTCAATAAACATACTTTTCCATTGATGAAAATCACTAGTCTCCTATTGGTGCCTTTAGTGATATTTAAAATTGAAAATGGTCAAAAACACATTAAATTGGCCCTTATTTTCACCTCTATTTTTCGCTTCATTTTGACTTATTTTGGCTTAATACAATAAGCTTCCTGTAATAAATATCACATATCTAAGTGTACTAAGTAAGAATTGAAGTAAGGAAGAATAGATTATATAAAGATGAACAAGCTGTTACAGTGGTATCCATGGCAACGAAGTCTCCGGAGCTGGCTTATTTCATGGTCCCAAAAGTGCTATAAATAGAATGACCTCGTTACCATGGCAACCAGAGGTCACATTGGCTGAAAAGTGTTATTTTCATGGTCAGTACTTAATATATACCCATTATACCGAAAATCATCAAAATCCATGACATGCCGTGCCGAACGATTTTGGTCCTTACAGAGAATAGCTATTAACTCTCTAAAAATGTCAACAAAGTTTAATTTTGGAAGAGTGGATTTAAGGGTGCCACTTTACTATATATATAAACCATATATACTCCTTACCCAAATTTTTTTTTCAAATCACCAGTTGCTGAAAGAAAATCAAAAACACATCAAATCGAAACTCTATTACACATGAAGCAATGTTTAATCAAGCATAACAGATTAGTTTCACTTGAATACTATTGTTTATCTCTTCAAATAATACATTATAATACAGATACAGCAGGTACACAAGCATAGACCAGACATGCACGTTTCGGTTAATTAACCCACGACAGTGATATGAAATCTTCAACGAAATATGGCCAAACAATTAGAAAGTTATCACGTCCAAAAATGAAATCGACTTTTTCGAATTTTTTATGGCCTCTAAACGATATTTCGCATTTATATTTCAAATATAACTAGTTTGGTATAAAATATTTATTACTATAAAGTAATATACTAACCTTGCCATATTCTTTCTGCCATACAAATAATTGTTTGATTGTATAAACCACTTGTTGCACTTGTTGCATTTGTTAGGCTATCAAACAATTATCACGATTCATAGAAAATCTGTCAATGACTCAGTCAATCTTCTAATAATTACTTCGATCATTTATCTAATTCTTCCTACACAACGAAAATTGGAAATCTTTTGTGCAGAGAGGTAAGAAAATTGTGCGTGCCTTCAGTATCGTTAATACTCGAATAAGCAGATTATCTGCACGGTCACATTGCAGTGAAGACAATAGATCGAGAGGAATAACTATATTATCCGCTAGTTGACAGCATACTTATTCCTTTCATGAGTCATTTTGGGGAGGGGAGTGTAAAGGAGTTAAACGCATTCATCTTCTTCATAATGTTTCAGGATACATTAAGATTACGTTCAATTAGAAGGGAATAAAACAAATAATTTTTCATAATATTAAATTTCATCATTATGTTCACAATATATCATTAGTTTTATATTGCTTATCTTATTATACTTATATGGAAATTGCATGGTGCATGGAATTTTCTTCAAGAAGGTTTAGAGTTGGAACCCTTCGACATTATTAATATAGACGCTTATTTCACGTTGCAGTGTGGAGCAGTTAAAATCGTTCCCCGTGGCCTGATGTTTGTCAAGTGTATTAATTACTTCTTTCCATGCAGCTCTGTCACCCGAAAGAAACATTGTTTTGGCCTTTTATCAATGTGACATCATAAATATGTTTTGCTATTTCGGAAACTAGCCATTTCACCGATAAATACCATCGAAATTAAAATAGTTTAACATCTTAGCACCATCCCTCCAATGCTATTTTGAACATAATTTTTTTTTCGATATGCTACTGAATTGACCTTACAGGAAATTTGGAGCCGCGCACTCTCTGTAATGTGAATGTAAAAATCTAACTTCAAAAAATTAAAGAGGGCGCTACTGAAATTATTTTTGGTGGCTCCGCTGAAAGCATCGCTGATGAGAATTTAATATTCGAAACACGTGTATTGTGAATGGAAATTGGTTTGGAATTTTCTTCAAGAAGGTATAGAGTTGGAACCCTTCGACATTATTATACTTACTAACTGTAGATGTACGTTATACTTACTTGTAATCTTAAATGAGGCTAACGAAGTAGATCATTAACTACAAAAATGTTTGTTTCCATTCATAGCATTCTTTCTATTCGAAATCAGTAATTGATTAACGTCCACAGAAGTTATATAAAAGGCATGACATACAATCAGAAGTAAAACGTATATAATAAGTAAGACACATATATTTTAAGACACTTCTATGAAACCTACCCCTACTTCATGAAGGTCAAATCTGGTTTTCCCACTATGGCATTCAATAGCTTATAATTATATGAGAAAGTATGTCTCTAAAGTTAACTTTAGTGTATTAATTACTTCTTTCCAGCTCTGTCACCTTAAAAATAGCTCTGTTTTGGCCCTTTATCAATTTGAAATAATATTTTTTTTTATTTTCAATTTCGGAAAACTTGTATTTCATACAAAAGCTTAATCAAAATCATAGAAGGTTAACATCTTAGCACCATCCCTCCAACACTATTTTGAACATAGATTTTATTGGAATATGCTGAATTGACCCTTCAGAAGATTTGGAGTCGCGTACTCTCTGTGAAGTAAATGCACAAAATAAAACCAGAGGGTGCTACTGATATGAATATTGGTGGCTCCTGAAATCATCTTACCTGGAAGCATAAATGATGAGGATGAAATATCCGATACATATGTCTGGTGCATAATTAATTAGTTTGAACGTATTATTTTGTATTTTCAAATGAGGTAAATCGACATTTCCTCATATGCATAATATATTATACCATCCATCACTTTAGACTGTATAAAACGTATCTACTTACAAGATTAATACTTCTGCAGAAATCCTTTTCTTCTAAACAGAAATTACACTCGTTTTACATGTTTCGGTAGTTATATACATTGTCAAACCAGACGTTCACTCCTGCTATTGACTCTAGGTGAATGCAGTTTAAATGTACCGAAGAATCAATGTTTTTGAAAAAAGGTAGAAACCTATTTATATCTATTCTGAAGTTACAATGGATAAAGTAAAAAGTATAAGTTCAAGTACATACAAGACAGATGCTTTCAAAACAATGGCATATTACATTGTTTAGATTGAGGATCACTGACGAGGGTTAAATACCCGAGACGTGCATGTCTGGTCCATGCTGTAAATATATCTGCTTGAAAATGATGCTAATGAATTTGAAGACGTTAAACATGTTAATAAGATACGGTGCATCGCTATGAACATTTTAAAATACCCAATAAAAGAGTTATTGTATGACGATGGCGATTTTTTTCTAAGAATTTCCAAACAAAGTCTCAGCTTTACATAGAAAACGTGATTCATTACGGGCCAAGAGATCCATTACAGGATTCCATGACGGACCACGTCCAAATCTCTTTAGAGAAGACAAGGCCCGACCACCTGTCTTCACTGTATCTCAGTCGTACTCCTCAGGTGATAACATGCATGGACTCGCTTCTGCCGGCAGAGCACGGACTGTATTTCGTACGCCTTATGTTTTTATATCCATATACATATTCATCTGTGTGTTTCTTGAGTATCTGCGTCATGCTGCCTATTTAAATGATAATCTTACAATGAGGAGGTTGTTTTACACCACAATTGTACGTTCTTCGATACCTCTGGGTAAACGGAAAAGTGGGAGTGTTGTGCGCACGTAATCCGGATAACCACAGCATCAACTACTGCCGTGGCAGATGGCCGTCCTAAGTCGGTACCGATTGCTCACTGGTCCCGTTGGTTTATGTGTAATCAGTTGTGTTTTATGTTCAGTGATTTGGCGTTTCTTTTACCATTGCATCTCTGTCTATGCGTGTCTGTTTTGTGGTCTGCAGTGGGTGTTTTGGGGTTTTGCTGCTGGTGCTGCAACCGGGTGTTGTTGGATATTCCCTCATTTCCATTATTTAGAATCTAAAGTTGGAAAAGGTGATACACCATCATATTACAAGCGCGGATCTAGGATACGATTCAGGACAGCCTGAAATGTACCAATAAATGCTTATTTCTCCCTTTTTCCCCAAAGCAATATGGACACCACCTCCCCTCATCCGCCCGACTGAACCCCCTAAATCTGCCCATGGAACATTTAGTCAGCTTATAAATTTTCGGAAAATCAAATGAAAACATGCACTGTAATTGTATGTATGCAGCTTTAAGTCTGTCTTCTTTACCTCACTCCACTCTTATTGCACTTTTTATCTAAATGTATTAATATTCCTTTAAATAATGTGTTTGCATGATTTACCAGTTGATGTAATAGAAAAAAGAGCGGACATGCCTAAAACGCATTTGTAAGTATGAATTTTCCTCTTTTATTCAGTATCCAGTAACATATGCTTCTTTTGAAATACAGGTTATCTTATTTTTTTAAACTCGAGCGTCCTTGTTTAACATGAATCCTTTGATTAAAGCGGTATTGTTATCGGTAACCGGCAATTCTTTGGAAAAGCCTGTGAACATAATTCGTAGAATTTGTTTGATTGTTTAAAGCGTCCATCACGTTCAACACTCCCTGAATAATTTCAGTCAATAAAAGTTTCAATTGTATACGTACTACAATAGCCCTATTGTACAAAGCTTTCCCATATTGTCGCATCTTAAGAAAAGAAATGCGAATCTCATTTCCTACTTTTCGTTTTAAAGAATAGATTCAAAAACCATTCTGACCAAGAAAGAAGTTTAATAAATCGGTTAAAAGACTACAATGAAAGACTCTAGAATGCATATAGTTACTTCACCCTTCCATAAAGGACAGCGTATCGTCGAATAAATAGGTGAAGATTCCATGAAGAGATAAATGATAGAACTAGCTCAATGAAGTACAAATAAGCTAATAACTAGCTACTAATAAGGTTGCTACTATATACTTGTATGCCAAGGTATATTCATGTTACCTCTTCCCTTATATGTTTGTATTTAATAAACGAAAGGTTTTCACTATATCTGAAGAGGATTAAAGACAAATAAACAGCACTCTGAAATGGATATTGGTTGTTGGGGCTTCAATGATAAACGCTACTTAGCACAATCAAAAATCAAGCATAGGAATATCATTTATTTTGATTTATAAGACAAAGACTATATATCAAGCTTTGTCACTTTGGTAGGAAGGTAAAGAGTTGGAACACTTCCGTATTTTTAGAGTAATACTGCTGCTACCTACCCTATTCGTTTTATTTTCTTGATCAAAAATTTTAAAAACTTTGAAAATACTCAACTCGTGAACACTTTTACCTCAATATTGTTTGGAGTAATATACAAAATCAAGCAGATATTCGCTCCAATTGTTAACTCTAGGTACATGCTGCTTAAATTAACTCATTCATCTTTTTTTTTGCAAACAAAAAGGTGTCGGTCTAAGCCACGCCTCCTATCAATTCTTATCTTGGAGTTAATCAATTATAAAGGTACATAATAGACAGGTGTTGATCACGACCTTGTGATAAGACACCACGCTTTGTTAAAGAAATTAAGAGTGTGATAACGTCTTAGTTCAACGTTAATGACGATTGAAAAACATAAGCTATTTCAAAATACTCTAAAGAACCCATTACTTTTACATGGAAAAATTCAAAATATAAGCTATAATTCTAAACTTTATGTTGGAAAAGGTGTGAGGTAACATATATTGTTAAGGTGGTGTTTACTGAATAAAATGGACAAAACGCACCCTGCACCCTGATTGCGAGAACCATTTGTAGATATTTTTAACTATCCGTAATGCTCTTTCAAAACTTTTTTTCATATAATTTGCAGGGTTTCTCATTGTACACATAAAAAGAGAGAAATAAAGAGGAGCGCTTAAGTAAAATATTACATATTTTGGTATTTTCCTCCTCTATTTAGTTCCTAACATAACCTGCTATCTGATACATGTTATGTATTAATCGTTCTTTTAATTCACTCGAGCGTTATTTTGTTCAAGCTTATCCTTTTATTCAAGCGTTCTATTGCTTTAAAAATGACTGTCTTACTTTTCGTGTTCATTTGGTGTATAATTCTAGTTGGTCACGTGCAAATTCCGTGCGATTCTCGGAAAATTTGCTCATGGCCTACCTGAACCACTAAAAGTAAGACAGTCATTACTTATATTTACATTCGTACTATATATTTGAAACCCTCATTTCGCTAAGCTACGCGGCTGTATTTCATATTCCAATAAAATGGCAAAAATGTATATACAATTCTTAATTACAGCATAAAAAACATATTCTAACGTTGGTAAATTCTCCCTACGTTCAAAATGAACAAGTGACGTCTTAACAGGCAAGCAGAGTTATTGGAATATAATTTAAGCTGGCTTATGGGTGTTTAACATGGGAAATCTTCTAGTAATGTAAATATTCAGTATCAAATCTCTCTTAGGAAATTCTTAAGCTTGTAAAAATAGTTCGTAAAATTCCTTTCAATTGATGTCTTTAAGTTTTGATTCCCGTTCAATACTCCCTGAGTATTTATTGAATAAAAGTTCTCACAGAACATATTGTTGACTACTGTCCTGTTTACTAAATCCCGAGCACCCTGTTTTCCCTGTTTTTTTTTCTTAAATAGAATACTGTCATCTCACAAAAAGATATCAATTTTATAGTACTCCTTTAGTCGCAACAGAAAATACCATTGGTTTGGCTGTGCGTCAATTAAGTTAGAAATAGGACAAAAAAAAAATAAAAAGATATCAATTTTAAAGTACTCCTTTAGTCGTACAACGTAACAGAAAATACCATTGGTTTGGCTGTGCGTCAGTTCAGTTAGAAATAGGACAAAAAATACAGTGAAACCTGTCTAAATCGATACCTGTCTAATCCGATAACCTGTCTATTCCGATAGAATTTTTTGGTCCCAAAGAATTTTCTATCTTTTCCTATAGAAAATAACCTGTGTAAACCGAACACTGCCTACTCCGAATACCGATATACATTTTTGGTCCCAATGACATTTTATACATGTATTTTACACTGTCTAAATCGATATGTTAAAACAACAACTACCTTGATAACCCATGTTTTGATTAATTATCACCCCAAGCTGATCAATTAAAACTATAGCTCAATGGACGCCATTTCTCTTATTAGTAACCTGCCCAAGCCATGGCCAGACTGTCTTTATTGTTTGTATAATGATGTGATTAATTTCTTATCACCAAGTACAAATAAGAAAATTCCATCGGACTCTAAATCTTTTTCATGGAGAAAAAACATTTAATGTAACTTATCATCACAGATAGGATAATAGACATAAGAGTTTAAAAAGTTCATGGTAAACGTGAAAGCATTACTGTTTCACAGTTTAATGATGATTTTTTCACTAGGAATATAAAGATAATTTGAAGAAATTATCAAGATGCCTTAATTCTATTAAACCTGTGTAATCCGATAACCTGTCTATACCGATATTTTTTCTTGGTCCGAGTTGTTATCGGTTTAGACAGGTTTGACTGTAGTTAGAAATAGGACGGAAAATAAAAAGTCTACGGGGATTTTCTATAGTAAAATCACTGAAGATTCTTGACGTCGGGACCTTTGTCGTCACTGTTTACCATTGTTGACACGGAGAGCAATATGGCGGCGGCTTGAAATTAACATGGAAATTTCCCGTAGATATTTTATTTTTCATATTGCGGTTTGAAGGTAGCTGATAGGGTAAGTTGAAGTTAATTTCCAGTTACGACTAAAGGAGGTCAATTCTCGGAAACTAAATAAATCGCCAAAACAGGGTGCTCTGGATTTAGTGAACAGGACAGTAATTGTAAACCTCAATGTAACTTGACACATCTGTCCCCACGTCCCCAGAATAAAAGAAACAAACAAACAACACCATTCGCAACACACTGATATGCAAATTCGTTTTCCAAACCTTTCATTTTAAAGGATAAATTCTAAAATACTAGTAAGATATGACCAAAAAATCTCATTAATCGTAGCCGTCATGTTTTCTCTTCACCATGAAGGAAAACGAAAAAAAAAACAAAACAAACCCCTCTCTGAAATGCATTTTCTCTTGCCTATCAATGCACTACCCTGAATACCATCATCATAATTCTCGCACATTGAATAGGCTGATTCCCCTTTTCAGCGGTGCTAGACAGCCGGAACGCCAGTCGGCACTTGTCTTTGAAGTTTAAAAACGAAGTCACGTGACAAATGTTTTGAATATGACGACATTGTACCACGTCATCAAAAACGCGTCATACTGACTGTGCTGCATGTGTAAACAAGAATGGCACAGGTGATTTTGATGGCAATAGAGATACCGTTTCTAGTCATAACACTTAATCAGGTAAATTTTGTGGCATTTTGAAATAAATCGGGCGTTGTCAGGGGCAGTTTTTCGCCAACGATCTGTTTACCTGCATTTTATTGTTTATTTTCTTTTAAAATCCCGGCTGCGAATGATTGGGAACAATCTGAATGTAAACTTTATATATCACCGAAGTCACCAAAACCAAAAATAGTATGCCGATCATTGCCTTAAGGGGTTTGTGTCACCTTTCAAACTTCGATATGTTGTTCGGGCGTCCATCTTCCATGTCAACGTATGGAAACTCGTTTGTAAACAAAGAGTACTCGGGTACACATGTACCCAAGTCGGTGCTGCGAAGTGGTTAGATTTGCCAAAATGAAACATGACATTGGCACAAAATCATCTACAAGGTATCAAACCATCAAACAAATGTTAAAAATTCCATGGCCACTTGAATTTGGTGTATTCTGAGTCCGTAATGATGAATTTTACTTAAAATCTTGTCCTCGTTATAGCGTTTTTATTCCTATTTATAGAGTAGTAACTGACCAAAATTCTATATAGGTATCATAATTGGGATTCTGTTGAAAAGATTATCATTGAATTTTGACCAGAAATACAAAGGGGAGCATTTGTGTCAGCTTTTAAAACCAACGGTGTATGCACAATTTTTGTTGGATCTTTAGCAGGGCTGAAAAATATAAAAAAAAATCCCTTTCAGAGGAATTTCAGTTATATGTAGTGAATTATACCTGAGTATTTGTTTTATAATAATATTTAAAATTTGAGGTAAACAATTAAGGTTGTTTAACCCCATTTATTCTTATTCCGCTACTTTGTGTGTCAAGAGTTATCCGCCCCTTTTAGAAACAATGCTTTCAACCGTCAAAATAGGGATTGGCGTTCCGGCTGTAGAGAATTCGATCTGGCACCCTTGATCCGGCACTTTTGATTGTTTCTTTATGACGTCACAGACAAACTGACGTACGTTATTTCACGTGCACATAGATTAAGCAACACGTTCAGTCATTCGGATGCGTTAACAAGATATGTTTCAATGTGCGAGAAAAATAATCAAGCACCACATTTGAGTTCCGGATGGAAAAATATCAGTCTCGGGTGGGATGATCAACGTCCCTACCTCGGCTAACGCCTCGGTTGGGACTTGATCAATCCCACCCTCGACTGATATTTTTCTATCCGGAACTCAAAGTGGTGCTTGATTCTATTATTATGAATCCACAAGAGCATCCGCTCAATCATGCCTCCGTCACTGGACTGCTGATTCTTTACTTTTACCCTTTACATGATAATATTACACATGAAAGGACAAATACTGAAAGGAGCTGTTACGTCAAAGTCAAAGTCGAGATATTTCGTGACAAAACTTTGCATACTGGACTTGAATTAATTTTGTTTTCAAGCTAAACAAAGATCGCGTAAAAGGAGTGAACAACATAACTTCTGATACTTTAAGGGATTTATTTTGAGGAAAAAATCATACACAGATGTGTTCTATCGTATGTATGTATTTATATTGCAGATACAAGAACCATAGGTAATACATTGTTGCTCCTGCTCAGAAAACAATGTTGCATGTCTTTGAATTCATAGCATCGGGTGTTGCATGCAAGCAGGAGATGCTTACTCATCCTGGGCACCTGGTCTCACTCTCATATCGGGAGTTCGCTTCTTTTCATATGGTGGAGGTTTTTGTTTTTGTTTGCTTTGGTTCCTGTTTATCCTGATTTTGTATGCCTTCTGTTTCTGATTTTCTGAATTATCGATTTTGTACTGTAGACAGGGATATGGTCATTATCCATATTTGTCATTATTTAAGAACAGATCAATTTTCAGCATTTTTGGACAAAATGATTTTCACACTCTTTTACCACATTACATTGTTTAGATTGAGGATCACTGACGAGGGTTAAGTACCCGAAACGTGCATTTCTGGTCCATAATGTAAATGTATCTGCTCTTAAATGATGCTATTGAGTTTGAAGACGTTTAACATATGGACCAGACATGCACGTTTCGGGTACTTAACCCTCGTCAATGATCCTCATTCATAACAAAGAAATATTGCCAAAGACTATCACAGTTATGTCCTAAAATACTTAAGGGTTGAATATGATGCTACAGGAATCGCATTTTAGAAAATTCGAGAAAATTGCGGGAACATAAATTTTCGAATGCGTTGGAAGAAACGAGCAATCGAAGTTGATCGAACTTAGCTACATGTGCTACACTTGCTCATTCAGTACCTCCGTATTCTTCTCCTATGTTTTGACTTTTTCTTAATAGTGGTTACAATTTTTTGTTACTTTAATAACAAAGGCAGCCTTCCTGACAGATATTTCTAAATGCGTTGCACTATACATGCACGTTTCGGATAATCCTCATCATAGATACGTTCAGCCAAAATCATTATAAATTCAATAACATACTCTCTCCCCCCCCCCCCCCATTTATATCGACTTTTGTTTTACATTTATTCAATATGTAAAGAGTGATCGGGTCCAGATTCTGCGAAGGTTCTATACAGATTAATAATATGACCACTATGTTTGGTGGGATTGTGCACGATTGTGATAGATTTTTATGATCATTCAGAATGAATGGTATATTTACATATATGGACTTTCAAACATATCGTTTAATACATTTCTGCTGAAGTAAAGCTCTATCTGACACCATTAGAATTAGATATGCGTGAAGAACCTCCTAATGCCGCTATATATCTGACGTTGCATACGGTTCCCAGTCGTGACAAACCTTTGTTTACACATCCCCTTTGTAAATTACTATAGGACAAGATAGGCCCTTTTGTTAAAGCACTTAATTAACCAATTTTCTGAGAACTCTATAGAAGTGTAAGTATACTTTTTGTGAGAAAAACAGAAATCGACAATAGATTTGTTTGATTAAGACATATTTTATCAATCGAATAGGTTACAAGTATCAAGACTGACTCCTTTTTATTTAAATAGATGAGACATGTATTTGAATAAAGAACAAGACTACAATTTAATTTAAGTATATAACATAAAAGCAACATATCATTCTCTGAATCCCGTATTATGATCTTCTGAATGTCTTAATTAATTGTCATGCATACGGCACTGTCTGCGACATACTTTTTGCATATAGTGACGCTATCTTTTGAAAAAGCAACAAATCATTCTCTGAATCCCGTATTATGAAAATCTGAATGTCTTTTCATTAATTTTCTTGAATACGGTGCTGCCTGCGACATACTTTTTGCATACCTTTTGACAAATCGACATAGGAAACGTTCTACATTCCCTCCAAATTCCACTATTTTACTTCAATAGAAAATGTTGGAGAGCAGAGATGTGACTTCCCTTTATATTAACGATTTGCAAAACAAAGGAGGGGATCTCCATCAACACAAGGTTACAGTACTCACAACAAAACCCCAAAACACCTAATGCAAAAAGCACAGAGCAGACAAGCACAGAAGGAGACGCAAAAAGGACAAGGAACGTCAACGCACAACACAGAAACGTCAAACACAAAGGACTACACATAAACCAACGAGACTAAAGTCATATCAAAATGCATGTATACAATAGATAGTGGTGGCCCTTGTGTACTACCGTGTGATTTTTGGATGAAAACGAAAACCCTTATTTTCAATTACTATGATGAGTGAAATGATAAAAAAAGTTTGGTAGACTCTCGGAAAATTCTGCTCTTCGGGTTTGTAATGACTTGAAAATGGTTTCATTTTAAGATTCGCTTTTCACATAAAAAAAGGTTTAATCATACTTTGACGCAAACGAACGATTATTTGTCTTAAAATATCATCGTATAAATTGAAAAATAATGTCATAGACTAATATGTTCACCTACTGACAAAAATGTGTCAAAAGAAATTGCCCGTGACATACTTTTCTATGGAACGACATGTAACTATAACAAATATTCACGGCATTTAATGAGTTAACGACGATCCTTAACAAGTCTTGAAGAGGATCATTTGTACTCCATCTTTATGACTTATTTTAAAACTGCTTAACGGTGAGGACGAAAGGACGAAGAAATACTATAGTGATATTGCACGCGATATTTTTCAACAGAGCTTTAAATATTACAGAAAAAAATCAGAGTCAACCATACTGATTAATTATCTTTCCAATTTACCGTTGGGTCACATTATTTTTAAACTTTCTCAAGCTTCACATGTTCTTCCATTGATGTCATGTTATGTTAGTTCGTTTCTAGTCTATATTCTATTACAGTATCTACTTGGAAGCAATGAAAGAAACCCCTTAGCAAAATGATGACCGAGGGAATTGCTAACTTATTTACCACTCAACATTGACAAACAATAAAAGGAATAAACGTATGTATCTTACCTTAAAATGTGTCAAATAAAGGGGTGAAAATCGCACAACTCTGTACATGTGCTAATTTGCCAATCTTATCTGGACTTTAAAGATGTATGTTGTATGTTGATGTATGTTGTACTAGTACATTTAAAGCAGATTATATCAATATTTTCTATTCTTATCAATATCCACTTATAAAACTTTCTAAGTAGATTGCATAATAAGGTGTTTTTGAATAAATCATTTTCGCCGAAATTGACCGAGATACCATTAACTCGCACAGTCATCACTTTAAAACGAAAGTATGATATCTGATTTTTTTCTCTACAATATCTGAGAACAATAAATTAATACATGAATGTTAACGAGCCATAATGGGGATCCCCTCCTTTCGTGAATAGGAAATAACATACTGCTACATGTACCTCTTAGAAATTAGACAAATTAATGTGTTTGTATGAACAGAAATAACATCTCTTAAAATAAGCAATAATTCATCATTTTGTTCAATGCTCTGTAGTCAAGACCTGCAAAATGTACCCATAGACATTTCTAATCCTCGTCAAACATTGCCTTCGAACAAAGAGGAGACATTTTTTTTAATTTTTATAACCGATTTTTCCGTTTTTAATAAAAAAGGGTGTTGTTCTTTCTTCTACACAGCTGAAATCGGTTAGCTATAGATGACTGATATAAATATATCCTTGTCAAAGTTCCGCATTCATAAACTAGGTAATTCTGGGAATTTTACAGACATTTTAAATTAGGATTTATTCAAGCAATAGAGTATATTATTTTGGGGTTTTTTTTTTCAGCCTGTCTTTTATTGTGAAATAATAAACAAAATTAGAAGGATCAAAAGACATTATAACCATCGAAAATCAATTTGTTTGTGACTTAGTTTAACCTCCGGCGTGTCAAATGAATGACCTTGCCCGAGTTACGAGAATCAGAATCATCAAATGCAATTAATACCTAATTACTTAACATTTTACCAGATGGTACTCGACATAGTACTTGACCAATCTACCTTGTACCAGTGCATCCGTAAGACCTAAACCCTCACTGACTGTGATGACGGTACTCCATGACGGACCATGTCAAAATATCTTTAGAGAAGACAACGCCCCGATAACCTGTACAAGTCCTACCTGAATATCGGCAGGTTTCTTCTAAACGCTTTTTGAAATTTCTGTTTAGAATATATTTTTTTTAATTTTCTTTAACCTGGGTCCTGTAGCATCATATCCCAGTCGTCTTGCTACGTCTTTCGGTATATTTAGGACTTAAGAAATGAATCTTATGTTTTTTCTGTTGATGCAGGTATCACCCGAAACATTGGACAGAAAACTGAATCAATGTGCGTAGCGCGTTGATGCAAAAGTTTTCTGTCCAATTTTTCGGGATGATACCTGCATCAACAGAAAAAATATAAGATTCATTTCTTATCATTTAATTATGGAAAACAGACTGTTTTCTTGGATCTAAAAACGATCAATCTCCGCACTATATTTTGTAAGTCGGATGGTTTCGTAGTGACAAGTCTGCCAAAACAAGTTATGGCAGCCGCCATGATTCAAACAGCGAACGATCGTCTCTCTATATCTTTGGAATAAGGACCAGTTTGAGCAAATTCTACATGCACTGTTAATTTTTGAGTAAGTAGAAAAGAAATAGTACCCTTGAAATGATGAGCAAACATCAACAAATTGTATTTTACAGGAACGAGTTCATTCGTTTTTGAGGGAACCCCGGTTCTAAAAATAGTGCTATAAATAGACTTCCGATGAAAAATTGTGTTGATCGATGTATCAACAAAATTTCTCAGCCAATCAGAATCTTCGTTTCTTGAAAATGACAATGGAAATTAAATGATATAGTTTTCGCAGAGCTTTGACCATATAACATTGTTTAGATTGAGGATCACTGATGAGGGTTAAATACCCGAAACTAGCATGTCTCGTCCATGCTGTAAATTTATCTGCTCTTAAATGATGCTAGTGAATTTGAAGACGTTTAACTGTGCATGAGCTAAATGCAGTCGGCAGAGCACGTACGGTATTTTCTACGCTTTTTGAAATATCTATATGTTTATTCATCTGCTTGGCGTTTTGCTGTCTTGATTGTGTGCGGATAACCACACCATTTGCTACAGGCATGGCAGAATGCTTTGTTTTGGTGCTTTGGTGTGAGTTCTACAACGAGCCTAGTTGGAGATCACCTCATTTCTTTGCAATACGGAATTTCGCAAACACATCTAACCAATGTTAAACGGATATTTTCACGCACTTTCTGATTGTTCTCTATTGTCTTGACGTCGTCAAATTACTTGAGCAGAAAAGGTGCTCAAGGTTTAAACAATAGCTAAGGAAGAAAAGGAGAAGATCTCCAATGAAATCTAGTTGCAGCACCCACAGCAACCCCCCCCCCCCAGAACACCCACTGTAAAACACAAAGAAGGCACGATATACAGTATAGAAAAGATTAATTTTCCGTGTGTGTAATATAGATAAATAATATCGTGTGTACCTAGATATACAGTATAGAAAAGATTAATTTTCCGTGTGTGTAATATAGATAAATAACATCGTGTGTACCTAGATATACAGTATAGAAAAGATTAATTTTCCGTGTATGTAATATAGATAAATAACATCGTGTGTACCTAGATATACAGTATAGAAAAGATTAACTTTCCGTGTATGTAATATAGATAAATAACATCGTGTGTACCTAGATATACAGTATAGAAAAGATTAACTTTCCGTGTGTGTAATTAAGATAAATAACATCGTGTGTACCTAGATATACAGTATAGAAAAGATTAACTTTCCGTGTGTATAATATAGATAAATAACATCGTGTGTACCTAGATATACAGTATAGAAAAGATTAACTTTCCGTGTGTGTAATAAAGATAAATAACACCGTGTGTACCTAGATATACAGTATAGAAAAGATTAATTTTCCGTGTGTGTAATAATGATAAATGACATCGTGTGTACCTAGATATACAGTGTAGAAAAGATCAACTTTCCGTGTGTGTAATAATGATAAATAACATCGTGACGTGTACCTAGATTTACAGTATAGAAAAGATTAACTTTCCGTGTGTGTAATAAAGATAAATAACATCGTGTGTACCTAGATATACAGTATAGAAAAGATCAACTTTCCGTGTGTGTAATAAAGATAAATAACATCGTGTGTACCTAAATATACAGTATAGAAAAGATTAACTTTCCGTGTGTGTAATATAGATAAATAACATCGTGTGTACCTAGATATACAGTATAGAAAAGATTAATTTTCCGTGTGTGTAATAATGATAAATAACATCGTGTGTACCTAGATATACAGTGTAGAAAAGATCAACTTCCAGTGCGTGTAATAATGATAGATAACATCGTGTGTACCTAGATTTACAGTATAGAAAAGATTAACTTTCCGTGTGTGTAATAAAGAAAAATAACATCGTGTGTACCTAGATATACAGTATAGAAAAGATTAACTTTCCGTGTGTGTAATAAAGATAAATAACATCGTGTGTACCTAGATTTACAGTATAGAAAAGATTAACTTTCCGTGTGTGTAATAAAGAAAAATAACATCGTGTGTACCTAGATATACAGTATAGAAAAGATTAACTTTCCGTGTGTGTAATTAAGATAAAAATCAAACGACATCGGTTATCTGACCATTAGATTTCATGGTTTCTGTAAATCAAATAAATTTATGTTATTTTTAATGGATGACTATCAAACCACAAAAAAGATCCAATATCGCTTAATATGTAACAATCTGCTTCTTTTTCTATAAAAAGTGTTCTCTCATCACCTCCAAATCACACTAGATATTGGTTACACCAAAGATTTTAATAATAATTCTTTGATTAATTAAAATAAATGACATAAAAATTAACCGAATAATGAAAATTTTAATGAGGAAATAAATAAATAAATGGATAAATAAATAAATAAATAAATAAATAAATAAATAAATAAATAAATAAATAAATAAATAAATAAATAAATAAATTAATTAATAGATAATTGGTTATACGAAAATTTTAAATAATGTGTGGTAAATAGATAAACAAATAATTAGACAAATAAATAAAAATAAAATAAATGAATGAATAAACAAAAAGTTAATTAATTAATGAATAAATGAATAGATTGAATAATTCATGAATATCAAAACAGCACAAAATTATAATAATTTTAGGCATATATTCCTACACACAATAAAGCAGCATAACGGTCGACGTAATGTATTACATACTGATCTCAAAATGACGTTAACCATATATTTCTTTCCTATGGGACTCTCAAAACTGCATTAATCAAGTCGGGTTCACTAAAAACTAAGACTTCTGACCTTGAAGTTAGACAGCTGCCTATTCGAACCATTTTATCATTCAAAGTCTTTAGTAATTACATGGAGTTTGCTGGCTAACCGATATATAAAATTCATTTCCCTTCAGCACGACATTTAATTCTAATCTTGCTAGATGATCTATTTTAAAAGAAAGTTCAAGGGTCTTGATTTTACATAAAAAGTCACATGATAAATCACATGACAAACACGTCTTCTTTACTATTCATATTCCAATTCAAAAGATGAAAAAGAAAGGAGGGGATCCCCATCAATACTCATGGGTGTAAAAAAAAAAAACAATATAATTATCAAATAAACGTGGATCATTAGGCTATTATCACGACCTCTCCTGACCTTTTTCATGTGCGTCTATTCAATGTAACCATTAATTCAGAATTTCACTTCCTTTTCAAATTTCATAAAGATTTGAAATCTGTATAAAAGGCAACCCCCCCCCCCCCCCTTTTATAGTTTTTTTTCAGTCCCTACGCAAACATCAATCCTTCTACATTATTTATCTGATAACATATAGTGAGTTCTTACGTAAGTGATGGTGTTATCAGGCTGTATTATATTTGCTGAAAATAGGTAAATATTGGCCAAAAATATTCCTTAATTTTGCCTCTGTTTTATGCTGATTTTTTTTACCAATTTTGATTTGGCTTGATTCCTCTAATTGAATGAAAAAAAAATAAAAATTTTCAACTTTTTTAAAATATATGTTTTAAAGGTAAGAAGTTGCTCAAACTATACTTTCCATGCCAATATGATACATGTTTTTAAAAGTGCTATGGATAGACCTACCTCGTTCCCATGGCAACTGGTATTGTTATATTCCATAAATGGTCATTTTTGTATTCAATGCATTAAATAATGGCATGCTTTTTTCAAGATAAGTTGGTCCTTACAGAGAACTGATATTAAATCAAAAATAAGATAAATTAAGTTTTACATATATTAAATGGTGCCTGGGAGAAAATGAACTTATGAAATAAGATCAATATATAAATTTTTATTATTTTTAAGGAAGTAATTTTCGGCTAATTCTTACAAAGTTTCCGAATGACACAATGAACAAACCTGGGGTTCGTGTTTCCGTACATTTGCTATGTATACAATAATTTATGGCTTGATTGAAGAGACCCTTCCGCTTAAAATAGAATATCAAGTATTTTGACTCTCATGAGAAATTATGTTTTATTGTTTATCTCACATGAAGACATCAAACCTAGCTTAGCTTATCTTACCTTATCTTATTTTATCTTATCATAACTTTCAGTAATCTATTCCAATTCTTTTGAGCATTCTCGATCTTTTTGGTGATTGTAGGGCAGGGTTGACCTCTACCATCCATAAGAATAAAAATACACTTTATTATTATACCTCTACTCGTTTTTTCCTTTATAAAAAGATACTCATTGAAACTAGCTGTAACCCGCCTGATGAGACTTTTTCCCTGCAAAAGGTGCGTTAGTTGAGAAGACTATTTCCCTAGGGATATAGCTTCGAAAGGGGGCGGAGCTACAGCGCGTGAATTCGAAATGGGGCGGAGCGTGACGGTATAATAAAACAGTTAACTTCGCCTCGGAAAATAGGTCTAGTCTCGAGAAACCTGAATCATGCTAACTCCCTCAATGGTATACTTTAAATGTATTCTATACTGCTATAGCAGAACTTGTAAAAACCCCTTGTTTGATGTCTCATGTGCCTCTTTACAAGAAGTAAGAAGGCGCTCCTTAATTTTCACGGCGGATCTAGATGGGAGAATTTGCCCAAGATGCTGATTTTTTTTCCGCTATTTTACGTTTGATATATTTTTTTTCAAAATAACAGGCTTGGCTATGGAATATCAGTATATATATACCCAATTCCCAAAAGGAAAGATTGTACAAATTCATACCTCAGTCCTGTTCATGGTTTCACTTCATCAAATCTTGATGAAAAGCAACACCCACAGAGCATATTCCCAGCTAAATGGGGGTAAATTGATTTACCTATGTGTCAAATGTGAGAATGCATGGAATGAGTAAAGGGGATAGGCAATTGGAATTACAAAAAACCATCTTACAATAACACACCGCGTGGGATCGAAACGTATGGTATTGTGATTCCTTACATAGTTTTTGGTATCTTTCGTTTTCTAAATTACATTTCACAAAAGTGATGAGCCGTTGCAGTAGGGCAATGCCTAATAAATCAATCCATATCGTCCAGGTATATGAAAAATTCATAGTTTTTGCAAACTTCCATAGTTTGTAGACGACAGAAAAATCATTCCTTGTGACGAACTCTCGAAGTGTTTACAAAAACTACGGACTTTTCATATTCATCATATTAAAAAACGATATGTAATTACTTATTAGACATTGCCCTAGTGCAACGTCTAATCAATTTTGTGCAGTATCACTTGAATAATAAGAACACAATAAAAAAAAATCCGTAAGGAATCGCAATATCATGCGTTTCGACTAATCTAATAAGGTATTACCTACACAACTCACTGAGAGTTACACTTCAGCTAGTAACGTAACCGTCGACGTATCGTGTTACATACTGACCTTAAAGTGACGTCAGCCATAGATGACGCTCAAATCTACATCAATCCGGTCAAGTTTACAAAATACTAGTATTCCTATAACATAATACTTCGACCTTGCTATATGTATTTGTCTTATCGGTTTCCTATACTCTGATTGATGCAGTTAATTTACCAAAATGACGGCTTGCGAGTTACAAAGTGAGATAAAACTCATTGTACAAACCTGTTTCTATGATAAAAATTACATCTAACCATTTATCAAGCAACAGATCGCATGTTTGACCTTTGAACTTCATAAATGCAACTGGCGTTTGGATTTTTTTTTCCCATTCTACATGATTTCTATTGACATTGCGATCGGTGGCAATCATCACGATGTTAATTAGCTAGTGTACCAGCCAACAAATCATCTTTATCTCCCCTGTCCTGCAGACGTCGCAAGACATCAAACTATACCGATAAGACCCTATGCTTGCCATATATAGGGTCAATATTACAGGAATAAAAACTTGAAGAGGACTTTTAGGTCTGTAAAGTCTCTTGTATGTACATGTATATGGAATATAATTTATATAATAACTTACCGATAGTTGTTATTATTTAGCACGATGTTGTTGAACATTATCTGAAGTATCAAATAGAAAGGTACAAGGGTCTTGAGTTCCGTTAATTACATGTACTCATGGTGTCCTGACTATTTACATGATACTTTGTAATCTAAAATAGCTGTAAATGCCATTCATGCACAAAGATAAAGTATTAAAAATGATTTTAAAAAAAATTTAAACAGTTATTCAAAGAGCCGTTCTGAAGTCTCAAGTTTTCTTTGGAAAAGGTTAAGAGTGAGGGTTAAGATCAAATGTAATCAGAACTCTATTAAGCCTACTATTTTGACAGTCCATGTCTACAATGCTGGGGCATAAAAATTAAATAAACAAAAATAGTAATGTTAACAAAATGAAATGAATATCTAAAGTTGAATAAAATCAACCACAAAAAAAAACAAAAAAACAAAAAAACAAAAAAACAAAAAAAAAAAAACAAAAAAAAAAAAACAGCTGAGAATCACATGTGGATTCAGATATAGACAGCCCCCTTTATATATGTAACGGTTATCACCAAAATACGATCTTTAAATAATCACTAGTAAGGATCTACGATTAAAAAAATAGACATGAAATAAAAAAACCAGACACACAAAATAAAAAAAATACACTAATGAATGAATGAATGAATGAATGAATGAATGAATGAATGAATGAATGAATGAATGAATGAATGAATGAATAATTTACGTTTTCATTATTAGAATAATAATGCCGAAGGGTTCCAACTCTATACCTTCTTGAAGAACATTCCAAACCTATTTCCATGCACCAGACACGTGTTTCGATTATTTTAAATTATCATCAGTGATGCTTCCAGCGGAGCCACCAAAATTCATTTCAGTAGCGCCCTCTTCAAGTTTTTGAATTTAGATTTGTACATTTACTTTACAGAGAGTAGTATCTATTATGCATCGGACAAAATACATGTCAATAGAATGCATAATAAAATATACAAAATAAAGAAATTAACAGATACAGAAGTAAATGAAATAAAAAAAAAGAAAAATAAATAAATGAATAAATAAATAATTTTTTTTTCTTTAGGACAATAAGTATTTATAATGCATCGGAACAAAATACATGTCAGTAGAATGCATAAAGAAATAATTATACAAAACAAAGAAAATAATAGGCACAGAAGTAAATGAAATGAAAAAAGAAAAAATAATAAATGAATAAATAAATTAATAGATAAATAGAAAAATAAATAAATAAATAAATAATAAATAAAAATATCAAATTTCTCCAGATAAGAATATAGCCAGAGTTTTCAGTGAAATATGACGGGATACGTATGTACATTTGTAATCATATCTGTTTGAAGTTATCGATGTACTAACATGACTTAGGTAATTTTTGCTATTTCCCTTCAGTAAGAGAGGGACTTTTGGCCAAAATTTCCGAATGATTCAAGGAGAAGAACATGATCCGGGTTTTCGCTGTGTGAACTATAATTTATAACAGGATTTAAGAGATCCTTGCACTTAAAATTGAATGTCAAGTATTTTGACCTATCTTTATGAATGCATCCCGCATAGGTGTGTTGGAAGGAAGGGGAACTACCATACCAAGATAGCTAGGGTGGATTTAGATTGGGGCAGGTCCCTGTCTATTTCGAATTTGCAAAACAATACCATTTTTCATCTATGCATATGTTTTCACACTCAAAGAATCTCCTCTTCGAGAAATTTTCAAGATCAACCCGTGAATATTATTCGGCAATCTGTTTTTAATCCGATCTGGCTATATTTGTGAAATTAGAAAGAAAAGGTCAAGATTTAAAAAAAAAAACCTTATGTTCAATGAAATAGTAGGCTGTATATACAGCCGCACAGAATAAGGTCATACCCATAGGCGGATCTAGGAATTTTTCAAAGGGGGGGTTGAAGATTTTGAAAGGGGGGATGTTGAATGCATACTATCAAAAGCTTCTGTTTCGCAATAATACCTTAAAGGGTGCATTATTAAATACACAAAGGTAAATAAATCTATATCTGTTTTTTTAAAGCAACGACGTAGCTCTGCCTGAAAAAGGGGAGGGGCACAACATCCCAAAATTTCTAACAAGCAAGGAAATTTTTTTCAGCAAAATATTGACTTATCAGAAAATACTTTCTATACCCTCTATCATTTACAAGTATATATAGTTTGAGTTAAATGTCTTCATGTACGTTGAGGATGGATCAGAATAGCTGAATTATTCAGAAAGTGTATAAAGAACTGGCGAGCGGTAGCGAGCCAAAGAAAAGTTTTGAAAATTGACCGAAAAATTGTAGATTTGTGGTACAAAATGTTGCTATTTTAAACAATGTTAATGCATCATAAAATTTTGTGATTGAAAACTGAGGAGGGGGGGGGGGGCATGTGCCGCCGCTGCCCCTCCCCCTTCTCCAACGCCCTTGTAAAGTAAACACAATTTCCTATTTATAACTAAACACGCATCGGAGCAAATATTATTATATAAGCCTCAAATCTTCAACATTATAATATTCAGACTTCATGTCACAAATGTTGTACACCTTGGTGTTGAAAGCTTGTTAAGTAAGAAGGACAGAGATTAAGTTATTTTTAATATACTCTCTCTCTCTCTCTTTTTTTTTTTTTTTTTGGTCCGACCAAAGGGGGGGGGGGTTGCAACCCCCTATCCACCTCGCTAGATCCGCCAATGATACCTGTTTGTACCTTTGTTAAGTAATGGAAACCTATCTACCTATCCGTTAAAAACGAGCAACTTACAGAAATGAATGACTAAAGAAACGTAAGAAATATCCACAAGAGTAGGATATCACGGTAGGGAAACAGAGAAAGTTCTGTCTTTTTGTTAATTTTATGTTAACTACATGTATCCTTTGTAAGACTTTGAAATTAATACTCACTGAAAGTTGTTGAGCAACACTTCTGTCTCGTTAATAGTGAAAAGTAATGGGAACATATGGAAATAGACTGTTTGGTTTTTTTTTTTTGGGGGGGGGGGAATCAATACCAAGCCCGCTTGTTGGCTTAAGAAAGAAAAACTTGGTGTAGCCTAATGGTATATATTCTATTCATTAGGGGATGGAGTCTTCGAAATAGCAACGGTATGCAGGGATGTACAGAAATAGGATAAAAAATTGAAGTCATGAATACTCAGATTTACAGTTACGATGGTACAATAGTATGTAATTTGTTAATGATCCGTTCTTGTTTATTTGTGATATATTTTTGTTTGTTTAATTTCCGACCTGCCTTTTCTTTTGAAAAAAAAATTGTAATCTGGTAGTGAAAATGCCTACGTGTTGTAGACATTGGTTTCTGAAAAGGAAGAAACCACAGAAAAGATGTTAGGCAAAACTATAACAATGTTCAAAAATAGAAAACATTTTGATTAAACGACCCTCCCCCGAAGGGGGTAAAAGGAAAATAAAAGCAAACCCCCCCCCCCCCCCCAAAAAAAAAAAACCGGTATAATGCAAACGGAAGATAAATCGCTAAAAGCAGATAGAAGTTAAATAGAAAAAGAAATTGTTTCATAATTGAAATATATTTACATGTAGGAATCTTGCGGTGAACAAAATTAAAAATAAATCAATAAATAAATAATGAAGAGATTGATAGAAAGTCTAACAAACAGACATACAAGCAAGTCGAAATAAGAAAATAAAATGGTATGAATATAGATATTTTGAAAAGAAAGCATCAAACTTTATACGAGGTCAAATTTCTCCTGTCTTTACCGTACTTACTACATCACCAATTCCCTTTCCTTAAAATTAATATGAATACAATTAACACGTAAGTGTTGAACATGTTAAAGCTAAAAATGTCCTTTTCACTCAGTAGAAAGTTTCATCTTACAATTGTAAAGGTTTGAGAATAAATCCACATATTTTTCCTTGTATCAATTCGAGCCTCATGAACAATTGAAGATATACATTTTTCATTGTAATTTGTATGTTTACCAAATCGATACAAATTCATAAAGCTATATTTTTCTATATGCAACAAATTCATTTCTTCAAATTACCGGACCATACATCTTACCCACTAAAAATTTTATGCAAGGGCAAATTAAAAGGACGGGGGGGGGGGGGGGGGGGCGAAAGGTACAACACCGCTCGAATACAGAAACTGCCGATCCATTATATTAGGTACATTTTTTCTTTTATATATTCCTCCCTCCCTTCCAGTCCCCTGGTTTTTTTTCTGAGTCGCCGACGCGATACATAGTCATTCACTTCAATTATGGTTTTAAAAGTTGCTTCAATTTCTTTTATTTTATTTTTTCACAAAGTAAAATATTCTTGCTCATACTAAAATTTTGTACATCGCATGGATAATGCATTTCAAACAAATAGATAATATCAATTAAAAGCGTGACAATGGATAATAATCAGATAACCTACCTTCTCACAGCATGCATGTGTACCTATAGTATGTATCTATTCATAGCTTTCGAGGCTGTTTTAAAAAGAAACTACTTTATCTATTTTTAAAACGGGGAAATCCGTTTATTCCAAATGTACGTTCTTTCCTTTGTACTTGAGAATTTTCAGTTAAATTATTTCCTTTTATAACATGCCATGTTAATTTCACGGATGGAAATATGCACACGCATTTAGAAGACTACACAAGCTAAAATGTACGAAACTCCGAGATGTCCAGAACTGATGAAAGTACATTAGGAAGAAAAGGAAAGTAGATAAACGAAAAGTAGAGAAAAAGGTAGGCGGGCGGTGAGTAACCTTTCTAGTAAAATGTACCTTCCTTTATACCTAGAAAACAATGATTCACTGACTATAACACGAAATGACATCGATTGAGACGATAAAAGAATCAATTCTTTGAAGAGGCGAAAAGTTCAATAACTATATATTTTGTTCGACATGATAATCAACTCAGCTAGGCTAACCTTATGTATGGAACGCCATAGCTGCCTTAAGGTTATTGCTAATCATATCGGATGAAGTCACATTGTCAGCAAGGCATTCTGATATATCGTAGGAAAACTTTATCATAATGCGAAGCCCTTGTATACTGCAGTAACATAGAGTCATTCTGATATAACATAGAGTCATATTGTCATAATGTAAAGTTATTCTGATATGACATAGAGTCATATTGTCATAACGTAAAGTTATTCTGATACGATATAAAGTTTTATTGTCATAAAGTATAGTTATTCTGATATAACATAAAGTCATATTGTCATAACTTAAAGTTATTCTGATATGACATAAAGTCATATTGTCATAACGTAAAGTTAGTCTCTTATGACATAAAGTTATTCTGATATCACATAGAGTTATATTGTCAAAACGTAAATTTATTCTGATGTGACATTAGTCATATTGTCATAACGTAAAGTTATTCTGATATGACATAGAGTTATATTGTCATAACGTAAAGCTATTCTGATATGACATAGAGTCATATTGTCATAACGTAAAGTTATTCTGATATGACAAAGAGTCATATTGTCATAACGTAAAGTTATTCTGATATGACATAGAGTCATAATGTCATAGCATTAAGTGATTCTGATATGACAAAGAGTCATATTGTCATAAAGTATAGTTATTCTGAAATAAGACATAGTCATATTGTCATAACGAAAAGTTATTCTGATATGACATTGAGTTATACTGTCATAACGTTAATGAGATAAAGAAGACAACATTCACAATAGAGCACCGAATGGCGCATCGACTGATCCCTAGTAAGCCAGAGGTGAGACCAGGTGCCCGGGAGGAGTAACCATCCCATGTTTGGCTAGCCGCATCCGCCATCGATGTTATACACGAACATGATAACAATATTTACAAAACATGCACTGTCAGAGGTTATGTTAAACGAATATAGAAAGTGATATGGCGACCATGTCAGGGGAAAAATTAAACACTAAAGTAAAGTCGTCAAAACCCTCGCGGGGAACTTTTTTTACGAAGTCCATACGGCATACTGTGACAGCCTACAATGTACCAAATAATAATGTTTCTAAAAATTCACTAACGCTCATTTTGGAACATAATTCATGGATCCATCGTAGGTTATCACATTATAATGACATTCCAAAAGACAGTGATTGTATAAATGACTCTTTATTATATCAGAAAGACTTTACGTTATATCAGAATGACTTCACATTATGATGATATGACTATCTTATATCAAAAATACTTTACGTTATATCAGAAATACTTCACGTTATATCAGAATGATTTCATGTTATGATTATATGACTATCTTATATCAGAAAGACTTCACGTTGTATCGGAAAGACTTCACGTTATATCAGAATGGCTTCACGTTATGATAATATGACTATCATTTATCAGAATGAAACAAAGGAGGGGATCTCCAACAACACCAAGTTGTAGCATCCACAGCAAAACCCCAAAACACCCGATGCAAAAACACAAAGCAGACAAGCACAAAAAGAGACGCACAAGGGACAAGGAACGTCAACGCATGATAATATGACTATCTTATATCAGAATGACTTCACGTTACAACAATATGAATATCCTATATCAGAAAGACTTCACGTTATGAGAAAAGACTACCATTTGTCAAAATGATTTCATGTTATGATAATATGACTATCTTATATCAAAAATACTTTACGTTATATCAGAAAGACTTCACGTTATGTCAGAATGACTTCACGTTATGATAAAAGACTATCATTTATCAGAATGACTTCACGTTATATCAGATTGACTTCAAGTTATGACAATATGACTATATTATATCAGAATGACTTCACTTTAAATCAGAAAGACTTCACGTTATATCAGAAAGGCTTCACGTCATGATAATATGACTATGTCTTTTTCACTACACGATTAACATGGAATGAATTTATGAATTCACAATTCAAAAAAGTTTTTTCATAAACTATTTCACACCTTTTACTTGTATCAGACTAAAGAAAATATTGCATGGGAACAACCATTCAGTCACCTAGAGTTCTAAACTAAAGCGTGGGTATTATCTGACGAGACAGGCCTTATATTAGTATTTGAATTTGAGATTTGATGGTTTGCAAGCACACATTGTAAATCAAAATAAAACTATAGATGTGGTCCTTAATGTTTGTTTTCTGCAAGTTATAAGACAGTCAGAAGCTATGCAAACAGCCAATATGTACAATAGACATAAATATAAATATACGATGCCAATAGGAGCATACACAAATTGTCTTCCTAAAAAGTATGAGACCATGAAATCCTAGCGAAAAATAACGGGAATTTAATATGCACGAATGCAGAGACGCCCTATGTTGTTGATATCCATTTAAATGTTCATCTCAGTGTTACTTGGGCTCCCTGTTTTTGCTGTCTTGTTTATGCAGTCATTTTACAGTGAGAATGCAATTATTCAAAACAATTGTGCGTTATTCGAGACCATTATATAATCGGTTCAGGTAACCACACAGTTTGGTTCTTACATTTATGTAGGAAATGTCCGTCCTAAGTCGGCACCGATTGCCCATTGGACTTGCTGGCTTTCGTGTTTAAAAGTGTTTGATGTCGTATTCGCTGTTCCTTATCCCTTTCGCGTCTCTTCCTGTGTGTAGTTGTCTACTCTGAATTTTCACATAGCGGTATTACGATATTTCGCTGAGGGTGATGCAATCGAGTGATGTTGGAGATCCCCTCCTTTATGATAATTATTTTTAGATCTCAATCATAACAATGTTTATAGCGGAAGTAAGAGCTTTTTTGACATAATAATCGTTGCTTTCTTTTCAGATCTAAAAGTAAGCAAGTAAGATGGAAATTTCACATTTATAGATCAGCCTTGTGGCATGGCACAGACCGAGGACTTCGAGTTCAAGGGTGAGGAAGAGGAAGATCCAAGCACTATCTGTAACAATTGTGCTTCTGTCATATTCTCAAGAGAAGACATACGAGAATGCAGATTTTGCAAAAAGGTAAAAACTATTTTTTTTTTTTTGCCAAAATAAATTACCATTTTCAGTTATTGCATTCACATTTAATATGGCATACAAATTATTGAAAAGTAAATGAAACAAAACAAGAATAGAAAAAAGACCCCAAACAGTGAAAACTGCAGAACGTTTTAAGCAGGAGATGCTTACTCTTCCTGGGCACCTGATCTCACTCCCATATCGGGAGTTTCGCTTCTTTTCATGTGGTGGAGGTTTTTGTTTGTTTGCTTTGGTTCCTGTTTTGTCCTGATTTTGTATGCCTTCGGTTTCTGATTTTCTGAATTATCGATTTTGTGCTGTATACAGGGATATGGTCATTATCCATATTTGTCATTCTAACTATGAAATAAGAAGTGAACAAACGGGCCGAGACTATAACAATAGACTCGACATCATATACCGTAACGTGGAATTTTTGCGTGGGGTAATTTTCGCGTTTTTTTTTTTTTCGCGAACCAAGGGAATTCACGAAAATTTCCCCCACGCGAAAATATCCCGTTCTTTCTTTGACGCACAGATCTATGATATCACAGTGAGAAATAACGTAAAAAATATCACGTATTTGTTCGTTTATATTACGTTTCTAGCGGTCATATGAAATCATGAATGGGTATTCCATAAAAAGTGTAATTCATAAATGATAACTGTAGAACGAGTAAATAAAATAAAATTATAGATTTCTTTTTTTCTGTCTTCAGCGATTGTGTATAAGCTGTAAAGAACTGCAGACGAAAATTGAGTTTATGATCAATGGACCAGTTATGGAGGACTGCCATCCGTGTAAAGTCCTCGCGGACTATAAGTAAGTTATTATACTAAAAAGCATCATTTTATTAATTAAGGAAGAATTCTAATTTTTATGAAACAATTTAAAATGAAACAAAAGACAAGTGATAAAAATAACGAAAACATGCAAAGAAAGATAAAGCGTATTCGATTGAGTCAGCAATCACCCAGTTAGGGTTTTGCTGACCCCAATTTCCTATCACTGTTTGAAACTTTTTCACATTTGACTACTACAAAATTATACATCATGTTGTATGTCAACATGTCTTTTAAAATTTGAAGACCACACTTACAAAAAGAATTAGTTCAAGAATTGTCTATGCTATTCAAAATAGGGGGGGGGGGGTGAATTTCGCCATGTTACACGTGTAGATAAATATAAGCACGTATCAACGTAATGCAAAAAATAAACATTGATATGATCTTCTTTATTGCATGATGATTTGTTGGCTAAAAACGAATCTGTAAATCCTTCAGATTTGTAGGCAAAACGTATGAGATTTCCCCCATTAATGAAATTCATATTCATAACCTGACTTTGTCGGTGGTACATGTGTGTTCAGCAGACTCCACGTAATAGTTTGATATACCTTTGTAATAATCAAACAGGAAATGGTTTTACAAAGTGATAAGAATTTTAGTTTAGTGCCACCATAAAGATCCATGAACTTGAATGACGGATACATTGGTATGAACAATTGCTAAACGTCTTCAAATTCAACAGCGTCGTTTAAGAAAAGATACATTTGTAAATTTGCAGCATGGACCAGACATGCACGTTTCGGATATTTAACCCTTGTCAGTGGTCCTCAATCTAAAAATAATATAATAATATAAGAATGTGAAAGTTATTACATCAAAAAGTGTACAGAAAGACGTAGCGGGGTAGATGGGATATGATGCTACACGACCCACGTGGACGTTATAGAAATTTCAAGAAGTTTTTATAACTTAATTTTTCGAATGCGAAACCGAAGTTGATCGAACGTGGCAATATGTGCCCTAGGGGACTCCTGGTCCAGCAGTCTATGAAAGTATTCATCACACTGATAGAGAATACGATATATATTAATGAATGCGGAGAACCAATATTTTTGCTTGAAGTATTCAGGCATTGAAGATCAAACTCTTACATATTTTTTTTAAATTTGACTACAATAATTTTATGCACTTATGTAGAGAAAATGGAAGGATATGAATTCATGATAGAACGGAGTTATCTTGTCTGCTATTAAGCATAGTACGTAACATGTATCATATGACATTTTGTGTTTCAGCGAATTCTTCACGACCTAAGATAGTTCAAAACGAAGAGCAAAAGGAAACGGCATTCTATGAAAGCACACAAAGGGAGCTAGAGAATGCTTCGTATACAACGAGCAAGGAAGAAATTTCAGTCGAAGAAACCATTCTTGACACAAAAGAAGATAACGATACTGCGTCTTCCCAGACTGACAACACTTCTGAAGAACCTGATGATTATCCATCGTTGGGTTTAGATAATAAAAGTGATAACATTAAGCCTTTACTCGATCCACACTACAACAAGCCTTTGTCTGATAGAGAAAACAAGGGTATGGATAAAATGACAATTGATTCTGAGAAGATAACACCTGTTATTTCAAACAAAACATCTACAAATAAATCATTTTACTCCAAGATGAAGAAAAGACGAAACTCGTCTAACAATAAAACAGAGGATGACGGAAAGACAAGGGAACATCCAAAAACAACTAAAGCTCCCACTCAGGGTGATATTTTTGAGTTTGTAGAAATATTTATATGAACAAATTATCGTATGCAAAATTTTGCATTGTACATACTTTCCGATCATTTTGTAAGTAATGTTCATATAGTACTTTAACCTATTGCCTTTGAGCATGAAATATATTTTTCCTTCAATGTTTCAAAAGTATTGGAATGTTGCTGCAATTTCACCTGTTTGGCAAAGCACCAAAGCACAGTATATACATTTGTCTTCGAACAAATAATCAAGAAGAAAAAGAAAAAAAAAAATGAATCGTAAATTTCAAATTCAAAAAGGAATTTCTGAATGATTTTGTACAATTATCTTCTTTTGTATGAGATAAAACGCAAAAATATGACCTGAAACAGAACCTAATTAATAAAATGTTCATGTCTTTTAAGCTTGTTTTAATATTTTGTTTACATATATCATAATACAAGTATTAATTGAATTGGAGATGATTAAAAACAGGTTTCTACAAGAATTAGGATGTTAAGAATACACTCCTCCTCTACCATAAACTATAATTATCGGGATATTTTTCCTGCTTTTAGGAAACAACAAGGACAGTAAGGACAAGATCAGATTTACCAGACAGGAGAGTGCAAGGTCATTCAAAGGTCGTAAAAAGAAAGTTTCTAAGCACGTGTGCGCAGGTATGTCGTAAAAAGAGCACGTGTGTGAAGGTTTGTCGTAAAAAAGTTTTCTAAGCACGTGTGTGTAGGTAAGTCGTAAAAGGAAAGTTTTTAAGTACGTGTGTGTAGGTATGTCGTAAAAAGAAAGTTTCTAAGCACGTGTTTGCAGGTATGTCGAAAAAAGTATCTAAGCACGTATGTGCAGGCATGTCTTTCGACGTTAGATAATATTTTCCTGTAAACCTGATATGTTCAGTTATAAGATATTTGGTCAATAATGATAATAAGTTCTATCATCTGATTATGTTCAGTTTAGGCAAATATTAAACATCTCCAAACCCACCCACCGGCATCTTTTAAGAATAGACAATTTGCAGCATGGACTTGACATGCACGTTTCGGGTACTTAACCCTCGTCAGTGATCCTCAAATCTAAACTATGTAATATGCCAAAAAGTATGAAAGTTACTATGTCGAAAAAACGTACCGAAAGACGTAGCTGGATGGGTGGGATCTGATGCTACAGGACCCACTTTTTAGAAATTTCAAACCCGATATGTTCAGTTAAAGGATATTTGGTCAATAATGATAATAAGTTCTCTCAGCTGAATATGTTCAGTTTAGGCAAATATTAAACATCTTCAAATCCACTGGCTTCATTTAAGAACAGACAAACTTGCAGCATGGACCAGACATGCAAGTTTTGGGTATCAGATACTCGTCAGTGATCCTCAATCTAAACAATGTAATATAACTCAAAGAGGGTGAAAGTATTATGTATAATAATATACCGAAAGACGTAGCAGAATGGGTGGGATATGATGCTACAGGATCCACGTTTTAGAAATTCCAAGAATTTTTTAACAGAAATTTTAGAATGCGTTGAAGAAACGATCAACCGAAGCTAATCGAACTTGGCATCGGGACACCTGGTCCACTAGCAGTGACACTCACCAAGTGGTACAAATGTAAAATGTCTTCAAATCTACTAGCATCATTTAAGAACAGACAAATTAAGTACCGTATGTTTAAATAATGTATTGAAATGCTCGATTACGTTGCCTGAATGTACTCTAAGATATTGATGATAAAAACAGTAAAAAGTGAAATGCATCATGAAAGGTACCTAAGTCACGAGCGCTTACCCTTTTGTATCTTTAGCAACTCGTGTTAAATATGTTATTTATTCAGATTCTTGATGGCAATGATTATATGGAAAACTGCAGGCTTTTGAATTTCCACACACGTATTTTATCGCTTCCTTTACTATACAATTCGTTACTTACAGGTTGCGGAAGGAGAGACTGTGAGGGACAATTTATGAAGCTCCTACGAGAGATGATAGAAACTGCAAAGAGAAAGAAGTTTGAAATTCGAAATGTTGTTCCTGATGGGAACTGCATGTTTGCCGCGGTCGTAGACCAGCTAGAACTCACCGGATGCCATGGTATGTTTAGTGCAATATCCCTCCGACAGGAAGCAGTCAATTATCTGCGCGCGCACCCGGAAAGCGAAGATGGGACACATTACACAATGTTCATGGATGGTGAGGAATGGGAGGAATATTTGACAAGGATGTCACGTGAGGGGCAATGGGGAGATCATCTTATATTAAAGGCTCTGTCTAAAGTGAGTTACTTCTCCTCTACGATAGACGTATTTTGAATCAAAAATATAGGAGTGTAACCCTATATCTTTCCGATTTCTTACCACATTTCTTCATTAATTTCATCATACTTTTTCATCAAATAAGAATCTGATGAATATACAAATGAGTTATTTATGAGAGAGGTGGAACAAACAAAAGTATCACTCCCACATTGGAGGTTCACTTCTTTTCATGTAGTGGAGGGTTTTGTTTGTATGCTTTCATGTTTTATCCTAATTTTGTATGCCTTCCGTTTATAATATTTTCGATTTTGGTCATTATCCATATTTGTCATTGTATGATTAATTTTACGTGCGTATACATACATTCTGCAAGACGCTCGCAGATTCCATTCCAGATTCAGCCATTTTTCCCATGGGTTTGATGAAATGAACATCTTTGTCAATTGGTGCATGATTTAAAATAAAGAAAACCGAAGTATCCGACTCTGTTACCAGACATCAGCTTTCTATACAGAAATGTCTAAACTCTGTTACCAGACAGCAACCTTCTATGCAGAAATGTCTAAACTCTGTTACCAGACAGCAGCCTTCTATACAGAAATGTCTAAAATCTGTTACCAGACAGCGGCCTTCTATGAAGAAATGTCTAAACTTTGTGACCAGACAGCTGTCTTCTATGCAGAAATGGTTCACCAGACCTTCATGTTTCGGATAATGAATTTAAGCTTCAATAATTAAAAATGGAGATAGAAGAAAGGAGGGGATCTCCAATAATACTCGGTTCAGAACCCACAGCATAACTTAAAAACATCCAATGCAAAAACTCAGAGCAGACATCCACAGAAAAAGACGCAAAAGGGACAAGAAACACCAACTCACACCACACATAAACCAACGAGACCAATGGACAACCAGTGCCGACCTAGGACGGCCATCTGCCACGTTAGTAGCACACGGCGTGGTTATCCTGGATTACGTGCGCACAACCTTCCCACTTTTCCGATGACCCAGAGGTCTCGAAGAACGCACAATTATGGTGTAACACAACCTCATCACTGATAGATGACCACAAACAAACAAGACCGTAAAACGCAGATGCCACAAAGAACTGGATTTCGAAATCTAATATATCAATTTGCTAGATATTACCATATAAAGTGATTTCTATTAAGAAAATCTTTGGATGTATATTCTGGTAGGTGACAGAAAGAGATATCAAAGTCTTAAGTGGGAATGAAAACAGAGGGTTTACGGATATCAAATGTGGAACCGACCAGTCTGATATTGAGCCACTGGTATTAGGTCATGTTGGGGAGCTACATTACGTCAGTCTACGTCCGGCATCAGCAGAAGAATGTAAGCGAATCTTACTCCTGTAGATAAGTTATATTTTGGAGTCTTCACATTAGACTAATTAGGTTTTTGTTCGCGCCTTTCTCTCTAAATTAACTTAATTGTTATCTTTAAATAATTTTCATAACAGTTTCATTTCGTTTCTTTATTACGTATTTTCTATGCAAAATGAAAACAAATAGTGAAAAAAATGATTTCTCAAAATTTCGTTCATAACCTGTGAAAACTTGCGTACTTAATTTCCTGATACTGCATTTCATAATTTTTCGAGACAGTATCAAAGGATGACGATGACGAGATAGAGGAGGAGGAGCTGATGGTATCATTGACTCCCCACCATATTGGTAACAAACTTCAAATTGAATAAAAATTATTTATCATGAAATAAAAATCAATGAAACAAAGGATGGGATCTCTAACAACACCAGGTTGCAGCACCCATAGCAAAACCTCAAACAGACAATACAAAAATACAGAACAGACACCCACAGAAAGAGACGCAAAAGGGAGAAGGAACACCAAATCACAACACAGAAACATCAAACACCAAGAGACGAAAAAGAGGCACATGACATATAAACATCAAACATAAAAGACTACACATAAACCAACGAGGCCAATGGGCAACCGGTGCCGACTTTGGACGGCCATCGGCCACGCAAGTAACAGACGGCGTAGTTATCTATGAAATTCACAGAAAAACAAAATTGATGGATGATGTTCACTTTGTAAGTCAAACAAAGCAAAAGTACAAATGTGTGCGCCTCAAATGATAGTGAATGGAAGAAAGTTTTTAATTTCATTAAAAGGCTATATTTTTTCCTTTTTTGAAAGGCATTTACCTACAATCAAAAAGACAAAATACATGTGTAAAATGTTTTCCAAAATATTGTTCGTTTTATAAAAATACTACACTTCTGCAAAATCCATTAATGTAAGAAAGGAAGGGATCACCAACAACACCCGGCCGCAGCACCCACAGCAAACCTCCAAAACCTCCAATGCAAAACACAAAGCAGACGCACAGAAAAAAATACGATAGTGTTCCAACTCTATACCTTCTAGAAGAAAATATTTTCAAACCAATTTTCATGCACCAAAAAGAGACACAAAAGGTGAAAGGGACACCAAAATAAAAGCATCAAACAAAAATGACTACACATAAACCAATGAGACAATGAGTCACACAACAAACGATTTACATTTGTAGATTTAGAAAAAAAGCAGATGTTCATGGAGGACTACGTAGATCCCTACAGTGATACTCCTGCTCTTCACTTGGGATATCTCATCAAAAAGTTTTTACCTCCTTCCAGTATTCTGTCTGAAGCTGACAGGTACGTCAGCACAGCTCTGTCCTTGGAGTACATGGATGATACAACAAATGGTGAAGGCCAAGCCCAGGGTGCATCTTTATTTACATTAAAAACTATAGGTATATTTCTAGATTATATTGTACATGTTATATACGATGAGAACTTAGATCAGAGTTTTTAGATCTAAATCTAATATGCAACCTTCACTATTGTTTGTAGTTGAGGCCATTTTTTTGTTATTTTCTGCACTTCGTGCTGGTAGGTTTTGAGCCCAAAGCCATAAACAAAACGAAACTAAAATGATTAAATTTTGCGCATTTTAAAAACAGTAATTGTTTAATTTCTTATATTCCATCTTAAAATGTAAAAGTACAATTATTCAAGACAATACACTTTTATTGATCAAAATCTGTATAAAATCAAATCATCAAATGAAACAAGTTTCTGTCAGATCTCACGTAGTTCTAGTGCGTCACAAATTATGAAATTGCAACTTTGTTTTTCTCCCGGGCTGGCTGGTAGGTTTTTTTTCAATTTCGAAAGGACGCAAAACAGAATAAAACCAAGAAATGGACTAATTGTTTAAGTTATGTTGTGGAAACATGTTCTTTATTCATTACTCTCCAGTGTTTGATGTATTTTCACTTCTCAGATCATGTTTAGTAATTTGTTTTGGTTAATATATCAGCATGTTAACAAATTACGTGTATGCATTGTTATATATGATTATCATATAGTTAAGCAATTATGGACTTTTTCGCTAAATATGATGGATCTTAATCGAATTCGAAATTATAGACATCTTTTGTCTTCTTCAAGTAAAGTTAATATCTTACCATATTCATACGATTTAATATTGAATGATCTCTGGCTCGTTTCCTTATAAAAAATAAAAAAGCCAATTGTGCCAAGATTTGTGTAAATCTGCACATGGAACATTATTTAGTTATGTTTCAGACATTAGGTGTTTCGGTAGTAGCTTTAGGTGCTGCAATCGATTCTTTTGTTAGATTCCCTGCTTTCATGGATACTCTTTCAGCCAAACAATACAGAAAAGCAAAACAATGTCACTGGCATTCCAAATGCTTTCTAATGAGCATTTCCAAAGTTTGATTAGAGTTTTCAATATTTTTTCATTGATGATTTTGAATCTATAAACGGTACATCGATATAATCAATATTCACGAAGCACCATGTCATTTCAAATTTACCGATCCATGTTAGAGATTCCTGTCTGTCTGTCTTTCTTTCTTTCTTTTTTTTCTTTCTTTCTCTTTTTCTTTCTTCCAGTAAGAAATGCATTTCTCTTCTTCATATAATGAAGTATTCAAAAAGTATGTCCCATTGTATCTTTATATAAAGCTTCACATGACGAATTTCAGGTGATATTACAAACGGTCTGTATGCAGGAAAGATTGAGAGCGAGGCATCAGAATCAGGTGGCGCTACTTTATGGACGGACGTTGTAGTATTACAGGTTTTAAATGACGTCACTACCCTGGAGTCTGGCATCGAACCTCAGTCGGAAGATGAAGTATCCTTGGAGACTCGTTTTGTTCATCCGGGATACACTCGTCTGCGATGTGTTTATCCTGTATCAAAAGATGGAAGAAGCAACCGCCTTGAAACTCTCTACTTTCCAAATGCCTATGAGAAATTTCAAGCTCTGAAACTAAGTGAAGAAGAAAAACGTCAAAGAGCGAGTCAATATGGGTCACAAATTGTGTCCTTGTTCAGCGATTACAAGGCAGCGATACGTTGTCTGTTTTGGCCTAAGGAAGCCAAAGAGTGGACAGAAAGAGTTCGTCCCACAGGCTGGCCATCAGAAACATTAATACAATCAATAATATCAAATGGATGTCATTTGGTGGCAGAACCTCACCATAACAGTTCCCGTCCTGATGTTGAATTTCGTATATCATTTGGTGCAGCTGAAAATAGTCTTTGTGAGGAAGGCCTCAGTAGAGACCAAAGGTATGTTTTTAGAAATCCTCTATCACCTTGCACATTTTATATTGAGGGGCTTCTAATTATCCAACTTTGCCCTAGTATTCATAAGTATTCAATAGGAACTCTGTCATTTGTATTTTTATATTGGATTTTCGATTTAAACTTTTGCTTTTGTACTTCTTTTATCCATACTTTTATGTGATATACAAGTTATTCATGGAAAGGCACGACACAATGATATTGATTTCAATGTAGGAGGTGAAAGGAAAATGTAGCATAAGGCAATGAAATTGAAGCAATAACGGGGCGGGTTAGCGCAGTGGTAGCGCACTCGCTTCTCACCTCTTAGCTCCCGGGATCATGGTCTTATGTGGGAGGGTATTGAGGTCGCCCACCCAGTCCTAGGAGGGTTTTCCACGGATACTGCGGTTTCCCTCTGCTCAAGGACCTCCTCACGCCAGCATCTGAGCCATCATTAGACATAAGTTTGTTACTTGTTTGTTGAACATTGTAAAACAAATAAAGTTTACTATAATGGGTCTTTCTGAAATGACAGATTTACCTGATTATAATCGAACTTTTCATATCCACCGACTGACAATGTGTGTTGTGGTCATGTTGGAGGTCAGACAGTGATGGGAAATACCTCTTCACAGTTGAACTCCCCACCCACGTAGAATCACTGTCCTACTCTATATATGATGCTCTATTTAATTTCAAGGTCATTGATCGAAGGTCACATGAGGAAGCATGTAATCTATTGAATAAATGATAAATTATATGCAGTTTAATTGATTTTGCACTAATAGATTACATAATAAAAAAAAGTAATTTACAGATATAATTGTAATGTGACAAACACTTGTTCATTCATAGACTTGCTAGCAAAATGGAAGATTTCATTAAACATTTTGATAATCCTGCCAGAAGTGTATTCGACATTAATTTGATTTTTATTTTCTTCCTGAATAATTCATTTCAGATACGGTTACATTGCGTTTAAGGCATTCTGCTATCAAGAGCTAAAAGATGTTCCCTTTATCAATTCTCTTCATCTACGAAGCATCTTCTTTTACGCCTGTGAGAGAGTTCAAGCAGAATGCTGGTCTTCAAAGCTCGGTGGCTGTATTTTCTATTTGATCGATTACTTGATAGGTAGTGTCACTGAAGGTTGCATACCTTGTTACTTCATTAGGGAAAATAACCTTATCAGTCATTTGACTGAAACCGAGAGACAGACTGTCTTACAAAGACTTGAAAATCTGCGATCGCAACCACTACAACATTTTATGAGTTTCAAGATGGCGATGGATGATACGGAAGCAGTGCACGTCCTGGAAAATGTGAGAGAGGACATGGAAAACAATTTTCTGGTGCACTATAGTGTCCGAAAATCTGTGCTCGAATGTTTTGTTCCAATGTCTATAGATATGGCAAAACGAAATATCGAAAAGAAGGTATTCAAAAATGCATTAGATGAGGTTCAAGCAGCTTATGAAGAGAGATTAACAGTTGCGACATGCGAAGATAACCTTCCTTTTGTAGATTTTCTTAATGAAGTTGTCAGCACTGTTGAATACAGACTCCAATGGTGGTTTCTGTTGTTTGCGGACGAAAAGCTTGGGACAACATTGTCTTGTGATTTAAGTATGTCAAACGAACCGATAGCTATTGAGGACCTTGTAGGGGATGAGGTTGCGAAGGAATACAAATCTACGCTTATACCTAGTAGACTAGCATCATACCAATGTACCTTCTTGTATGACTTTGCCCTCTATCTTTTCATGAAGTACAGGACTACTCAAGCGGTTTCTTGCCTACAACTTTGCATAGATAGACACAACCAACTACTGATTTATATCCATCAAAGATCTGCGAATGAAGAAGATACCAAAAACATGATTGGTGATTTTACTGACAGAAACATGTTGAAAATTTTTGTCTTTCTGTACCTTTGCTGTAGCAGGCTAAGAAAATATGATGTCATAAGCCAATACATACCAGCTATGGAAGATCTCTGTGCTAGACTTGGTACTCGGGAGCCATACTGTCAACTTCTGCTGCTTTATCAAACTTTAGGGTATGAAGAGGATTATGAACGAATACTGAGCACCTGTAATCAGTTACCCTCGGGACACAATGATGTAATAAAACTTGTTTCACAAGACGTCATGTCTCAAACAACGACGTTTTAGAAACTTCAACTTGTTGTTTATTGTCTTTTGAATATTGATAAAAATGAACTTTATTTCTTTGTTTGTTACAATCTCCAAATAAAAAGTTGTATTGACTAACAACATTTAATTATTTTCATTGAGCTGAACGGTTGAGTATGGCTCTCTGGAATCAGATTCTCACTCTTCCCTTAATTAATGGTCTAGTAAAACTCATTTTTCTTCACGTTCTGTGGCTGCATGATTTTCTTCTTTTTTTCATAATTTGTATGTATTCGTATTCATATGAAGGCGAACTTTTAGGTTATTTACACAAAAATTGTGCGTTCTTCGAGACTTCTGGGTAAACGTTAAACGCATGTAATCCGGATAGCCACACCATGTGCTTCTAACCTGGCAGATGGTCGTCCTACGGCGGCACCAATTGTCCATTGACCACGTTAGTTTATGCGTGGTCTTTTATATTTAGTTTATCATGTCGTTTTTGTGTCCCTTGTTGTTTATGTCTTCTCTGGGGTTTCACTTTGGGATGCTTTGTGCTGTGGGCGCTGCAACCTAGTTGGAAACCCTCCTTTCATTTGAGAAAATAAAACGTTTGTTCTGAACAGTTATCGAAGTACGAGGGTCATATCAATAATTCATTGGCAAATACTAAACGTGTTTAAATTCAATAGCTTCATTTAAGATCAAAGAAATTTGCAGCATGGACCACACATTCACGTTTTGGGTACTTTACCCTCGTCATTGATCATAAATCTTGACAAGTATACATGTGCTTGCTACAGCCTGCAGAGCACGGACTGTATTTTGTACGCCTCCTGTTTTTATATCCATTTACATACCCACCTGTGTGTTTCTTGGGCCCTTGCGTCATGGGGTTTGTTTGTATGATTATCTTACAGTAAGGAGATTATTTTACACCACTATTGTGCGTTCTTTGAGACAACTTGGTAAAGTGGGAGGGTTGTGCGTACGTAATCCGGATAACTACACCGTCTGCTTCTGGCGTAGCATATGGCTGCTTCAAGTCGGCACCAATTGCCCATTGGTCTAGTTGCTTTATGTGTAGTCATTTGTGCTTGATGTTTCTATGTAGACCATTTGCGTCTCTTTCTGTGCGTGTCCGTGTTTTGTATTGGATGTTTTTTTGGTATTTTGTTGCGGGTGCTGCATCAGGGTGTTGTTTGAGATCCCCTCATTTCTTCATATATTTGAACAAACAAACAATTTTATTTTAATGAGTGACACGTGCACACATAATTGTTACTATTAATTAATTACATTATCATAATATTATCTAATTAATTGTTATCCTCCTTTATTAATCAATTTTACAGGTCGATAAATCGATGGCAAAGCACTTAACTTGCGTTAGCGGTGCCTATAATGGTGTGTTCCCGATTCGTCGACTTCAATTATATGATAATCACCTTAATTGGGTGTAAAAGGGGCCATCTGAGGGGCACAGGTAGACTAATTATTAACTAATTAGTATAAAGTTTACCTGTAGTTTACCTGTAAAAGTATATGATGAGAATTGAAAGCTAAGATAGCTGACTAGAAGATTTGATTGTGTGATGTAATGTGTCTTTGTTCAATCTGTAAAGATGTGCTGGTCTTTATATGAATACGTACACTTTTCAAATATAAATATATCATCAACACTCTTCGTTCAAAGATATCAAGAGCTATTTTCTTGAGCTATAGCAAAAAAATAAATACTAGGTAATAAAATAAATAAGAAAAAGGGGAAAAGAAAAGGGAAAAAGTGCACATACTTTATATGAAAGGTCAATGAAAAGAGTACTAATTAGTTAATGCTTAATCTATATGTGCCCTTTTGATGGCCCCTTTAACAATTATAATCACTTAATTGAAGTCGACGAATCGGGAATAAACCGTTAAAGGGGCCATCAAAAGGGCACATATAGATTAAGCATTAACTAATTAGTACTCTTTTCATTGACCTTTCATATAAAGCATGTGCACTTTTTCCCTTTTCTTTTCCCCCTTTTTCTTATTTATTTCATTACCTGGTATTTATTTTTTTGCTAATACCATACAAGTATTTAATGAATAAAATAACATATTTTCTACTATCAACAAACTGATCATAAAAATTTGGGTATAAATGTATGGAAAAAAGTGTATAAATGATTGAAAATATTGAAACTGAAAAAAGTACATAAAATAAATGAAAAACGGAGGAAAAGCGAGATTTGAAGCAATACGGCGACTCAAAACAGAAAAATACAATCGATAAAATTCTTTTCCAATCTAAACACCAGATAATACGGAATCACGTAAATATATTTTAAAAAATTAACTGGGACGATGTCAGCAAGCAAGTGGTGGAGCGCCTACCAACATTCAACTCTTCCCTGTGCCGTGTCCGACGGAAAACAACGCCTGCAATACCCAAAACCAAGACGCAATCCTAGACGACGAGTGGACAAAGACAGCAACCGACAACCGATTCATACTGAGAGGCGAGAGCCACCAATCACAGCGGACCATCGTATTTGCCACCGACAACAATTAACCTCCGTGACCTAGCTGAAGACAAGCCCAGGCAACCGGACTTCAACTACCCTTCTGGTGTCGGAACAGTTTCCGGACGTTTTAGAGGGTTTTTTTCGGGGATAACTCCTCCGTCCATCAATGGAAAACATTCAAATTTCTCTCAAATAATGCTATGCCCTTCCCACAGATACTCATGTTGAAAGAGGTTTCTAGACCGATTTTATGACCCTATATTTTGGCCATTTTTCGCAAATCACTGGAACAGTTTCCGGACACCTTATTTTAAATCTGTCAATCTCGATCAATTTCAGCCCAAACTGGATTATTTTTGGTGATTGTTTTCTTCAATCTTTTCTACAAATGACTATGTAAAAATAATTTTGAAAATAGGATAAAAGGTGGTGTGACAAAAGCAATTTAGATGCAAAATTTTGTTTAAATGATTCGTGATTTGAATTCTTCATTTAAAAATCTACAAAATTGTCACTGGGCGCAATTGAGGATGTGTGGCACTCGTGGACAGAGATGAGGCGGACATCACATACCTTACGGAACCATACACCGACTACTGTGGAACCATTTCGTTATTTAAATATGACATGTTTTTATGAAATGAAAAAAAAATTGTAGCTAAAATAATTCTTAAATAATTCTTCTTCTTCTGCTATAGCTCAAGAAAATAGCTCTTGATATCATTGAACGAAGATTTTTGATGATATATTTATATTTGAAAAGTGTACGTATTCATATAAAGACCAGCACATCTTTACAGATTGAACAAAGACACATTTCATCACACGATCAAATCTTCTAGTCAACTATCTTAGCTTTCAATACTCATCATATACTTTTACAGGTAAACTACAGGTAAACTTTATACTAATTAGTTAATAATTAGTATACCTGTGCCCCTCAGATGGCCCTTTTTACACCCAATTTAGGTGATTATCATATAATTGAAGTCGACGAATCGGGAATAAACCCCTATAATTGTTTGTTTACCATGCGATTTCAGGATTAGTTGGCACATTAATTGATTTGTTTATACAAATATCAGGACTTCGACTTAACGAGTATAAAATATATGAAGAAAATTATTTTGGACTACGAAATTACTACGAGATGAGCGACATTTCGAATAAACTATGTCGAGTTATCTGAAGTCAAATTTGTCAGAAAACAAAGGGAAAAAAGTGAAACCGCAGCTTGGCTTCAAGATAAAAGGGATTTCGAGATAATCGAGCTTGAGATGTCAACTGTACTGCTACCAAGCATTCGATGCTTAGTATCCCCTAAAACCAAAGTTAATCTTCATTTAAAAGTATCACCAGACTGTTTGTAAAGGAGTAGGTGCGGTAACCTGCCATTTTGACCCTATTTTCAAAGTTGTTCATATATCTATAATATATATTCTAGTTTATAAAATGTCAAATGTATGATGAATCCAAATTAGGAGATCCTGTTTTGATTTCGCAGTCCTATACTGAATAAAACGTCGCTCAAAACGTCTGAAAACGTTGAAATTGTCAATATCGAAATATATGTTCAGCATATTTTTTTCGGTCATGTTTAGAATTAAGCTCCTTGTGCTTACCCTCCATTTGCCATATTTTTCGCTTTAATACGCTTCTGAATAAACCCTACACAAAATTTGGAGCCGCTCATTTTGGCAAGAGGAAATTAAAGCTTTGTATTGTAGATGGCGCCAGGAAAATTTACTTTGGCTTTATTTAAACTGTTTGGCATGAAGTACTACTGACGAGGATTAAAATATCCGTAACACGTGTTTAGTACAACAAAATGGTACTATGGAACATATATTTCAATATTTACAATTCTATAGTGCAAATTTTATTGTACTAGACACTTGTTTCGGATATTGAATCCTCGTCAGTAGTACTTCATGTCAAATAGTTTGAATAATAGTTTACGGGGGCTCAAAATAATGTCGCCTTATTTTCAATCTTGCAAAAAGTGATAATTAAGAATTCGTTTATCAAAAATATTTTTTCGTCAAAAGTAGAGGGCCGGTATGGAGTATCATTTTTTACATGGTTTTCTTTTTTGAAAATAGCGAATATCAATATGCAGTAAATTGAAATATCTCTTCCAGAGGGAAGGGATGATGTATGTTCAAATAAAAACACAAACACTCAAATTCACAAATTTTCAGCCCCTTTGCCTTCATCTATTGAAAAAAAACCGACAATGTAAATGAAAACAAAGAAAAATCCATCCTCAGCTTCTCTGGCGTTCATTGCAAATTTATAAATCAGTGGACACCAGAGAAGCAAAGGATGAATTTTACTTAGATTTTATATATATTTTCATTTTTTTTTACACTAGATAAAGGCCAAGTGGCCGATAAAATTGTGTACATTGGGTGTTTGTGTTTTCATTAAAATCAATATGTTTTCTTTTTCTTTTTTTATGCACATAAACTTTACTTTCATTGAAACAAATAGAGTACCACATTTCATAATTTTACTGGCTTTGATACTTGCAGCACGGGCTAAAGAAATACAGTTGATACCAAAACTGAGTTGAAATCATGTTTATAGTTTTAATTCACAGTAGTAGTTTTTATCATACATGCATTTCTTAGCTAACGATAATGATTTAAATGATTCGTCAAATGATCGGTGAAAAATTTCATGAATGGGTAAGAATTTACAAATAAAGTTGTTATACTCCTCATAAATATATTCTTAAAACGGCTTTCAATGTCCACAGGTGATCAGTCTGATTAAAACCAGCCCCCTTCTCCTTCGTCGTCAGGGTATGGAGTACACCCGTTAAGGGTCGTGTTTGCAATTTAGTTTAGCCAATCACATTGCGACTTACAGGTATGCAATATCTAATTACGAAAACTATTTATATAACACGTCCTTAAAACTAAAGTAGGACGAAACATCTCTGAGCTACTTCGTTGTTATATCTACATTTGTATATACTACACAAAAAAATAAGTTTGATATGTAATTGTATTAACATATTCAAAGGACCTCGCACGAATTGGGAGGAAATCCGCCCAGATAGCAAATTCTCTTCCAGGGTTCCTAAAAATTATTCTAAGTTAAAGAAGATCCTGACGATAATCTCAACAGCACTCACAATAGAGCACCAAATGGAGCAACGACGGACCCCTAGCAAGCTAGAGGTGGGACCAGGTGCCCGGGAGGAGTAAGCATCCCCTGTTGGCTAGCCGCACCCGCCGTCGATGTTCACGCACGAAAATGAAAATATATTAAATACATGCACTATCTATGGTTCTGTCTCTATAGAAAGTGCTATGGCGACAATGTCAGGGAGCAATATTCAAAACACTTACTGTCAAACCCCTCGCGGGGAACTTTTTTACGAGCTCCACACGGCAAAGGGCATAAGTGTGACACAAATGAGGTATAAATTATATATTTATTGATAGAAAACTTATGATCTATAATATTTACTTAAATGTTTATCATTTACATCACCTACTTGGTATTCATTCCACATCGAAGCAACGTGGGGTACGCCATTTAGAGTCCGTAGTATTACGTTATAAAAATCAATAAAATGAGATAAAATTGAGAAATCGTTTAACTTTGAGTTATATTAAGTTATCATACGTTTAGTGATTTAAACGGTTGATTTGTTGTTCCTCTGCAAAAACTAGTATTTCTTTTCCGTACTGAGAACTACATTTTTGGTCCATCTCTATACTCCCAATAGTTGACAATTGATAAATGTACATTACGAAGCAATATGCGAAAAACTATCGGAATAAAAGATTTCTGTGTGGTCATTCGTAAAAAAAGGTAATAGATAATAGATAAATGAAAATAAAATATAATCGAGAACAGTGTTCTTTGTTGTAAGTGTTTGAATGAATATCTCAAACGAAAAAATATTGTCGCAGAATGTTTAACACTCCCAAAACCAATTAAAAACGTTATCAAAGTAACATATTATACATAAATGCAATGTATCATCACTCTTAACTCATCGAAAGAAAACATTATGGATTTATGTACAATAACTCAAGATTTCGAGCCTGTACATCCCCCTTTTTACATTTCGATCACCTGGTTGACATTGTTCCCCACGTTGCAACAGGATCTTGCTTGTCATGCTGGTAGATTGTGTAAAAGTTCAGTTTCTGTTAAAAGGAAATCCTGTAGCAAGGTGGGGAACAGTACTCTAAAAACCTTGTCCATTTTCCATAGGCTTTAGTGTTTAAATCGACTGTTTTAACACAAATTATACACAAAATATAGGTAACATGTTTGAAGTGTTACTATTTTCATCAAATTCAGTAGAATTCTGACCGAATTCAGATTTTAATTTCATTTAATGAGAAAAACAATTCGGTCCCAACTGGGCGGAATTCACTATCAAATCGTTCGAGCCCCTTTGATTAATCGCAGTATATATCAAATATGAAAGAAAAACTGAAAATCCTATTTTCTAATTTTGACACATATATAATAGACTACGCCTGTCTGAGTGCTCGATTTCTACGTTCAACATGATTATTTTCACGCATCATACATGTAATATCTAAACATGAGATCCATCTTTTATACACAACTAAATAGAATATGAAAACGACCTCAAGTAAATAAGTTGTACTTTTTTCTGTCGTGAAAATTTTAAAAAGCAAACGTATACACGTGGTTTACTTCATGCTGACCTAATATGGGACATATATACATAAGTGTTAATGCAAATAACAATTTCGGAACTTGCCGAAATGATATGTATCTCAGAATAAAATCGTTTATAAAACAATGAATCTTTAGGTTCAAGATAAGAACTACAAGTCACAATGAAATGTTGAAATGCGATCACATGCTTTATCTTTATTTTCTATTTTATTATTATTATTAATTTTTTTTTTTTGCATTTCTATTCATAATTAAGGATTCCGACTATTCCGTCGGAATCCTTTCTGTTATTGTATTGTCTTTTCTTTATTAAGGATTCCGACTATTCCGTCGGAATCCTTTCTGTTATTGTATTGTCTTTTCTTTCTTCTTATTATTATTCTTATTATTATTCTTACCTCTTCATCGTTCCGGTCACTTTACAAACAAGTTCCGATTCATGTGATAAAATGAATAGTACCATGTGAAAGAATATACAAAGATCTCAATTGAAATTTTTTTTGTTGTCGAAAAGTTCACATATGCCCCCGCTTGAGGTCACCAAAGGTCAAATCTTTAAACTCTTGTAACTCCTAAACTAACCGTACGAGTTGAACAAAATTTGTTTTAAAATGTTCTTTGGGAAATTTGCAAACTTTTTTACGCTTACATGCTCGACAAAATATTTACGGTTTTCACGCTATTTAGAGTTGAAAATGGAACTTTAAATTGGCACAGTGCCAATTTCTACATTTTTTGAGATTTTGAGTTGAAACTTAGATGGTAGGTTACTTATAGGTAGACATTTAATGCTGACCTACTTTCAAGGTCATATTTTTATTCTCAAGGTCACAACAAATTTTTGCCTATAGAACAAAGACTACTTGGCCTTTAGAGTTCAAACTTCATACATACTATCGTTTAGTCAAGCTCTTTCACCTTGACCTTGACCCAAGGTCAAATTTTGATTCTCAAGGTCACAACATACTTTTGCCTATAGAACAAAGACTATTTGACCTTCAGCGTTCAAACTTCATACACACTATCGTTGAGCCAAGCTCTTTCACCTTGACCTTGACCCAAGGTCAAATTTTGATTCGCAAGGTCACAACAAAGTTTTGCCTATAGAATAAAGACTATTTGACCTTCAGAGTTCAAACTTCATACGTATTATCGTTAAGCCAAGCTCTTTCACCTTGACCTTGACCCAAGGTCAAATTTTGATTCTCAAGGTCACAACAAACTTTTGCCTATAGAACAACGACTATTTGACCTTAAGAGTTCAAACTTAACACAAATGTTTCTTGCATCAAGCCCTTTTACCTTGACCTTGACCCAAGGTCATTACTTCGATTTCAAGGTCACAACATACTTCCGTTGATAAAATATTGAGCTTTGATCAGAGTAAGATCAATCTTGAAAAGAATTACCTCAAATACTTATCTTTTTTTCCTGACCTTTATTCACGGTCAAATGATCATTCTCAGGGTCATAAGAAACTTACTCTTGTAGAATTAGCAGTTTTTGTCCTACGCTATTTATTCTTCACACAAGTAGTTTTTCTTATTTGAACATAACATAGTATAAGAAACATAACTCTTTTACTCTTGGTCTCTGTTTTTTTTTTTTCTTAGTAGCATTACTTGGCTGTATTTTTATTCTGTTGTCATTTTCTATTAATTGAAATGCTCTCATTGCAAAATCATTGTGCAATTCTGTTTTGAGATAGTAATCTTAAAGGATTTAGAATTGATAGATCATGGAGTATAAAGCTTTCGTAAACATGAAAGGTATTTATTATCTTTTTGTTCTATTTTGTTGATAAATAAATGAGAGTCCCAAAATAGACTAAAGCTCTTAAGACTCATTTGCTGAAGTGAATAAGGTACAAAAGCAACTATTGATTTTTCCATCTTCTTTATTCGGATTTTAACACTTCAGTTCCGAGGAAGGTCTAATAAAGGAGGAATCCGTCTGTTGCTTGCAACAGTAGCCATCTAGTTCTTATTATTATTCTTATTATTATTATTCTTACCCCCCAGATCGTTCCAGTCACTGTACAAAAAAGTGCCACTTCTTATGATAAAACGAAAAGTATCATGTGAAAGAGAATATAATGATCTAGAGGTAAAAAATTTTTGTCGTCGAAAAGTTCACGTATGCCCCCGCTAGAGGTCATCAAAGGTCAAAGTTTTAAACACTTATAACTCCTAAACTAACCGTACGATTTGTACGAAATTTGTTTTATATTGATCTTTGGGAAATTAGCAAACTTTTATACGCTTACATGCTCGATAAAATATTTACGGTTTTCGTGCTATTTTGAGTTGAAAATGGAACTTTAAATTGGCACAGTGCCAACTTCTACAGTTTTTGAGATTTTGAGTTGAAACTTGGATGGTAGACTACTAATAGGTAGTCATTGATGATGACCTAGTTTCAAGGTCACATTATGATTCTCAAGGTCACAACAAACTTTTGCCCATAGAACAAAGACTATTTGACCTTGACAGTTCAAACTTCATAAATACAATCATTGAGCCAAGCCCTTTCACCTTGACCTTGGCCCAAGGTCAAATTTTCATTCAGAAGGTCACAACAAACTTTTGCCTATAGAACAAAGACCATTTGACCTTGAGAGTTCAAACTTGGCGGAAATATTCCTTGCATCAAGTCCTTTCACCTTGACCTTGACCCAAGGTCACTTGTTCAATTTCAAGGTCACATCAGACTTTTGTCGATAAAATATTGAGCTTTGATTAGATGAAGTGGACTCTTGATGAGAATAACTCAAATGCTTATCTTTTATCCATGACCTTGGTTAAAGGTCAAATAAACTTTTTCAAGGTCATAACAAACATTTACTCTTGTAGAATTCACAGGATTTTGTCCTTAACTATTTATTCTTCACACAAGTAGTACTTCTTATTTAAACTTTACATAGTAAGATAGATAACTCTTTTATTCTTGTTCTCTGTTTCCTTCTTTTTTATTCTTAGTAGCATTACATATCAGTAGTTTCATGTTGTTGTCATTTTCTATTTATAGAAATTATCTCATTGCAAAATCGTTGTGCAATTCTGTTTTGAGAAAGTAATTGTAAAGGATTAGATATTGAATGAGCATGGAGTTTAAAGCTTTCGTAAACATGAAAGGTATTTATTATTTTTTTCTTCTATTTTGTTAATAGATTAATAAGAGTCCCAAATTAGACATAAGCTCTTTTGACTCATTTGCTGAAGTTAATATGGTACTAATGCAACTATTGTTTTTCCATCTTCTTTATTCGGATTTTAGCACTTCAGTTCTGAGAAAGGTCTAATAAAGGAGGAATCCGTCTGTTGCTTGCAACAGTAGCCATCTAGTTGTTTAACTTGTTGTATAAGAATATGTCTTAGAGGTTCATATACAATAATAAAGCTTCATGACCTAAATTCAAGTGCTTCCTCCGGATACCAACTATCTACGCCTTATTATGCTCAAGGAATCGTTTGTTCTTTTTTGTTACAAACAATGAGCACATTATCACTTCGATAACTTATTAAATGTAGGTAAAAGTTAAGATTATTTAGAAAAACAAATGAATGTGTGAATTCCTCTCTGACAATTTAGCAAGCTGAAGTGTTGGACAGTTTCCTTTTGTTCTGATAGCTCTTAATAAGTTTATAACAGCACTAACTATAGAGAACAAAATTGAGCAACGAAGTACCCGTAGCAAGCTAGAGGTGGGGTCAGATGCCCAGGAGGAGTGAGCATCCCCTGTTTGGCTAGCCGCGTCCGCCGTCTATGTTCACGCATATGAAAACAATATCTACAAAGCATGCACTGTTTGAATAAACATTCAGTATGGTTTAGTACAATAAAATTGGTACTATAGAACATATATTTCAATACAACTTGCAACAAGATCATAGGCGACACAGGCTTGCAATATAACCTTGCCGTTATTGCTATTTTCCTACGCCATTTCGCGCAATGATAAAGCCCGAGAGGCATCGCAGGTACGGCATGTCGTCACAGTGACGTCATTCGGACTTCTGACGTAAACATCGCAAAAGATTCAAAGGTAGAGGCACATATTTACGCGTTAAGGGGCACGTAATGGACAATGAAGGAAACGATTCTTATCTTGATGAAGGTAGGCGGTAGGTTTCGATTTATGGTCAGAATTCGTATTTTTATTGGAGACCTCTCGCTCAGCTGATCGTGTTGGCAACGTACGAATGAAGAAAGAATCACTTATACTGCATGATATTGCATAGAAACAAAAACAATGCTTGTACATTATATACCTCATAGATATAGTTATACTTAGTGGTACATACTTGGAATATTTTGTTTACAAATACGAAGCCCCAGTTTAATTCTGCAAGAATCTTGCAGACAAACAATAGGCGATGACGGCAGAGGTAGATTTCAAAGTGAAGAAAAGCGGAACTGACATCAGACGCATGCGTGGGAGATTGATTAAAGAACTACCAATCAGTTATTCAGTCTCAAAGTCGAGAAGGCAAGGCAAAATCATAAGATATTCCATAGGAACGGTTTCAAACCTCGGAATTAATAAAATTCCGAAGTGAGACAAGGTGTCCGGGGAGAGTCAGCGTCTCCTGGTTCCATGAAACACCCGTCGCACCATCTCCATGGAAACTTGTCAAAGTCGGTGATTGTCTCGATGTACATATTGGTGTACTCATCAGGTAAGTCTTGTTTGATTATGATGACAGCCATTTGATCACAATCTAGAATGTCACTGATCTATTTGGAAAGGGGGGTCTGATATGCTTTTATTATATCCCCGTAGCGACCGAAGAACTTCCTCAAAGATTATTTCAGCCGTTGTGCAATATAACCCTGAACGAGTAGCTTACTTTCAAGTCGTATGGCTCTAACGATGAAATCGTCATGTTTAGAACATGCACTGGCGTACCATATGAGCTAGGAAACAAAAACGCCATAAGCAGAAGAAGACGGAATGTTGCTACTAATAAAAGGGAACTTCAAGTTACTTATGTGGAAGCTATGTGGAAGCTGAAATCATGTTTGTCATACAATGAGGTGTTCGTAAGTTAGAAGTATATCCAAGTACGAAGCGGATATGTCCCTCTCGGTTGTTTCCTTGATCTCTAGTTCATGAGGATAAATTTTATGCAGATGATCCTTAAAGTCCGGATTATTGAGTGACAACACGTCATCTATGAATCTGAAGGTAAAACTGAACCGAGATGCGAGGTGCTTTAGTGTAACACAAATGACATAAAGAAGTTACTGACGGCAATTCCAACGAGATTCAACTCTAAGTTTTGTTCATTCTTATGAAATAAGTGAGAATAGATATATATCGGAGATCGGCCGATATTTTGTGTAAATTTACTTTAAACAACAGATTTTTACGTCAGTGATCCTCAAAATAAAATCCTCTTAACTCTAAATATCTGAGTTTTGATTGACGAAGATATTACTTCTTTAATCCTTTTCATCACATATTTTTTACATACAACACGAACAGAATGTGTCAAAAATGGTCTTTACGTTTTCTTATGATACCATATTCTATCTTTACGGACAGTAGGTACAGGGAACATTCTGCAACCATATTCGAATTCTTTGTTAGATAAATCTGCAAACACTTCCATCAAAGAACACTGTTTTTCGCCTAAATATTGTTTCCCTTTATTTATTTAATAATATTTACATTACTATTACATTTTCTATGTTGAAGTCCAATTAGGCAATTAGAATTTTATTTCAATAAATTTGGTTGCCTTTTGTGACGTCACCTAAAAGTTTTGAACGTAGGGAAAATTTGCTGACGTTAGAATACTTTTTATGCTGTAATTCGCTGTATAAGCGATATTCGTGCAAAAAAAGGTGTATAATATTTAGCAAAAATATAAATATAAGAAATGACTGTCTTTCTGTTGATGTTCATAGGTGTATTATTCTGGTTGGCACACGTGCAAATTTTCGAGAATTGCTCACATGACTAACCAGAATTATACATCTAAAATACCAAAAATAATACAGTCATTTCTGCTCTGTGTTTTTGCAGTGGGTGTTTTGGGGTTTTGCTGTGGGTGATGCAACCTAGTGTTGTTGGAGATCCCCTCCATTGTTTCTTAACTCTCGTGTCTCTTCATATGAATGACACAATTACATTACACACAGTCAATTGTGCCTCATATGAAATTCATGTTAAAGGAGCAGGTTCGGTAACATGGTAAATCGGCCCTAATTTTAGGATGTTTTAGATTTCGATTGTATTTCGTTTCAAGGATATCATTAATATATGGTTGTTTGAAAAACCAAATAAATATTTTAATTTACGTGCAATACACCGAAAGATATGGCTTCAAAATCGGCATTAAGTCATAAAATGCTGAAAATCGTAAGAAATGGGCATCATTCTGGTCAAAATTTATAAAAATATGTAGGGTGCCAGTTCTCACCCAAAATAATTTTCATATAAAAAGTTAAATTGCAATTTATCTTTCGGTGTACATAAAATTTATGTCGGATGAGGGTTGGCGCCTATACTAATTTTAAAGATTTCTGCAGAAAATATGGCGATTTTCCTTCATTTTTCGTCATGCAGAGCAAATGACGTCACAATATGACGTCATAACTAACGCACGTGACGTTTTGACAATGAAAAATATTTACTTTCTATTTCGTCAGGTATTTGAGATACTGAATCATAATTTTCATAAAATCATTTATCGCAAAAATTTAGGGCCGATTTTGGTAGTTAGTGAACCTTCCCCTTAACATGAAATTTACGTGATAGTTCACATGAAATTTATGTGACATAAGCACGAACAGGAAATTTTTCACATGAATTTCAAGTGATGTTTCTGACGTGAAATGCACGTAAGGTCAATTTTGCATGAAGGTCACAAAGAAAAATTCATGTAAAATTCAAGTGAAGTAAATTATGTGAAATTCATGTGAATTTTTTTTCACCTGAATTTTATGTAAAATTTATATCAACTTTCATGTGAAATTTACATGATGCTCAAATTCATATAAAATTTCATGTGAGGCACAATTGGCTGTGATATATCCTGATAATGTTCGCAAATCTTACCGTATTGGTTAATGCCATCAAAAGTAGTTCTCTGTTTAGCGAGTACAGACTAGAGTAAATAAGGAATAAAAAAACATAGTTTTAAGTCCGGAAAAGAGATACATTAAAATTTGTCATTTGAAAAAGAATATTCATTCAATGAATGTGTGAGAAACAAATATGAAACCTCAATTCTTATTGTTTTTATCAACGTGCTACATTTCAAAGGCACGTTGCATTGAAGTCAAAGGAAGATAAAATAGGTCATGCTTTTTATAAAAATTGAGACAATGTTATATAGTATATATTATTTACCTATAAATACATAATTTATCTCTTAAAATGCCTTAACTAACTCTTGAGAAGATTTCACCGACTAGGCCTATTTCCCGCCAATTCATGCGAGGTCCTTGCAGTGATTGGTTTTTAAATCAAGGTTTGAATGCATACATTGTATATATTTCTAATCTTCATAAAATCAATCAGTGAATCAAAGTCAAACACACAACCTGATTTTTAAAATCTATCAAATTATATACATGTATGAAGGTATAAATATATAGAATTAGAAAAAAAAACCGAGACATAATTGTAAGTGGTGCCAACTTGAATAAATTCATTTAGAATATCAGACATACACTAAAAAGAAAGGAGGAGATCTCCAACAAGACCCCGTTGCAGCATCAACAGTAAAACACCAAAACACCCGATGCAAAAACACAAAAGACGAGTACAGCACGAGACGGAAAAGAGACACACGACATGTAAACGTCAAACACAAAATACTACACATAAACCGACGAGACCAATGGGTAACCGGTGCCGACTTTCGACTAAAATTGAAAATGCAATTCCGTTTATCCTGAAGCTTGCTAAACATAATGATAACTTAAAAACAACTAGCCAAATGATCAGCATTACGTTAAGATATCCTTTATGGCGGCAAGTCTGTGGCAGTGATGTTATAGAGTAGGGTAACGGAACGTAAACTTGAGCTGCTTTGAGTTGCTCCGTTGGTAGAAAAAGAAGGGTTTTCAAGAGTAAGTATACATGTAAAACTTAACTGCTGATCCGGCAAACCAGATTTCTCATGAACTCATTATATTTTCAAAGGCTTTCATGTCATTTTAATTGCTTTAGTAAATAATATTCATATGTATAGAATTTACACAGTGATTATAGGAGTATAACCGCGCTGGCTCTATTTGAACTATGACGTCATAGTAACTTGGCTTGGTTTGAACAATGACGGTACGTAGTAACAGATCCTTAGTGAAAGAGCTTTAAACGTATATAATTTCCAAATAATTTTGTTTACACGAATCTATGCATTTTGATTGGTTAATTGATCGTCAGAAAAATGGCGAAATACACCTTTATACCCCAATGAACACGATAAAATACCGGAAGAGCCGGAACTACTTCCATCAAAATCATTTAGTATGTTGCTAAGATCGGCTTTCGAATGATAATTATGCAAAGAAAAAATAGTTTTATGAACAGTAGCCCTTAGATATAAATACAATATCAGAATTAATGAAAATTTTATGACAATTTCGATGATGTACCGGTATACGTGGTTTTTACAGCGTTGTTCGGTTGCTATGCTCCTGTGTTTGAAGTTTCTTCGACCATTTCCTGTCCACAAAATTTCGTGAAAGACAGAAAATTCAGTAAATGACGAGAAAAACAGAAATATTCAGCTATATTTTTTTCAAAATTACATTCCCGTCGTAACAGTAGCAAGTACCTGCGTTTGAAATTTTCCAATATGACTGACGACTGTCAACGACAACGTGCAAAAGTTTTGATTGAGAACTCCAAAAGGACAGAAGATCACTGTTTCAAATTATTTCTATGAGGTACAATCGTTCTGAACCTATGAAGTATTGGAACTACAAACTTTTCTAATGATATGTTTTCGGCCAGATGAAGAATTTAGAAGAAAATATTGACTGCGAATAGAAAATGAGAGATCAAAAGACGGCGACCTACCTCGGCCTCGACCAGGATACAGTATCGTCATGAATTTCCTACGTGTACAATCCAAACACATAACTGCCATGTCGGCGACCTTGAACTTGAACTGCAGAACGCGTCATCAAAATGCTACTTCATATTATCGGATGATGTAATGGATTGGTAAAATGGGGCTCCAGATGGGGAACGAATATTTTTTAACACATTTCCTTCCTTTAACTAGCAACGTATACATTATATCTTTTTCGTCTGGGACTAGTTCGCCTACGGGCCCTACAGAGTTGATATTTTATACGCAATGTATTACTAATTTCTTGAGTATATTTGTGAAATTTGGGATAAATTTGGGTTTGGAAATTGTAAGCGCTACGCTACACGGTTTTACACAATTTGTGATGCGACAAACCAAACTTCATACTCCAATAAACTGTCAAAATTGAACAGTCAATTCTTATTTAAACGTCATTTAAGCTTGAAAAACTGGAATGTAATTATATATAATAATTGCCTTTTTGAATGTGATTATACAGTGTTAACATACAATGGATCCAGGAATTATGATTCTCATAGTGTTCTAACGCGCATTATGGAACATAATTGTAAGTTATCACAGTATTATCACATTCCAATAGACAGTTATTCTATAATTATTGACATTTGCAAAAGGCACTATGGTACAAATAAATATCCATTTTTCTGCAAGAGAGCAAACTACATCCTCAATTAATATTACCAATTTCAACGGGTCCATATAATAACATATTGACTTCACCTTAATTCCATATATTTTTTTTTTCTACTTTTATCTTGTAGATGATGTGCTTATTTGTTTTCCTCTTGACCGTCGTTGTACCGATAGACTGTCAGAGCATGGTATCCAACAGCGATTGTCCAGCGGTAGATGAATTATTACGCGTATCTGCTAAAGAGAGAATAGAACTGGAAAATGAGATTGCAAAAAGGAGAAGTGACATAGAATTGTTATCAAGAGAATTGACGCAACTTGGGAATGTAATGATGAGTGTAGTCATGCAAACTAATGGTAAGTTCATATATTGTAGCATTGAAAAGTATGCATACGACATGTATATTATGATACTTTTTCACTTCGTGTATCATATTCTATTGAAGTAATTGGCCAAAAACAAAGATATCAATTTGTCTTTTAAGGAACACATTTTCGTCCTAGAAATGTCTTTTTCTGTTATTTTTTATAAGACGATTCTTTCTTTTATACATTTATATGAATGCTTCAATATTATCTGCAACTACATTTCTCTTTTGAGCTGAAATAGTAATAGATTGTTCGTGGCATAAAAGGAGTAATCCTCTAGCCAAAAGCGGAATTTACTATCTCCATATCGCCGGAGAAAGGACATTTCCAGCGTTTTGTGACATGGAAACAGATAAAGGAGGCTGGACGGTATAGTTTGATTTTGTTATTTTTTATTTTTATTTTTTTTGATTTTGGAATGTAACTGGTTTTCTTTATAATTCAATAGACCTGAAAGCATGGATTGTATTGTTGTACCATTGTTAAACTCCTAGGGGCATATTAAGATAACCATGTATGATCGTTTGTGTGTTAAACATGTTTATTCGTGTTCAAAGTGTTCGAAAAGCTGTTGAACTCGAAGTGAAAGGGACAACTGAAGATATATAAGCTTCCAAACTTCTCGTTCTCGTAAATATTCAAGACATTAATAATCGTTATTCTGGATAAAACTAGTAAAAATGACTGGAACCTTATCCTTATACAGCGCTACCTACAATAAATATCGATTGTGCAAAAACGTCTATGGAGATTAAAGTGACACAATCAATTTTTCGCAAAGAATCTTAATTGAATCCTCAATTGAGGTGAGATCAGTGCCCGGAGTGAGTGAGCATCTTATGTTTGCTAGCAACACCCGTCACTTAGGTCGTGCAGAAAAAAGTCTTACCCGGTTAGTTCATAAATTCGGTGTTTTTGAATAATTCTATCCTAAAATATCTTCCACAATTTAGGACAAGGAGATGTTATGACGTTTAATATTTTCATTGTATGATGCATTTGCCAGAATCCAGATAAGGGTATATGAGAAATAGTAAAAAGTAAAACGTTTATTTTCTCATTATCGATAGAAACTACAAGTTCTTGCAATGTTAACAATGAAACCAACATTACATGAAACAACTGTGCTAAAACGAACTGAAATTCATAAATAGCATTTGTTCGACAAACATATAAGACTCGAGAATTTTATTCTGGATTTTAACACCCTGATCATAAAATTGACTTAAGAAATTAAGATTTCTTTTTACATCAATTATGTATTTATTTATTTTTTAATTCGATATCGCAAAAAAATATACTTGATGTTTTCTGCTGAGCTAAGGAAAAGGATTTTGGCTTTATTTAAGATACAAGCCTTTGGATTCGGTTGTTCTCTCTACTCATACGGAGGTATTTTTGTCTTTGTTTGTACTTACATGCATTTCAAATTCTGGCAAGCATTGTTTTCGCTTCAGGTTATGACTCTTGGCATTATGGTATCAGACACCTCTTTCGGTATGCATTAAGCACTGCTTCACATTTTGGAGATTTATTTAGACGATCTTTTTTGGTATTTTCACAGATTTTGACCATATTTTAATGTTTAGATAGAGGATCACTGACGAGGATTGTATACCCAAAAAGTTCACGTCTGGTACAGGCTGCAGATTTATCTGCGTTTTATTGATGCTAATTAGTATGAAGACGTTTAACATTAAAAAATTCGCCATCTACCTATACAAAGTAGTCTTTTTGTTTCATCGACTAGTGTTTTTTATGAAAACAATTTTTTTTTTTTTTGATGATTTTACACTTTTTACACGATGTTGTAGATTTCTTCATATTTTAGGTAATTATGTCTAGGGAAAGGAACATGGCTTTTAATTTCAACAGAACTTGGGAAGATTACAAAAGAGGATTCGGTAATGTTTCTGGTGATTATTGGATTGGTAAGAATATAAAATGGAGTACACAATTATATGTTCTTATGATGCATTGATGTTTAAGGAATATGTACAAACATATGCATTGCCAAATAAAAGTAGCCAATCTCATTTCATGGCATTTCAGCTCTTTTTACTATACAAATATGGACATGGTAGATGTCGTTATGTCATTATTTTTGTTGCCCTGATGATATTTGTAATATCGACTAATGACCGAGGCCAAGTCCTTATTTGTTATATTATATAATGAATCATTAGACTAAATGTGATTAAATAAATATTCAAAACAATATGAACATATGATTTTTAATCAAGAATTAATTTTTGTGAAAGGTGTAACTAAACTTTTGAAGTTAAACAAACTAACAATCTTAATCCTTATCGTAGATACTGAAATCAGGACAAATATCGTCATTCTCTTACGTCAGCGGTCATTATCGGAAAATAATGACTCGCACGCTAGCCAATCAGAATCGACGTCACATCCTGGTTATATGATAATGAAAAAAAAATCATATTTTCAAACATTTGTTGGATAAAATGGTTCTCTTTAGGAAAATCTTGGAGAATTCAACAATATTTTTTTTTCTATAACAATTTAGCAAAGTTCACTAATAATTATTCTTCAAATGATTTCTTTTTTTTTCTCTCTTTCTCATGTGGAAGTAAGGCATATTTTTTTCCGATGAGAATTAAAGAATTATATGGCAATATTTTTTTTTCTTATTAGAAACTGAAGTAACTCATGAAAGTAAAAGTATTATTATATTTAAATCAAATGGCATGCATTTACAAAAAAAATATCTTATAATAATTTCTTATTTTAATTTTAGGAAATGACATCATCCATAAAATAACAAAACACAGACCATCTGAGCTTTACTTCAAAATTCATTTCATACGTAAACCTGAGTGGATCTGGGATAAATACAAGAATGTTACAGTACAATCAGAAGGACAGAATTACAGATTGAGCTTCGATGAAGATTCATACACGGGGAATGATCGTAAGATTCATATTCTTGTAAGATAAGATTGTAAATGTACAGATCATTGCGGATCACTGAACGTTTTCCTTTTTTTTTTTTGGTTTTTTTTTTTTGGGGGGGGGGATGGGGGGGGGGGGGGTAGTTTAAGTCTCTTTCAATCGTTTTGAACGCCATACCTTTTCATTTAGAACTGATTCGAAGCCTCTGAAATGGTTAATGATGTATATTTCGATAATATCTTTTAGTCTGAAAAGTAGTTCAATTTCTAAAGTGATAAAAGATGAATCGCCGTCTGGTTTTACCAAGTCTACTTCTTTTCTTTTTTCATAATGACATATTTTTATAACATGATCAACAGGACATTCTGAATTGAAACATGTATAGTTTATTGAAACACTCCAGTATTATTTGTATGTAGCAGAAGCATGGCACGAATGGTCCTGTTTATGCTACTGGTGTTGCATACAGAAAGGAGATGCTTACTCTTCCTGGGCACCTGTTCTCCTAATTCGGAGTTCGCTTCCTTTCATGTAGTGGAGGTTTTCGTTTAATTTGGTTCCTGTTTATCCTGATTTTTTATGCCTTCGGTTTGTAATTTCCTGAACTATCCATTTTGTACTGTGTATTGGGATATTGTCATTGTCATATTTGTCATTACAGGTGATCGACTGGGATTTGCTGATAGTCGAAGGTACTCGTCCAAAAATATGTTCTTCTCCACGTATGACCGTGATAACGACAGAGACGTCACAAACTGTGCGATGTTACAGGGAGGTGGCTGGTGGTTCAACGACTGTGGTTACTCAATGACAAGGAAAGAATTTGGTTTTTGGGGTTTCACCAAAGAAGGTCTTAAACCGGGAAAACGTAACTGTATGATGCTGCGATGAGAGAACATTAGCATCTATATATACAAATATAGTTAACCACATAAAATGACATTTTCATTCTACGTTTTGATACACAAGACATACCTTATCTTATGTAATAAGCCTTCTCTTCAGGAGGGGATCCACTTAGATTTCACTGTTATATGTTTAATGGACTGTAAATTTGTATGAAGTACGTGTGTTTTGCCTTTTATCTGTGTGTTTATATGTACATAGTGCCAAAACATAGATGCTGTTAATTGTATAAAACTTTCCACGAAATAAGGTTTTACATTTTTGGTTGCTAAGAATATATAGATATATTGTTGGTAATTTCTTAAACCCACAGTTAATCGTTGAAAAAAAAGAGTAGACGTGCACAGGAAGAGACGTAAAGGGGACATAGAGCACCAATTCCAACATTGAAATATCAAACACTAAAGACTTCACATGAACTAACGGGACCAATGGGCAACGACCATCTGCCATGGCAGTACTGTAGCAGATGGTATGGTTATCCGGATAGCATGCACATAACCCTCTCACTTTTCCGATTACCCAGAGGTCTCGAAGAACGCATAGTATTCGTATGAAATATCCTCCTCACTGTAAGATGACCATACAAACATACAGCATAACTCGCACAAAGCAGCACTCAATGGATATACACATGTAAATGGATAAAAACAGGCCGAACGAAGAAAGTTCGTGCTCTGCCGCCTGTAGCGGATACATACACGTTATCACAAGAGGAGTCCTATCGACATTCAGAGTTTTAAAGAGGTCATTAAGTCCTGTAGTCAGAGTCAGTCAGAGTGCAATTCTTTTTTTTTTAAGTCAGTGCTCAGTATTATTTTGGCTTTATTTTTTAATGTTGTTTGTGCTGTGTTTACCGTGAAATCACTTATATTAGATTATTAGTTTTCTTTGAGCCATTTCATGAACGCACTTTATTCTCATTTTTCCCCAATTATTTTACTTTAAATCTATCTCATTTGATTTTTTTTTCTGGTAGATAAAATGTTTACTAGCATAAACATATTGACAGCACAAAAGGGGTGAAAACAACAACGTTCACTATTCAGACAATGTCGGATCCATCTATAAACATATATAGAGTAAATATCCACGATTGTTTAAAGTGTTAGTTTAGTATCGCTTGGCAAGGAGTATGATGTTTGTTTTCTACCACTTAAAGTACACGTCTTGTAAAAAAAGTATACTTTTTCGAATTATTGTAAGATTACATGTTTAAAATTTTTGATTTTTTATGTAATCGATACTATCTGTATTCTATTTATCATTCTACTAGAATCGATTTGCTTGTTCTTTCAATCCATATCATAACAAAAATAAAGAAATATTTTTATCGATTGAGGCTTTGACTCATTTGTGTATCCAAAGAGTAGACAAATCTTATTTAATGTTATATTTGAGTTTATCTCAGTGTTTTCTAGTGCTACAGAAATTTTCTTAAAAACCCTTATCGCCTCTTTCACAATTTCGCATTCATAAAAAGATGTTCATTTGTTTCAATGCATTTTTACAGAAATGACAAAGTCCATTCGAGTTTCTCAAAATCCTTACTCTTTCCTCCAAATAATTAGCGTTATGAATACATGACAAATATGGATAATGACCATATCCCTGCATACAGCACAAAATCGATAATTCAGATAATCAGAAACCGAAGGCGTACAAAATCAGGATAAAACAGGAACCAAAGCAAACAAACAAAAAACCTCCACCACTTGAAAAGAAGCGAACTCCCGATATGGGAGAGAGACCAGGTGCACAGGAAGAGTAAGCATCTCCTGCCTGCATGCAACACCCGCAGCTTCAATTCGGTAGAACTGTCATATCCGGTTACTTCCATTTCGGAAGACATAGAGTACAATCTTTGGTTGGATGGTTCAAATGGTCTATGACATAATATCATCCACCATTCTGGAGAGTGGGACATCATAGTGTATGACGAGTTCCCCATATCGACCGTAGAACTTCCTCAGTGACGATGTTAGTCGGTCACAAACATATCCCTGACTGAGAAGCTTATCTGAAAGACGCCTAGCTCTCAGAACAAAATCCGTATATTTGGTACTTGCTCTGGCATAGCGTATCAGCTGATATATGAACACGCCATACGCTGGCGATGAAGGGATGTTGCTACTCAGAAAAGGAAAGTTTGTAATGCTGAAATTTAAGTCGTCACGTTTGTCATAGAGGGAAGTGTTCATGTGACCATCAGTGTCGTAGGACAAACTTATGTCCAAATAGGATGCTGAATTATTTGTCTCTGTAGTTTCTTTGACTTCAAGCTCTGAAGGATAGATACTGCTGAGGTATTTCGCGAATTTTGGATTATTGACAACACATCGTCTATGTATCTGTAAGTGAAGTTGAAGTAAGATGCTAAGTATCTTTTCCCTTCAGAGACCAAAAATTGAATGAATTCAGCTTCGTACGAGTAAAGGAAAATGTCGGCAGGGAGTGGGACACAATTGGTCCCCATGGGAATTCCGACAATTTGATGGAAGACCTTTCCTCCAAACACCACAAAAATGTTGTCGATCAAAAGTTTAACATCTGAATAATATCTGTTTCAGTGTACTTATTTTCAGAATCGGACTTTTCTTTTACAAAGTAGGTTTTGTCATAGTTCACAACAATAAATTTGTATTTCCGATTACCGTTCTTACTTGTAAACGCATTACATTTCCATTGAAAGCGCTCTACATTATTTGCATTTTAAAAGTATTAAAAGTATTTTCCCAAATAGTTTCCCAATCAACATCTAGATTTAATTTTCTTTCCCAAGCAATAAGTGATTTAGATTTTTCAGTTGATATTTCATTGATTTCAGGCATTATTTCAAAAAAACATAATCATACCTGGTATAATAATTTTATTTCCATGATTTCTGAAAAAGATTTTTTCATCAACTCTTAGCTTCCTTGTTTTACCATTATTTTCATCTACCCACTTAATTATCTGGAATGGCCTTTTTTATCTTGTAATTCTAAAATACAATTTCTTTCATCATTTAAGTTTCTATATCTGAAATTGTCTACTAAAAAAAAATTGTGTATTCCATATATACTCTATTAAGTAAAGTTAACACCATTTTTTATAAAGTACGAAAACAATAGTGAATTATTTTTAACAATGTTAAATGCTGTTTTATTTGGACATACTACTTTTCACACTCTTTGGTCCTATAACATTTTTCAGATTGAGGATCACTGACGAGGGTTAAGTACCCGAAATGTGCATGTCTGGTCCATGCTGCAAATGTATATGTTGTTAAATGATGCTAATGAATTTGAAGACGTTTAACATTAGTACAATGTATATTTGTTAAGTTTTTTTATCACTTAATTTTCCAGCCTCGTTCTAGCCTTCTAACAATTTCATATCGAAATTAGGTATTTTTGGATATATCAACCGAGAAACCAATTTATTTTAGATTTATCATCTTAGCATGTCAACCAGTGTTTTCATGACGATCCTGTGTTAAGATTCTGTGTTATTCATCTATTTTCCTTGGGCCCCAGCGTAGTGATGTCTTTTTTGGAATGTCATCTTACAATGAGGAGGTTATCTTTACGCAACAATTGTGCGTTCTTCGAGACCTTTGGGTAACAGGAAAAATGGGAGGGTTGTGCGCACGTAATCCATGTCTCGTTTTCTGTTCCTTGTATCTTGCTGTGTGTGCCTTCTCTGTGTTTTCACTTGGGGTGTTTGGTGTGTTGCTGTTGGTGCTGCAACCGAGTCTTGTTGGAGATCCCCTCCTTTCTTTGATAAGCATACTTGATATTAAGGAATCTAGGACAATTATATTCACCCCTTCTCATTATGCTGCGCTTTACTACTTCTCTTTTCTCATTCCATACAAAATACCATATCATCTTTATTTTGATAGTATATTTTAGGAAATTCCTCTGTTTTCTATTTTGAAACCTGATTTAGATATAATAAGACTCTGTACGATCAAACTCTTTCCTTTAATGAAGCGGTTTCTAGCTTTCGAAACTTGTATACAACTTGTTATCTAATTTTTTGTCTCCTTCCAAATAAGATCATTATCAATAGCATTTCTGTGATAAGCACTAAAATTTTGAAACAATTTCTGGTCCACATATATAGTATCAATAAATCCAGGAGTCTTATTTTTCAATGAGCCTATTGTTTTACGCAAATTAACTTTGGATCCTGGCGCATTTTCAAAACTTTGAATAATTCTAAAATTTCTTAGTATTGAAATTTCATCTTTAAGTAAAATGTAAACGTATTAAAATTGAAAAGCATCATTTAAGAACAGATAAATTGGCAACGTGGACCAGACATGCACGTTTCGGGTACTTAACCCTCATCAGTGATCCTAAATCTAAACAATGTAATGTGCCAAAAAATATGAAGTTACTATATCGAAAAAGTGCACCGAAAGACGTAGCAGGATGGGTTGGATATGATGCTACAGGACCCACTTTTTAGAAATTTCAAGAAATTTTGATAACAGAAATTTAAAATGCGTTAAGGAAACGATCAACCGAAATTGATCGAACTTGGCTACATGTGCCCTCGGGGACTCCTGGTCCACCAGCAGTGACACTCACCAAGTGGTATGAATGTAAACGTATTCCAATTGAATAGCATCATTTAAGAACAGATAAATTGGCAACGTGGACCAGACATGCACGCTTCGGGTACTTAACCCTCATCAGTGATCCTAAATCTAAACAATGTAATATGCCAAAAAATATGAAAGTTACTATGTCGAAAAAGTGTACCAAAAGACGTAGCAGGATTGGTGGGATATGATGCTACAGGACCCACTTTTTAGAAATTTCAAGAAATTTTGATAGCAGAAATTTAAAATGCGTTGAGGAAACGATCAACCGAAATTGATCGAACTTGCTACATGTGCCCTCGGGGACTCCTGGTCCACCAGCAGTGACACTCACCAAGTGGTATAAATGTAAACGTGTTCAAATTGAATAGCATCATTTAAGAACAGATAAATTGGCAACGTGGACCAGACATGCACGTTTCGGGTACTTAACCCTCATCAGTCATCCTAAATCTAAACAATGTAATATGCCAAAAAAATATGAAAGCTACTATGTCGAAAAAGTGTACCGAAAAAGTTGAGTATCGTCTGTGAATTAAGCGACTTTAATTTCTGTATCATTTGGAAGATAATTCCCTTTTATATTTCTGTCTTTTCTAATTCTAGTGGAATGTAGAATGTATAACAGAGGTGCGGTTGGTCACCCTTGACAAGTAGACCTTGTAATTTTGAAATATTGAGAAATAAAGTTTAAAAGTTATTTAATGCAATTTTTGGCATCCTTTAACAACATTTTAACCCCAGCCCCGAACTTAATCCATGAAATTTAATTTTTAGACAACAATTATTTATTCATTTATTTCCTTTATTTATACAGGATAGCACATTTAGCTACAAAATGAACTAGTTGACAATGTGGTCCTGTCTTAAAAATATGTACATATGAATTAAATTAAGTCCATTATATCACCTTAATGAAATAAAACCCAAATATCACAGTTCATTGACACAGACCTAGGTATTTTTATATCTAAAATGATTCTTGCTGCCCTCTTCTGCAATCTAAAATGCCTTTTATGTGTGTCATGTTCTTTGCATTATGCCATATGGTACAACCATAATTAAAATGTTGAAAAACTATTGAATTATAAATTTTGAGTAATGCCGTTTTGGACATAAAAGTACTTAGTCTCTTTAAAACACCTTTTTTTTACTTAATTTCTTGCATAAAACATCTACAGAGTTCGCTTCTTTTCAAATGGTGGAGGTTTTTGTTTAATCGCTTTGGTTACTGTTTTATCCTGATTTTGTATGCCTTTGGTTTCTGATTTTCTGAATTGTCGATTTTGTGCTGTATACAGGGATATGGTCATTATCCATAATTGTCATCTATATGATAGGACCACGTAAGACATTCATCAATATAAACACCTAAAAGTTCTGCACATTTCACATTTTCTATCACAGTTCCTCCAAGTATCTCATCCCATACCCGTTCCACTCTGTCAGAGGCTTTCCCTTGGTCAAAAAATCATAACACCTTGACCGTTTTTCATATTTGTATACTCATAAACATCTTGCAACATTCGAATTCGGAATCTGAGTGCAATTCTTAAGAATGAGCTGGTACAAGACTGTAGATTGGTCAAGTACACAGGCAAGAGTACGTCTGGTGACATTAGGATCATATCCACGATATAAAATGCGTTTAATGATTCTTACAAAATTCTGTCTACCATCGATCCTTCTTATTTTGTTAACTATGTCGACATAAAATGAAGGTTGCCCAATATTAATGCTATATAATCTGTCTCTTGTGAAAGACAAAAGAAGCTGACAATATTTTTGTAAAATTTTCACAAATCTGGTGACAATAAGATCACATCAATGGCTTAGAAATGCGTTTGTAGGACCTTTTTATACACAAAGTTCATCAAGACTGAAATTTAAGGGGTAAAAACGGATGCCTATTTATGTTGCTTCCTTTCTTTTATCACGTAAGATTTATACTAAAGCATCGTAATCTTTATTCAAAGAGTGATACTTCTCAATGTTTTTACAAATGTTAAACTTCTTCAAAGTCAATAGCATCATTTAAGAACAGATAAATTTGCTGCATGAAATATAAACAATGTTATATGGCCAAAGAGTGTGAAAATTTGAAATATTTTGTCCAAAATGTACCGTAAGACAAAGACATAGCAGGATGGGTAAGATAGGATGCTCCAGGACAATTTTTTTTTTACAAAATTCTTAAAATTTTGATAACAGAAATTATATGTAGCCAAATTCGATTATTTTCGGTTGGTCTTTTCTTCAAACGCATTTGAAAATTTCAGTTTACATATTTTTCTCAAATTTCTAAAGCCTGGGTCCTAAAGCATCATATCCAAGCCATCTTGCTACGTCTTTCGGTATATTCAGGACATACTTTTCAAAAATTTTGTCATGCAACGCTGTTAAGATTGAGGATCACTGACGAGGGTTAAATACCCAAACGTGCATGTCTGGTCCATGCTGTAAATTTATCTGCACTCAAATGATGCTAATGAATTTGAAGACGTTTGACATTGTCGAATGCGTTGAAGAAAATGTTGATGCGGACATGAAAAATCCTCCAGCAGTGACATTCAACAAGTGGTACAAAACACAATCCCCGCGAGAGATTTGACAGTAATTGTTTAAATGTCTTTCTCTGACATGGTCGCCACATCACTCTCTATATAGACAACACAATTGTCACACTTATGCCCTTTGCCGCGGGAGCTTGTAAAAGAGTTCCCCGCGCGGGGTTTGACAGTAAGTGGTTTGAATATTTCTCCCTGACATGGTCGCCATAGCGCTTTCTATAAATACAAAACCTCAGACAGTGCATATATTTTATATATTGTTTTCATTTTCGTGCATGAGCGTCGACGGCGGGTGCCGCTACTCAACAGGGGATGCTTACTACTTCCGGGCACCTGATCCCATATCTAGCTTGCTAAGGGTCCGTCGATGCTCAAATTGGTGATCTATTGTGAGTGCTGTAGAGATTATCGTCAGGATCTTCTTTAACCCATTATGTCACACTTATGCCCTCTGCCGTGTTGAGCTTGTAAAAGAGTTCCCAGCGCGGGGTTTGGCAGAAAGTGTTTTGGATATAGCACTTTCTACAAAGACAAAACCTTAGACAGTGCATGTATTTTATATATTGTTTTCATTTTCTTGCATGAACGTCGACGGCGGGTGCGGCTAGCCAACAGGGGATGCTTACTCCTCCCGGGCACCTGATCCAATCTCTAGCATGCTACGGGTCCGTCGATGCTTAATTTTCTGCTCTATTGTAAGTGCTGTTGAGATTATCGTTAGGATCTTCTTTAACTCATTTCCATACAGACATAACCTCAGCAAGTGCATGTTTTGTGGATATTGTTTTCAGTTTCGAGCATGAACATCGATGACCGGTGCGGCTAGCCAAACAGGCTATTCGTACTCCCCCCGGGCACCTGGTTCCACCTTTAGCTTGCCAGGGGTCCGTTGGTGCTCTATTGTGAGTACTGTGGAGATTGCCGTCAGGATCTTCATTAACTCATATGTTAAATGTCTTCAAACTTAATAGGCTATGCATCATTTAAGATTTATTTGCAGCATGGACCAACCATGCACTTTTGTGGTACTGAACCCACGTATGTGATCATCAATCTGAACCAAAAAATATATGTGAATACATTTAAGTCTTAAACAGATGAAGTGCGACTTTGGTGTCGATTAATCCATTTTTACAGGACTTATGGCCCCTGGACTTAGCAAATTTCATGAAATGCTCAGTTTTCCGGACATTTCCAATGGCTGTTGTTGTAGATATTAAGCTGATTTCTGGTATGATACAGATTAAGTTGAAGTTAGGTTTTGATTCATCTGTTTTACACAATTAATGGCCCCTTAACAAACAATTTCATGAAGTTTTCCAGACCCTTTCTAATACTCTTATTGAATTTATTTTTATATGGGCATTCATCTTTTGGTAGGGGGCTTTGCGATTATTAATTATCTATCACTGTCATTAAAATGAAAGTCTGCTTTTGGCATATATTTCAAACTCATGTTAAGAATTTTGAATTTTTTTCCTATATTCATTACCTTTATTTCGTGTTTGAAGACCCTTGTTACCAATAACATGACAAATGAGACAATATTTGTTGAAAAACATATAAATCTGAATTAATGGTAATAACTATAGGAGACAATGGCAATTAAAATTCTTTCTCTTTAGAATTTAATGAATTGATTTTAATGACAAATGTCATTTCAAAACGAAATGTTTTCCTTACGGAATAAACGAATAAAGCAAAGAGGCATTATGTAACCATTTTCATTAGTGATAGAAGAATTATTTATGCTTTCGACACATTATATTGTTCCCTCACTGCAAAAGCAGAAACGCCCCAAAAATGAAAAAAAAAACATTATGAAGGCTTCACATGTTTATATTCATACGTCAAGGATAATGATAATAAAGGATACATGTATTCTGTATAACCAGAGAAAGTACAATGAAAACGGACATTTTGAAAGTTGTCATTTACACGGTGTTTAGTATTTTACGTGAAAATGCAAGCGAAATGTTTACTGCAGTACATGCATACTGTAATGAAACATTGATATACCACACTGTTCTCGTGCAAAGTCCCATACAATGTATAGCATTGTGTAATTTGGATTCAAATTGTGAAGCCTCTTCGTTTGACGCAGATGGCAAAGTGTGTAAATTTCACAAGATGACAGTAACCCCATGTAACGGAGAAGTTGAAACTTTGCTTCTTTACGTGACGAGGAAAGGTATGGAAATTTCTTTAGCTACTTGAATGAATTCCTTGTACATGTTTTTACATGGGTAGATACTTTCCTGTCCCTTAGTCATCTTAACTACAGCTATACTACAAGACAGTAAAATGGTAATCAATGTTGTAAATTTATGATTATATCCAATAAACGTATTTACGTCTAAGATTTGTTTGAACTTATTTCGTTTCATGATTTACATTTCCTTTTCCAATTTGTGTCTCTTTTTGTGCATGTCTACTCTGTGTTTTTGCATTGTATCATTCTATAAGAAAGATCGCAAAAACTTCAACCCAGATTATACGAATGTTTCTTGTACTCTTTGGTTGTTCTCCATTTTTTCACGCAGTTAACATTTCTTAACATCTCCTCCAGTTTATGCCTACTGGTCTTTGGCCAGTTCACGGCTAAATTTACAAGTTTTTTGTAATGTTTCTTTTGCACTTTACCAAACATTTTCTTGAAACTTGAAGATAATTTAGGTGTACGCATCATCGATCAATAAATCTAATTTTCATAATATAGTCCAAAACTGCACATGTCTACTACATTTGTACATCTGAATCAAAGGTTTTCTTTTTTGCTGCAGAATATAAATCATACAAATCATGGACATGTAGTGACCTGTGTATTGCCTTCTCCATGGACAACATTTATGTAACATTTGGTGAGAATCTCTACAAGCAGGTTGTAGAAATTCCAATGGGTACTTATTGTGCGCCTCTTGTTGCAGATTTATTTTATACACGTATGAAAAAGAAATCATCCAATATCTTCAAAAGCAAAGAAAACATGAAATGTTTCAATGGTACTTCTAGTTACCTGGATGATATAATAAACAAAATTAGAATGATCAAAGGTAGGCAACATAACCATCGAAAATGCGTCAGAATCATCAAACGCCTTTAATACCGTGCATATGATCCTAACATCACCAGACGGACACTAGGCTTCTTTAACCCATAATGTCACACTTATGCCCTCTGCCGTGTTGAACTTGTAAAAGAGTTCCCCTCGCTGGGTTTGACAGTAAGTGTTTTGAATATTTCTCCCTAATATGGTCGCCATAGCACTTTCTATATAGACAAAACCTCAGTTTATATATTGTTTTCATTTTCTTGCATGAACGTCGACGGCGGTGCGGCTAGCCAACAGGGGATGCTTACTCCTCCCGGGCACCTGATCCAATCCAATGTGAATACATTTAAGTATTAAACAGATGAAGATCGACTTTGGTGTCGATTAATCCATTTTTACAGGACTTATGGCCCCTGAACTTAGCTAATTTCATGAAATGCTCAGTTTTCCGGACATTTCCAATGGCTGTTGTTGCAGATATTAAGCTGATTTCTGGTATGATACAGATTAAGTTGAAGTTGGGTTTTGATTCATCTGTTTTACACAATTTATAGCCACTTAACAAACAATTTCATGAAGTTTTCCAGACCCTTTCTAATACTCGTATTGAATTTATTTTTATATGGGCATTCATCTTTTGGTAGGTGACTTATATGGCTTTGCGGTTATTGATTATCTATCACTGAAAGTCTGTTTTTGGTATATGTTTTAAAGTCATGTTAAGAATTTTGAATTTTTTTTTCTATATTCATTACCTTTATTTCGTGTTTCGCACCATATATATTGATATACCACACTGTTCTCGTGCAAAGTTCCATACAATGTATAGCAATGTGTGATTTGGAATCGAATTGTGAGCCCCTTCGTTTGACATAGATGGAAATGCGTGTAGTTTTCACAAAATGACAGTAACTCCTTGTAACGGAAAAGTAGAGGAAACGTTTATTCTTGACGCGACGAGGAAAGGTATGGAAATTTCTACTTTAATGAATTTACTGTACAAAGTACTAACATGTTTGACGATGGGTAGATAGGCTATGCTTTCCTGTCCCTTAGTCATCTTAATTACATTTATAATGCAAGGCAGTAAAATCATTATCAATGTTGTAAATAGCAATGACCAATAATAAGGTCAAACTTTCCACTTATAATCATATCAACGTATTTTCTGAAAGTTGTTAGACCTTATTTCGTTGAATATGCATATTTTCATGATTTACATTTCCTTGTCCCTTTTGTGTCTCTTTTTTTTTTTTTTTTGCTTGTCTACCCTGTGTTTTCGTATAGGGGTGCTTCGGTGTTTTGTTTCGGGTACTTGGATCAAGTTATCATTGAGATATCCCCCTTTCTTATACGTGACTGTATAATTCTGTACGGAAGATCGCAAAAAACTTTCATGTGAACCCAGATTATACGAATTATTTTCTCGCACATTTTGATCGTTTTTCGCGCACTTAACATTGCCTACTGGTCTGGGGCAAGTTCTTGGCTACATTTATGCGTTTTTGTGATGTTTTTTAGCAATTAACCAAACTTTAAGATAATTTAGGTGTACGCATCATCGATCAATAAATCTAATTTTCATAATAATCCAAAACTGCACAAGTCTACTTACATTTGTCAATCTGAATCAATAATAAACATCAAAGAAGTACATAGCCGTTATTCAGTCTCAAAGTCGAGAATTCCCATCGAAACGGTAGCGAACCCCGGAATGAACAACATTCCGAAGTGAGACCAGGTGCCCGGGGAGAGTCAGCGTCTCCTGATTGTATGGTTTCTTTTTTGCTGCAGAATATACATCATGCAAATCATGGACGTGTAGTGACTTGTGTATTGCCTTGTTCTTCTCCTTGAACAATATTTATGTAAGATTTGGTGAGAATCTCTACAAGCAGGTTTTAGATATTCCAATGGGTACTTATTGTGCGCCTCTTGTTGCAGATTTATTTTTATACACGTATGAAAAAGAATTTATCAAAAAATATCAAAAGCAAAGAAAACATAAAATGTTTCATAGGTGCTTTTAGGTACCCGGATGATATTCTCACTATCGACAATCCTGTTTTTGAAAAAAAATGCTTTATATCCACAGGAATTTACTCTAAACAATGCAAACGTTACAAACACAGAAGCACCATATTGGTCAAAATAAGATATCAAAATTGTAAATGGATAGATTCTTACAAGTGTGAAAGACAAGAGATGATTTTGGATTCAACATCGTAAATTTTCCCTGGCTTGAAGGTGATGTTCCTAGATTACAGTCACAAGGTATCTTCATTTCGCAGCTCATCCCGTTTTCAAGAGCATGTGTTGATATTTTGAATTTTCATATATAGTAGAAATTTACAAATTACCAAGAAACGTTTAGGTCAAGGTTATTGCTTTCACAAACTAGTAATATAAAGACTTTCTGGAAGTTTTAACAAACTTATTGTCAACTTCTTTTGAAATTCGGATCTATACAAGCAACAGAGCATATCATTTTTTGGTCCATGCTGTACATTTATCAGGTCTTAAATGATGCTATTGAATTTGAAGACGTTTAACATTTGGGTATTCGGGCCATGTCCATTCCTTTTTACTCTTTAGAGAAGACAGGGCCCAGACCGTCTGTCCTTTCTGATCGTTTGCTCCTTTGCCGTGTGGAACTCATAAAAAAAGTTCCTTGCGAGGGTTTAGACAGTTAGTGTTTTGAATATTTTCCCTGACATGGTTGCCATAGCACTTTCTATATACAAAGGGCCTCAGACAGTGCAGTTTATGTTTTTTATGTTTTCATTTTCATGCATGATCATCGACGGCGGATGCGGTTGGCAAACAGGGGATGCTTACTCCTCCCTGGCACCTGGTCCCACCTCTGGCTGTTAGTGGTCCGTCGATGCTCAATTTGGTGCTCTATAATGAGTGCTGTTGAGATTATGGTCATGATCTTCTTTAACTCATTTCTGAATATCAGTCGGAGTCCTCGGGTGATGATACAGATTAACTCGCTACAGCCGGCAGAGCACGGACTGTATTTCGTATACCTTCTGTTTTTATATCAAATTTTATATCCATCTGTGTGTTTCTTTTGGTCCTGCATCATATTTGCTGTTTGTATGTACGTGATCTCAACGTCATCAAAAGAACACTGGGCATGGTACTGGACCAATCTACGGTTTTGTATCAGTGTCTTTCCCAAAGTTGCACACTGGCCAACCGTGACGATGACAAACATTGTTTAATCTCGCCAGAGAAGACTGGGTCCTGATTCTCTGTCCTGTCTGAAAGTTGGTCGGACTTCTCGGATAATTGGTCTTGAGCTCACTTCAGCCAGCAGAGCACAGACTGTTATACGCATGCTATAGCATTTTTTAGTTCCTTTTACATAGAATTTGTGTTACAAAAGGCCGCTGTGTTTTACTGTCTTGTTTGTGACGTCACCTTACAGTGAGAAGTCTTATGTTTATACAACTATTTTGAGTCTATGGATACCTCCGTGTATCCGGATAAATGGGAGGGTTGTGCGCACGTAATCCGGGTAACCACAATATTTGCTTATAGCAGATAGTCGTCCGAAGTCGGGTCGAATGCACAATGGTCTCCTTCCTTTTATGTGTTGTCATTAATAATTGATGTGTGTACGTCTACTTCGATTGTTTTGTGATTTTTGTCGTGTGTTTATTGTGGTTCGAGTTTTGTCTGATGTCATCTACGTATCACTTTCTTGTGGGTTTGTTTCACTGGGTGGGTACAGGCTGGTCATGCTGGAGGTCATCCCCTTTTCTTTACAGTGAGGAGATAATTTTACACCACAATTGTAAGGTTATTCGAGACCTCGTGATAATCGAAAAAGTGGGAGGATTGTGCGCACGTAATTTGGATAATTGCATCGTCTGCTACTTACGTATGAATGTCATCCTAAGTCGGCACCGATTGCCCATTGGTTTCGTTTGTTTGTGTGGTCTTACGTGCTTCATGTTTCTTTGAGTTGGTGTTCCTTTTCCCTTTTGCGTCTCTTTCTGTGACTGTCTTTTTGCACCGGATGTTTTGTGGTTTTGCTCTGGGTGCTGCAACCGAGTGTTGTGGAGATCCCATCTTTTCTTTGATATCTGATATTCAGTTTCTATGCTACTTTTGGGACAAAAATTAACTTATGTGCAAATATAACTTATTTCTTGGCAGGAATGAATAAATATTTCCTTAAAAAATCGAATTTTCCTTACCACAAAATACACAGTTAAAGTAGGAACTTGAACTTTCAACTTATTTCATCTGAAAGATGCTTTAGATTCACATTTTCCAATATTTCAAATCAGGATCCATATGAAAGTTATAAAATTGTTCCTATTTTCACATGTTTAAGTGATTTTTGACTAAAAATGTTTTCTCCAAAAGCACTACTTTTGCAATTGAAAATTCCATGAGACATTTTTTCTGAAAGATTGCAAAATATGCTCCAACGTTAAGCTAGTTTTGGAAGATAGATGGAGGGGGATGCAGCAAACCTAGTGATACAGCAAGACTATTTGTTTGTATTTCTAAATCTAAAAGGGATGGAACTTTAATATTTTACATGTAGATTCCTTGTGATTTAAGTTTTTGCTTGATGCTATGAACCTGATAACCTTATCCTGGTGACATTGGTTGTTTTATTTATCTCTCATCTCTTTTATACCCAAACAGATAAACACTAACATTCATTTCATCATAAAATATGCAGAGAACAAAATGTACCTTAAGGGAAAAACACCTTATCGTAGAAAAAGAAGCATGTACAAAAGAAGCATTTTACCTTATTTATAAAATCTAGCAATATAGGTCTAAACACATTGTCATCCTTGAACTTTTTACCTACACAAACTTACCTACGTTTGCAGTTTGGCCATTCCGTATTTAGTGCTAACGTGCATTACATGTACGATAAATGCACTTGCTGTGTGTTGCATAACCGTAACAAAACAAATTATGACATTCTATTTATATGTACCATAGTTGTCCGTTTCATTCTTGTTTTCTGAAATCGCATTTTCTAGGTAAAAGGGTGGCGTTAGAATTCAGATCACCGCGGGTTCTGTTTGCAGATTGAAACAGCAGTATCGGCACGTTTCTTCAGATCTATGCACTGTGACGTTACGCGTGATAACATACGAAATACAAAACGTCCCGTTAAATAATTGCATCTCGATTCTCGATGAATTACATTGGTAGTGCATATATATTAGATTGTTAGGATATAGGAAGCTGATATTTCACACATGTATACATTATGACAAGATTAATCTGCACATAATTCACATCATCATATCCCACCCATCGGAAATTTTTTTGACTTTCACGCTCTTTGGCCATATTACATTGTTTAGATCGAGTATCAAAGCGTGCATGCCTGGTCCATGCTGCAAATTCATCTGTTCTTAAATTACACTATTGTTTTGAAGACGTTTAATATTTGCACCACTTGGTGAGTGTCACTGCTGGTGGACCACGAGTCCCCAAGGGCACATGTAGCAAAGTTCGATCAACTTTGATTGATCGCTTCTTCAACGCATTTTAAAATTTCTGTTATCAAAATTTCTTGAAATTTCCAAAATATTTCTTATAGTCCTATCATGCTGGCCACCATGTTACCTGAAATCATCTATTGATATGGACTGGAACAGCGCTAAGGTAGGTTAATGGCCAATTGAACAATCAATACACACTTCTATCAGAACGATATTGCTTAAAACCAAAGTACATTTGTATGCGCTATCATTTCACAAATAAGGATCTTTTAGAATTTGTTATTAGAAAGTCAATTGAACAATCAATACACACTTCTATCAGAACGATATTGCTTAAAACCAACGTACATTTGTATGTGCTATCATTTCACAAATAAGGATCTTTTAGAATTTGTTATTTGAAAGTACTTCTAAGTAATGACATTTTTGTGTTATATGTATACAGTGTATGTTGTGTAGATATTGTTTTCATTTACGTGCGTGAATATCGACGGCGGGTGCGTCTAGCCAAAGAGGGGATGCTTTATTCTCCCGGGCACCTGGTCCACCTCTAGCTTGCTAGGGGTCTGTCGATGCTCAATTTGGTGCTCTATTGTGAGTGTTGTTGAGGTTATCGTCAGGATCTTCTTTATCTCATAAATTTATCTATTTTATCTTAATCAGCTGGAATTGATTCTTCTTAGCTTATAAATACACCCTCCTCACTATATAATCGATCTTCTTTCTCATATTATTAAGGAAAATTGTGAACGTTATGGGGCAAAGTCGGTGGAGGTGGAAACTGCTGAGGAAGATGACTTTTTAAGACAACTTCTTCCTCTCACCAATTATGGAGGTATGCTTTCATTTTATTTATTTGTGTTTAACAATGTGATAGAATTGATGCTAGAAATAATCAGACTAGTTACATAATCTTAAAGTACTTATAATATTTTGAATATTTTCCCTGACATGGTCACCATAGCACTTTCTACATAGACATAGACTAGACAGTGCATGTATTTTATATATTGTTTTCATTTTCGTGCATGAACATCGACGGCGGGTTCCGCTTGCCAACAGGGGATGCTTACTCCTCCCGAGCACCTGGTCCCACCTCTAGCTTGCTAGGGGTCCGTCGATGTTCAATTTGGTACTCTATTGTCAGTGCTGTATAGATTGTCGTCAGGATCTTCTTTAACTCATTATAAGTACATATGACTTGTAGAGGTTGCTGAATTTTTTTAGTACTACCATAAATCTTATCAATTTATATTTACCGTTGAATAATGTTTTATGGCGTTTTCTTAATATCCTTTTTTTCATCTATTTTCCCCATTGCAAAAAATCGATCATTGAAACTTTGTGAAAAACTAAGAAAATGTAGTACAGATACCATTATTTACAAAGAAAGGAAGAAATTTAACCTCCTTATGAAGATACGCAAGTTTTCCCGTCAATTATACACTGCCCGGTCAAAGCTTATGACGACGTCGAAAAAGTGTTTCGGAAAAAAGCCGATATTCACTCAATATAATTAATGTTTGCGTATGAACAGAAATATTTTGATGACGTTCTGTATTCATAATTTGAGTTTTATTTTCGTTATAATTTAATTATTTCCGTAGTGCCTATAAAACGCCTATACAAACGTACGGAGCGAACTTTCATCTATAGCTGTATAGACAATGTCGCCTATTATGACATTACTAACGGCGAGCGCCGGCTAAGTCATTCGGATCCCCTCGTTCTTTATTTGTAACGGCATAAAAAGAAGGAAAAGGTCGAGGCTTCGCGGATTATATAGTTTGTGCATCGCTTTCTGTCTATACATCGATAGACAGAAAAAATATTACAGCCATTTCTTAAATAGCCTATAATTTTAAGCTTTTTTTGGTACATGTTATATGGTTGTACTTTATCACCATTCCCGGCTCCGGAATTATGAATTCCAGACAAGGTATATCAAACCATATTACCTGTCTGGAACCGTAATAACATTTTTGTCATACTGCAAATCACTTGTAAATTGTTATTTCAAAATTGTGTCCAAAGTAAAATTTTCTAACTTTTTTTATTTGTTGATGGATTGTAAAATTTTCTTCACCATTGAAAAGATCGTACCCGTAGAGGGTTTATTCAAAATGAATAAACCTTGAATGAAATTCATTTTAGCAGAAAATAAAATTAAAGGAGCTGCAGCGAGAGAAAAATTCTAAACGTCTGAACGTTTTAACGGGAAATGCGAGATATGACGTTAAGAAACAATAAGGTGTCCGTGACGTCACAAAATTCTATATTTACGGCTGCAGACGTGTAACATATTCTCATTATTACGGCTAAACAACCAATGAGATTCCTAGAAATGTATTTGCAGAGTGACACACATGTATAACAGGTCATCTATTAATGATCTTGGTCTCGGACATTATTATTATTATATTATTAGCGTCGATTATCTTCCTAATGACTAAATATTATATTGCTGTTCAGGCATCTGAATTTTTCAATCTATGAAGGAATTAATCTGATCATGTGTCCAATGTCTTCAAATTCAGTAGTATAATATAAGAACTGATAAATTTGCAGCATGGCCAGACATGCACGTTTCGGGTACTTAACCCTCGTCAGTAATCCTCTGTCTAAACATTGTAATATGACCAAAGAGTGTGAAAGTTATTATGTCTAAAATGTACCGAAAAAGGGAAGAAGGATTGGTAGGAATTGATGCTACAGGACCCACGTTTTAGAAATTCAAAGAAATTTTGATTACAGAAATTTTCGAATACGCTGAAGAAACGATCAACCAAAGTTGATCAAACTTGGTTCACCAGCAGTAATACCCAAAGTGGTACAAATGTCAAACGTCTTAAAATTCAGTAGTATCATTTAAGAACTGATAAATTTGGAGCATGGACCAGACATGCACGTTTCGGGTAATTTACGCTCGTCTGTGACCCTCAATCTAAACAATGTAATATGGCCAAGGTGAAAGTTATTATGTCTAAAATTTCCCAAAGAGTGTGAAAGTTATTATTTTTAAAAATGTACCAAAGTGTACACGAAAAACCATGGTCTGGCGGCAAAATCCTACGTGAATTTCAGTCGGGCCACAGGAATTCATTTCGACATAGCCCAATTGACTTTGTAGATTTTACAACAGCATACATGCATTTCTGTATTCAAATAAAATCCAGCAAAAACTTACAATCAGTGAGTATGTGACTCACACACTCTAATTCAATTTCCGGGATGCATGTATTCCTGTTTTACCTTTTACAGAGGCGTCAGGAATATTAGAAGAGGAGAGAGAGAGAGAAAGAGAGAATTTCGTAATAAGATTGTTCAACTTAAATAAAGTAAATTGAAGGAAATGTATATAAGTACCAACATTATTCATATACAATCAAAACTCGATTGATCTGTACTATAAGAATCGCTAAGAAGTGTTCTTTTTTAATTTTGTAACCTATTTTCATTTTCATGCAATATACGTTTGAGATTCTCTGATTGACGTTACAAACTTAACAGGTACAAGCTCACACGTTCTTTTAGTCAAATGTAAGTTATAGAAATAGGAAAATGAAGTACGAACAAGCTTTTATGACCATAAGATTAAAACTTTATCTTCCATTGATTGTAAACTTGTCTAAATAAACATAATAAACAGTGAATAATATGTAATCGTACACTCGATACTGCAACGGCACTTGAGGGATAACCAACGATTCCACTCCGCACCTGTTGATGGATTTATTCATTATGACGTCATGTCCCGTCATGCGACTGATTTAGTTCGGGCGCAGCATTTGACATAACGTCATCAAAATGTTTCTGTTCATACGCAAACATTAGTTATATATAGTATATATCGGCCTTTTTCCAAAACGCTTTTTTGACGTCGTCATTATTTTTGACCGGGCAGGGTATACCAAATCAGGGAAATCACCAAAGTTGTACAAAAGAACCTCCTAGTAACCGAACTAGCGAATCTTTCGGAAATATCTTCAGTTCGGGAATATCTGCTCGACCAGTATAAGTGTTTAGACTTAGGATCAGTTCCCGAAACGTGCATTTCTGGTCCATGCTACAAATGTATCTGTTTTAACTTATGCTATTGAATTTGAAGACGTTTAACATCTCCATGTATAAAACTTGATTTATATTCATGCCATGTAAGTTTCGTCTTAATGGTCAATGCCTAAACAGAGTTTCACCAACATATCAAAAATGAGGTGAGTTTTATAAATTATTTTCTTGCAGAGAACACGAGATACTGGACAGGTGGAACAAAAATATCAAATGGATCATGGATCTGGTCAAACAGCAGCAAAGCTATCAGCTACAATGGCTGGAAGAGCGATTTACCGAGCAACAGTAACGGAAATGAAAACTGCTTGGAATATGTTGATTTTCAGTATACAGGAAGATGGATATGGAATGATCTCCCTTGTTTTGACCGGGAACCTGGATATTTATGTGAGAAAAGCATTTCATAATAGCACACGTTCTGATGTTGAAGAAGGAACAACGGCAAACAATGAATAATGTATAGAAATAAAAGATAAATATAAAGTGTCATTATCATTTATGTCTATAGCAATATGTTAAAGATTTTCTTTATTTGTCCGTGATGTTAGTTCTTTAAGATTAATTTCAGAAATGATGACTTCTGAGTACAAAGAAATTTCATGGCTTATTAAATACATATTTACAGCAAAATGGTAAATTATTGTCTACTACATAAGTCAATTTCCAAAACTAATTTCTTCTTAAAGTCGAACATGCATTAGGATATAAATCAAATTTTAATGAAAGTGACACATAATAGTATTTTTAAATTCGCGGTCACAATAGAAGAAGGGAGGGGATCTCCAACAATACCCTGTTGCAGCACCCACAGCAAAACAACAGAACACCCGATGCGAAAACACAAAAACGAGCACACGAAGAGACAAAAAGAGACATACGACAAATAAACATCAAAAACAAAAGACATAAACCAACGAAACCAATGGGCAACCGGTACCACACAAGTAGCAAATGGTGTGGTTATCCTGGATTACGTGCGCACAACCCTCTCACTCCGATTACCCAGAGGTATCGAAAAACGTACAATTATGTTGTAAAACAACCTCCTAATTGTTAGATGACCACACAAAAAAACGCAAAACGTAGGGCCCAACCAACACAGCTGAATCTGCAAATGGATATAAAATGAGGGCGTACGTAATACGCGCTCTACCGGCTGTAGCGAGATCATGTATGTTATCACCAGAGGAATCCGACTGACATTCAGAGAGGATAGTTGGTCGGGTCCCTGTTTTCTCTAAAGAGGTTTGGAAAGGGCCAGTCATGGAGTCTCGTCGTTACAGTCAGTTAGAGTGCTAGTCTTAAGAATGCGCTTGTACAAGACTGTAGATTGGTCAAGTACCAAGCCTAGTTTCCGTCTGGTGACATTTTGATCATATCCACGATATAAAAGGCGTTTGATGATTCTGACGCATTTTAATGGTTATGCTGTCCACCTTTGATTCTTTCAATTTTGTTGTTCATTTCACCAATAAAGGCAGGTTGTGTAATACCCAAAGTAATGTACTCTGTTGCATGTATAGATCCGAATTTAAAAAGAAATTGACTGTAATTTTTGTATAATTTCCAGAAAGTCTTAACTACCTTATGAAAGCGGCCTAAAATGTTCTTGGTAATTTGTTTTTTTTTTACTGTGTAAATCCAAAATATTAGTACATGCTCTAGTGTACCGGATGAGCTGTGATATGCTAATGCCGTATGACAGTAGTCTTGGAACATCAAGGTCAAACCAGGGGAAATTTACTATGCTGAATCCAAAATCATCTCTTTTGTCATATACACTTGTATGATGATGATCAATTTAGCAAAAGATAACTGTATTTAGTACGCCCTCTGGTTTATATATCCATTTACTGTGTCTTGCTTTGGTTTCTGTGTTTTGCAGTTTGTTCGTATGCCCGTCTTACAGTGAAAAGGTTATATCACGGAAAGGAGGGAATCTCCAACAACACTCCGTTGCAGCACTTACAGCAAAACCACAAAACATCCCATGCAAAAACATCAACATAATGAAGCGCATAAGGGACAGGAAACCAACTCACACCATAGAAAGACCATACATACACCAACAAAAACTATGGGCAACCAGTGCCGAGTTAGGACGTCCATCTGCCATACAACAAAGGAGGGGATGAACAAGTACAAGTAGCATACGATGTGGTTATCCGGATTACGTGCCCACAACCCTCCCAGTTTTCCGGTTGCCCAGAGGTCTCGAAGAACGCACAATTGTAGTGTAAAATAAGTTCCTCATCGTAAGATGAACAAACAAACAGACAGCATGATGCAGGGGCCCTAGAAACACAGAGATGGATTTGTAAATGGAGATACAAACATAGGTAATCACATATTACGAAGCTCACCTCGTGGCAGCAAAATTCAATTCAAATAGTTGTATGTATATTGTCTTTTAAAGGCAAAATCATTCAAACGGAAAAAGAAGGTCAAGGTAATTTTACGAAAGTTTGATCAAAGATACATCCACCCTTCGACATTATCCAATATGCAAGTTCGGTACGTGTAGCACTTATACTTGCTCAATATTTGCTTTTAAAGGCAAAATCACTCAAAAAGAAAAAGTAGGTCAAGGTCATTTTATGAAGGTTTGATCGAAGACGCATCCAATATGCAAGTTTGGTACATGTAGCACTTATACTTTGCTCAATATTGGCTTTTAAAGGCAAATTCACTCAAGCGGAAAAGTAGGTCAAGGTAATTCTATTAAAGTTTTATCAAAGATGCTTCCAATTTGCAAGTTTGGTTCATGTACTACTTATACTTACTAAATATTGGCTTTTAAAAGCAACATCACTCAAGTGGAAAAAGTAGGTCAGATGTTGCATCCGATGCATGGGTCCATCTCAGTATCACAAGATGAATCACTTGTGCAAGTATGATTACTGAAGCAACAGTACTTTGTCAAATACTGAACTACCCCAAACTTCTTAACCAAGTTAAAGAAGATCCTGACGATAATCTCAACAGCACTCACAATAGAGCATTAAGCATCGATCACGTCACTCTGGGCTACCCCAAACATCTTAACCGCATGTCGTGGTTTCGAATCCCGTCAGGGGCGAACTTCCTCAGAGATAATTTATCGTCTCGCACCCACCTGTTTCTCTGACTCAGAGGGAATTACAAAGGTCTGAGTGGCCCCTTGGCAGCTGCGGCTGAGGAGATTGCCTCGTGTGATGGCACATTAAAGGCCGTTGGAAATACGGAACGTCCACTGCAGTACATAAATCACACCTTCCCCGCATACACTGTATATACTCGCATACATAGTGGGAGGTACCTTGTACAGAGCGTGGTGAACGAGTGGTGAGAAAAGTATGAGGGGTAAGATAGGAATTTCAAATGATTGTTGATATATGATGATATGTGATGTCATGTTTAATGATGTCATCACTGATGAGGGATTAGTACCGGAAACGTGCATGTCTGGTCCATGCTGTAAATTTATCAGATCTTAAATGATGCTATTGAATTTGAAAACGTTTGGCATTAATATGTCATTCCCTCTGGAGAGTGCTCCGATAAGCGGAGGGTAATACTAAGACAGAAGAAGACTGGCATTCACAGAGGACAGGTGATTGGAGCCCTGTCATCTCTTAAGATGTTTGGACAGGGCCCGTCATGGAGTCATAGTCAGTTAGAGTGAAATTCATAAGAATGTACTGGTACACGGCTGTAGATTGATCCAGTAATTTTATCTGTTCTTAAATGATGTTATTGAATTTGAAGACGATAAACATTTGAAACACTCGCATGAGAAAATTTCTGTTATCAAATATCTTGAAATTTTTCAAACGTGGATCCTGTAGCATCATGTCCCAGTCATCCTGCTACGTTTTTGGTATACTTTTGAAAATAATATTTTCACTCTTTGGCCATATTACAGGGTTTAGATTGAGGATCACTGACAAGGGTTTAGTACCCGAAACATGCATGTCTGGTCAATGCTGAAATGTATCTGTTCTTAAATGATGCTATTGAATTTGAAGACGTTTAATATTTGAACCACTTGGTGAGTGTCACAGTTGGTAGACAAGGAGTCCCCGAGGGCACATGTAGCTAAGTTCGATCAACTCCGGTTGATCGTCTGTCTCTTCAACGCATTGGACAATATTTGTTATCAAACTTTCTTGAAATTTCTAAAACATGGTTCCTGTAGTATCATATCCCACCCATCCTGCTACGTCTTTCGGTACATTTTTGGACATAATAATTTTCATACTCTTTGACCATATTGCATTGTTTAGATTGAGGATCACTGACGTGGGTTAAGTAACCGAAACGTGAATGTCTGGTCCATCCTGCAAATTTTTCTGTTCTTATATGATGCTATTGAATTTGAAGACGTTTAACAATTGTAGAATATAACCAATTTATTTCGGATATCACTATAACCCCAGTTAAGTCTTTTCCGAAACGTAAGAATGAAAGGAAAACGGAAAATGAAAATGGCCGACTACAAACTGAACTTTCCTGGATCACTCAACTTCAGACAGCGTACCCTCTTGGTTTAAACGATCAAGTCTATGGACAAGGAAATATTCCCGCAGCTTCGACAAATATCAATGTCTTTTCAATCTGTTCAAATTGCAAACCAGCTGGTCAAACCGGTATTTTAACAAGTGATTTTTAAGTTATCAAAGAAAGGCAGCTTCCTGGTCTTCTTAAAAAGGTCCAAAGTATGGTTTCCCATCCAAAATAGATTTTATTAAATGTCGCGAGCCGCTGAACCAACGAGTGTAACCACTGTTCTTAGTTTAAATCTATTTACGTTTGTACATTTCATCCCGACCTAAACGTTTTTACGGGACCTGCCATGGTTTGTTACGTTCCAATTAATTTTGTCAAGTCTTTATGTTCTGTCAATGGCCACTACGATCAAATGTGACCAAACAAAGGAGGAAGTTAAAATTCTGCATAAGGGGACTCGTCGATTTCGACTGTGTGCATCGTGCCAGGCCGTAGTAGAACTTGAGATAAACATAACACACCGTGACGTACCTTGAATAAACATGACGCAACGACTTAAACTCCTTAGTTCGCCATGAAAATTAATACCTAATCTGATCCTGTCGCCAATCTCAACAGCACTCACAATAGAGCACAAAATTGAGCATCGTCGGACCCCTAGCAAGCTAGAGGTTGGCCAGACCTGTGCCCGGGAGGAGTAAGTATCCCCTGTTGGCTAGCCGTTAAATAATTTCCCCTTAAATGGTCGCCATAACACTTTCTTTCTCAACAATAATTTGAAAACGTTACTACAAATCAACTTTAGATTCGGGACTTTCGTCTACAAATACTTATACCAAAAAGCAATGAAAGTGTCCCTAACATTTTGAGCAAACATAGCAGTGAATTTTCTTCATTCAACTTCCATATTTCATAATTGGATCTTTCTATAACATATACTGCATACCAAAACTGCAAAAAAAAACTTCTTACAAATTTCGATACATTGCTTATTCTAGCAACCGCTGAACTGCAATTTTGACCAGAAACCTGACGTAAGCACTCACGGTGATAAAGGAACATGTGGGAAAATATTGTGAAAATGTTCTTAACAGGAATGATGAAGACTACTTTTGGTCTATAAAGAATTCAGGGGATGTGATTGACAAAATGAAATCTAGAAATGTTCAAGCCAATATTTTCAACAACTTTTCTTTTATGCACACCATGTTTCCTCACGACAAAATTAATGATCGATAATCCAAACTCATTAAATGGTGTAACCTAATAGTGCGAAAATTATTTCAAGTATCTCCAAAAATGTACCGAAAGACGTAGCATGATATGTGGGATATGATGCTACAGGACCCACGTTTGAGAAATTTCAAGAAACTTGGATAACAGAAATTTTCGAATGCGTTTAAGAGACAGACTATCAACCGAAGTTGATCGAACTTGGCTACATGTGCCCTCGGGGACTCCTAATCCACCAGCAGTAACACTCACCATTTGGTACAAATGTTAAATTTCTTCAAATAAGTTAAAGAAGATCCTGACAAGAATCTCAACAGCACTGACAATAGAACACAAAATAAAGCATCGACGGACCCCTAGCAAGCAAGAGGTGGGACCAGGTGTCCGGGAGGAGTAAGCATCCCCTGTTGGCTAGCCGCACCCGCCGTCGATGTTTAAGCACGAAAATGAAAAACAATATATAAACTTCATGCACTGTCTGACGTTATGTCTATATAGGAAGTGCTATGGCGACAATGTCAGGGAAATATTTTCAAAACACTTACTATCAAACCCCTCGCGGGGAACTTTTTTACGAGCTCCACACGGCAAAGTGCATAAGTGTGACACAAATGAGTTAAAGAAGATCCTGACAAGAATCTCAACAGCACTAACAATAGAGCACAAAATTCAGCATCGACGAACCCCTAGCAAGCTAGAGGTGGGATCAGGTGCCCGGGAGGAGTAAGCATCAGTTAAGAACTGATAAATTTACAGCATGGACCAGTCATGCACGTTTCGGGTACTTAACCGTCATCAGCGATCCTAAATCTAAACAATGTTATATTGCCAAAGAGTGTGAAACTTAACAAAGTGATTGTAAAGAAAGTTTCTGTGGTTTTGATGACATGAGGCTCTTATAAGAATGATTCCTAAAACGAGATTTTAGGTTATGGCTAAAGTTCGTTTTTCAAAAGTAGAAGGCCAATGTCACGAGGTCAAACATTTTGGTATCAACGAAAAGGACTAAGCAGAAGTTAAGGCCAATAGTATGTGAATTAAGAAAGCCACGTCACTTACCATTCAAAAGTTAAGCCCAAAGGCCCAAAACTTATTTTTGATTCCGGAAGCATACAACATTACCCTATAAGGTTTGATTATTACTTGTAGTATATGTAAAATCAGGAAGATGCGTAAGCCAATCAGAACTATTGATGGACATTTTGCTTCATAGATTCTGGGTTGAAAATCATAAGTTTGCAGTTGAGGCCAATAGTATTTTTCTTCCTGTCCAATTTCACAATATTCTTTGCAGTGGTTAAAGGTAGGGGATCTCCAACCAGACCCGGTTGCAGTACCAACAGCAAAACACCGAAACGCCCGATGTGAATACACAGAAAAGTCGAGCAAAGCAAGAGACGAAAAGGAGACGTACGACACAGATACATTAAACAAAAACAAACGAAACCAATGGGAGACCATTGCAGACTTGGGGCGGCCATTTGCAAGTAACAAATGGTGTGGTCATCCGGATCATGTTCTCACAACCCTACCTCATTTGTTGAAATTGTTTTTGATGTTGGGGAACCATTTGTTGTTGCATTAGTGGTACTTGTGGAACCCATTGTTGAGGTGGTTGTGGTGATAATGGTTGCACAATAGATGCTTGTATTGGCTGAATATTCTGTGGTTGTAATGGTTGTTGTGGTTGTAATTGTTGTACTATTGGTTGTACTAGTTGTGGTTGTACTTGCTGTGGTGACTGAAATGGTGGTTGATACTGTTGATGCAAGTAGATTTGTGGCGGAGATTGCAGCAATTGTTGCTGTATGTGCTGCACATTTGGTTGCGGTGGCTGTACATGTACGTTATGTTGTTGTTGTTTTTGTTGTTGTTGTTGTTGGGAACGTACTATGGTAACATGTGAGGTAATTGTTGTTGTTTGTGCTGCGGTTGGTTTGCAAGCTGTTGTGCTGCATATCTTGCGTAACTACGTCTGAAATTATCTTTTATTGGATGTTGTGGTGTATTTTGAGGTGTACTAACTGGATGTTGTCGTGTCTGTGCTACTTGTTGTGCTAATAATGGTTGTCCTATTTGAGGAATATTTTAATGCACTGGTGTTTGGGGTGTATGAACTTGTGGCACCTACTGTTGCACATTGAGCTGGGTTTTTTGCATATTTTGTTGTTGAACTAACTGCTGTTGTGCATTTTGTTGAAGCATCTGTTGTTGTAGCAAATATTGTTAAAGCAACTGTTGTTGTACATTATATTGTACATTCTGTTGTTGCAAATCTGGTTGTTGTAGCAACTGTTGTGCATTATGTTGCACATTCTATTGTGTCATAATTTGCTCTAACAACTGTTGTGCATTAGCGTGCATATTCTGCTGTGTAACATTTTGTTGTAATACCTGTTGCGCATTTTGTTGCAAATTCAGATGTTGCGCCACTTGTTGTAATTGTGCGGCCATGAAGAATATTTCAAACCATTTTTTCTGCACCAGATACGTGTTTCAAATATTGAATTCTCATCAGTGATGCTTACAGCGGAGCCACCAATATTCATTTCAGTAGCGCCCTCTTTTCTGTTTTGAATTAAGATTTGTACAAGTCTCATGCTTGAGTAATTAACCGCGCTACGCAGCTTACATGTAACTCCCGCATCAGATGGAAACATGCCTGAAATCATTTCTATTTGACCTAAGGGATCTGAATAAGCCCTCATCTCAGCCATACTGGGATTATTAACCGCGCCATACGGTAAATTCCCCGCATACATAGGGATGTACTTTTTCTGGTCATGCGTAGGGTCACTTTTCGTTTGATATAGATCTGTTGTACCCATGCCGTTTTTCTCTTTATGTCGTTTGATTTGTTGGTCAACATTTTTATCAAATTATGAACCATTTGATCTCGATGGCTAGCTTGCGACACTTGACTATTTTGAGAGTCCACTGACGTTTTATGGCTATTAGACCCACTTTGAGAGTTTTTAGGTCGTGTACCATTTTTTATCCCCTCCTTTGATGTGTCTTATTGAACGGGAATCATTAGAAGGGACAGACACATTAGTACTGAATTGGTCAACTTGTTGTACTTGAACATTTGTTGAATTCGTTGACTTTTTAGTTTTATCAAATACCCGATTTTGGTTTAATTCAAACGATACGTTTACTACTAACTCAGTAGTGACTTTTAACCCTGAGACTTGAAACAAATCATCTTGAATTCTGAAGTTGCCCTCTCTTTCACGGTGTAGGATTATATTCTCAGCCATAGTGTGGCCACTCCTTTAAATGTTCTCAAAGTCTCCACATCGTCAAAATTAATTCTTACTAGTGTTGACATTTTTCATTCTTTAATTAAGACGATATACTAATGTGATACCTTGAGCTCAAATTTTACAATTGGTCAAAATCTTGCCGGTAACCCGATTTATTGACAGAAGACATTGTGGAAGTTTGACCGGAAGTTGAGTGTTTTCAAAACAACAAGCTCAAAGTATTCAAAAACATAAAACGGTATATACTTTTTCAATAAAATTTATAAGCCCAATCATAAATTACATGAAATACAGCAAATAAATCATCAAAAGTGAACACAAGAGCCGGAAAGTGCCTAAATATTTCCGTGATGACGTGTCATAAAGTTGGAATTGTACATAATTTCTGGTGACGTGTACACAAGAAATTCCAATGTTCCAAAAGAGTCACGAGGTTTGCCTACGAGCGAGGGACAGCCATTTTACTTTTACTCGCTAATTGTGGATCTTTTCCACGTAATAATACAATAAATCTGGAAGTTTTAAATGAATTTAGGTACAATAAATGCAATAGACAATCAAATTACAAATGCGAAATAGAAATTGCCACAAATTTCACATACCAATGTCCATTCACAGTTGACAAGTTATCTGTCTGACGAAGTAAATCATTTAAACGGAGATGATTTCATCGCATGGGACTAAATAATCATATAAAAATACAAACGAGGGTACACGAATCTATTGAAATTTCACTTACGGGATGGTAAACAAACACATGGCACGTCAAATTTTCATTTGAAAATGCAACTCAAATTAAAATCAATAACCGTACGCTACACAGTCAATGAAACCGCTATTTGACGAGTATTTATCTCGCTTACGGTTAGATTTTTAAAAAGGGAGCGTGTGTGGCGAGGTTAAAACAAATTCGCGTGACTCCTGTATTCACTCGCACTTCCGCTTACAAGAAAAGGCAGATACGAGCCCTGCTCACAGCGTCAAATATTGTGCAATGAAGGTAAATATGTGAAGGTGTTAATGTAAAATGGGTATAAAAGAGTTATTATAAAACCATTAAGAGATTAAAGGACCTTGATTAAGTACTAACCCTGGAAGGGTAGCCGGAAAAACCGGCGGGTTTGATGCCCAAATGAGTTAAAGAAGCTCCTGACGATTATTTCAACAGCACTCACAATAGAGCACCAAATGGAGCATCGACGGACCAAAGTAGCAAGAAAAGCGTACCGTCTCTTCGCGCTCGTGGTGACGTCAGATGAAATGGTCCATTATTCCAGTTCAGTGATTGGCTAAGGCAAATGGGTGATACCAATTATACTACAGAGCGTAGATCCCGCCCTGTTCGCGAAGCGAACTGGTCGCGCAACGACCCTGAAGATAGGAAAGTCTATACACATATGTAAGTTCCTACTTTACATCGACTTGAAGATACTAAACTTTCAGAAACTGCCTATACTGAAAGCCAATTTCTTTCTGTATTCTTTCCGCCAGTTCCGCCTGAAACCAAAGAAGTCCAGCAGAAATTCATACCGTGATGAATGAATAACTATTTCTTTGAAATCAGTAAATCGATTAGTACTTATCCAATTTTAATTTCCTTTAAATTTATTTGTCATACACAGCTGAATAAAATTTACTAAACCGATGTTACTCCTGCCATCTTGCAAAAGTTAATAATGACGTAATGATGTCAGTGGTCAAAACGTATGACGTCAAGTATGACGTTACAGCATGTGCGACTTTGCACGTGAAGTCTGATGTTCGTGATGCGAAGGTATTTTACATATACTATCGAACTAATTAAGACTTCAAAATCGACATAATTTGAATAAATTGATACGAAATCAGACAAACGGGTGATTCAAAAGTAAGAGAGTAACTTTGAAACATACTATGCTCCCTCGTAGTTAATGTCGATATTCATATTACATGTACTTGCATATTAGTCGTTTCCGTAAACTAACCCGTCAGTTGCGTCCTGCTAAGCAGAGAACAACGGACTGTGGTTACCAAAATAATTTTATTGTATGCTTTGGGACATTTTTTTACTTAACAGATTTTACTTAAAAGGCATGGAACGTGAAGGATTTTTTAAGAAAAGTAGGAGGCGAGAAAACGCCAGCTGTCGGTTCGTCATGAGAACCCTGTATTACAGTAAAAGTCACTATCAAGTCGTGCTAGTTCAGCAGCAAATCTAAGTAACCAGAGGAACTTTTTTGTAGCCAGGGCGATCGGGCTAGTGAGCTTTTGCGAAGACTGTATCGTGACAACTTTTATTCGCACCTGTCATCCTCCTGCATACGATCATTCAGTTTGACTCGGTATATGTAGATCAAGGTCAATAGATCAAAAATTATGGTATGTGTTAATAGGCGTTGTTACAAGGAATACACATGTGAAATATCAAAGCCCTATCACTTACCAATCAAAAGTTATGGGATGTGACACCCAAAGTGTGACAGACAGACAGACGGACGGACGGACGGACGAACGGACGGACAACGGACAAAGTGATCCCTAAGTGTCGCTATGCTCTGCAGGCGACACAAAAAGAATTTATTTTACTCCGTCCATTGTTACCTTATAAAACGTCAAAATATTTCGTTTCCACGTTTTCGGGAGTGACAATGTTTCGCCGTTTTTGTTGATTAGTATCCTTTTTTCACACAAACGGATTAAATTGTGAGTTTCTGTTCGGGAAATCTTTAGTCACTACTAGTTCTAAGAAATGATACCATATGAAATCTTTTCTTCTTTCGGTTTTTATAAAAAGTTCGATGGTTACGTCTTAAATTGAGCTTTCATTCATTTTCCCCCATTTTATGGTATTTTTCGTAACAAATGAGTGCAGAAGATGTCACAACATATCAAAACATGACTGCAAATGTCATATTTGATAGGATATAGACAAATAAACTTGACTGACATTTCCAATAACCAACGAGAAGTAATAAACCATGAGACGGCAAAATATGGTCAATGGCGAAATATGGTTCCTTGCTCTACTCTGAAAAAGTTACAATAGAATATATATTTCAATAATGATAACTTTATAAAGGTTTTTTTTTTGTCTTTAAGATTTGGTGAATTAATCATAATGACAGATGCTATTTAGAAATGAAATATTTTCCTAACGGAACAAAACAAATTGGCCATATGTAATATAGCCACTTCCATTAGTGATAGTAGAATGATTTCTGCTTTCGACATATAATATCATTCCGTAATTGCACAAACAGAAACGCCCCATTATTCCCTAACTGCTCAAACAGAAACCCCCTATTATTAACTAACTGCTCAAACAGAAACGCCCCATTATTAACTGACTACACAAACAGAAACGCCCCATTATTCCCTAACTGCTCAAACAGAAACGCCCCATTATTAACTAACTGCTCAAACAAACGCCCCATTATTAACTAACTACACAAACAGAAACGCCCCATTATTACCTAACTGCTCAAACAGAAACGCCCCATTATTCCCTTACTGCACAAACAGAAACGCCTCATTATTCACTAACTGCTCAAACAGAAACGCCCCATTATTAACTAACTACACAAACAGAAACGCCCCATTATTAACTAACTGCTCAAACAGAAACGCCCCATTATTAACTAACTGCACAAACAGAAACGCCCCATTTTTAACTAACTACACAAACAGAAACGCCCCATTATTAACTAATAACAAAAACAGAAACGCCCCATTATTAACTAACTGCACAAACAGAAACGCCCCATTATTCCCGAACTGCTCAAACAGAAACGCCCCATTATTAACTAACTACACAAACAGAAACGCCCCATTATTAACTAACTACACAAACAGAAACGCACCATTATTAACTAACTGCTCAAACAGAAACGCCCCATTATTAACTAACTACACAAACAGAAAGGCCCCATTATTAACTAACTGCTCAAACAGAAACGCCCCATTATTAACTAACTACAAAAACAGAAACGCCCCATTATTAACTAACTGCTCAAATAGAAACGCCCCATTATTCCCTAACTGCTCAAACAGAAACGCCCCATTATTAGCTAACTACACAAACAGAAACGCCCCATTTTTAACTAACTACACAAACAGAAACGCCCCATTATTCCCTATCTGCACAAACAGAAACGCCCCATTATTAACTAACTGCACAAACAGAAACGCCCCATTATTAACTAACTGCACAAACAGAAACGCCCCATTGTTCCCTAACTGCACAAACAGAAACGCCCCATTATTAACTAACTACACAAACAGAAACGCCCCATTATTAACTAACTGCACAAACAGAAACGCCCCATTATTCCCTAACTGCTCAAACAGAAACGCCCCATTATTCCCTAACTGCTCAAACAGAAATACCCCATTATTCCCTAACTGCTCAAACAGAAACGCCCCATTATTAACTAACTGCTCAAACAGAAACGCCCCATTATTAACTAACTACACAAATAGAAAAGCCCCATTATTAACTAACTGCACAAACAGAAACGCCCCATTATTAACTAACTGCACAAACAGAAACGCCCCATTATTCAATAACTACACAAACAGAAACGCCCCATTATTAACAAACTACAAAAACAGAAACGCCCCATTATTAACTAACTCCTCAAACAGAAACGCCCCATTATTCCTTTACTGCACAAACAGAAACGCCCCATTATTAACTAACTACACAAACAGAAACGCCCCATTATTAACTAACTGCACAAACAGAAACGCCCCATTATTAACTAACTACACAAACAGAAACGCCCCATTATTAACTAACTACACAAGCAGAAAAGCCCCATTATTCCCTAACTACATTAACAGAAACACCCCATTATTAATTAACTTCACAAACCGAAACGCCCCATTATTAACTAACTACACAAACAGAAACGCCGCATTATTAACTAACTACACAAACAGAAACGCCCCATTATTAACTAACTGCACAAACAGAAACGCCCCATTATTCCCGAACTGCTCAAACAGAAACGCCCCATTATTAACTAACCACACAAACAGAAACGCCCCATTATTAACTAACTACACAAACAGAAACGCCCCATTATTAACTAACTGCTCAAACAGAAACGCCCCATTATTAACTAACTACACAAACTGCAACGCCCCATTATTAACTAACTGCTCAAACAGAAACGCCCCATTATTAACTAACTACACAAACAGAAACGCCCCATTATTAACTAACTGTTCAAACAGAAACGCCCCATTATTCCCGAACTGCTCAAGCAGAAACGCCCCATTATTCCCTAACTACACAAACAGAAACGCCCCATTATTAACTAACCACACAAACAGAAACGCCCCATTATTAACTCACTGCACAAACAGAAACGCCCCATTATAAACTAACTGCACAAACAGAAACGCCCCATTATTAACTACCTGCACAAACAGAAACGCCCCATTATTAACTACCTGCTCAAACTGAAATTTCCCATTATTCCTTATCTGCTCAAACAGAAACGCCCCATTATTCCCTATCTGCTCAAACAGAAACGCCCCATTATTAACTAACTACACAAACAGAAACGCCCCATTATTAACTAACTGCACAAACAGAAACGCCCCATTATTAACTACCTGCACAAACAGAAACGCCCCATTATTCCCTAACTGCTCAAACAGAAACACCCATTATTAACTAACTACACAAACAGAAACGCCCCATTTTTAACTAACTACACAAACAGAAACGCCCCATTATTAACTAACTACACAAGCAGAAACGCCCCATTATTCCCTAACTACACAAACAGAAACGCCCCATTATTAACTAACTGCACAAACAGAAACGCCCCAATTATTAACTAACTACACAAACATAAACGCCCCAATTATTAACTAACTGCACAAACAGAAACGCCCCAATTATTAACTAACTGCACAAACAGAAACGCCCCAATTATTAACTAACTACACAAACAGAAACGCCCCATTATTCCCTAACTACACAAACAGAAACGCCCCATTATTAACTAACTGCACAAACAGAAACGCCCCATTATTCCCTAACTACACAAACAGAAACGCCCCATTATTAACTAACTGCACAAACAGAAACGCCCCATTATTCCCTAACTACACAGACAGAAACGCCCCATTATTAACTAACTACAAAAACAGAAACGCCCCATTATTCCCTAACTACACAAACAGAAACGCCCCATTATTGACTAACTGCACAAACAGAAACGCCCAATTCTTAACTAACTACACAAACAGAAACGCCCCAATATTCCCTAACTACAAAAACAGAAACGCCCCATTATTAACTAACTACACAAACAGAAACTCCCCATTATTCCCTAACTTCAAAAACAGAAACGCCCAATTATTAACTAACTACACAAGCAGAAAGTTCCCATTATTCCCTTACTACACAAACAGAAACGCCCCAATTATTAACTAACTACACAAACAGAAACGCCCACTTATTCCCTAACTACACAAACAGAAACGCCCCATTATTAACTAACTGCACAAACAGAAACGCCCCATTATTAACTAACTGCACAAACAGAAACGCCCCATTATTAGCTAACTGCACAAACAGAAACGCCCCATTATTCCCTAACTGCACAAACAGAAACGCCCCATTATTAACTACCTACACAAACAGAAACGCCCCATTATTCCCTAACTGCTCAAACAGAAACGCAACATTATTCCTTTACTGCACAAACAGAAACGCCCCAATATCAACCAACTGCTCAAACAGAAACGCCCCATTATTAACTAACTACAAAAACCGAAACGCCCCATTATTAACTAACTGCTCAAACAGAAACGCCCCATTATTCCCTAACTGCACAAACAGAAATGCCCCATTATTAACTAACTGCTCAAACAGAAACGCCCCATTATTCCTTTACTGCACAAACAGAAACGCCCCATTATTAACTAACTACACAAACAAAAACGCCCCATTATTCCCTATCTGCACAAACAGAAACGCCCCATTATTAAGTAACTGCACAAACAGAAACGCCCCATTATTAACTAACTGCACAAACAGAAACGCCCCATTGTTCCCTAACTGCACAAACAGAAACGCCCAATTATTAACTACCTACACAAACAGAAACGCCCCAGTATTAACTAACTGCACAAACAGAAACGCCCCATTATTCCCTAACTGCTCAAACAGAAACGAACCATTATTCCCTAACTGCTCACACAGAAATACCCCATTATTCCCTAACTGCTCAAACAGTAACGCCCCATTATTAACTAACTGCTCAAACAGAAACGCCCCATTATTAACTTACTACACAAACAGAAACGCCCCATTATTAACTAACTGCACAAACAGAAACGCCCCATTATTAACTAACTGCACAAACAGAAACGCCCCATTATTTCCTAACTACACAAACAGAAACGCCCCATTATTAACTAACTGCACAAACAGAAACGCCCAATTATTCCCTAACTGCACAAACAGAAACGCCCAATTATTAACTAACTACACAAGCAGAAACGCCCCATTATTAACTAACTGCTCAAACAGAAACATTCCATTATTAACTAACTACACAAACTGAAACGCCCCATTATTAACTAACTACACAAACAGAAACGCCGGATTATTAACTAACTACACAAACAGAAACGCCCCATTATTAACTAACTGCACAAACAGAAACGCCCCATTATTCCCGAACTGCTCAAACAGAAACGCCCCATTATTAACTAACTACACAAACAGAAACGCCCCATTATTAACTAACTACAGAAACAGAAACGCCCCATTATTAACTAACTGCTCAAACAGAAACGCCCCATTATTAACTAACTACACAAACTGAAACGCCCCATTATTAACTAACTGCTCAAACAGAAACGCCCCATTATTAACTAACTACACAAACAGAAACGCCCCATTATTAACTAACTGCTCAAACAGAAACGCCCCATTATTCCCTAACTGCTCAAACAGAAACGCCCCATTATTCCCTAACTACACAAACAGAAACGCCCCATTTTTAACTAACTACACAAACAGAAACGCCCCATTATTAACTCACTGCACAAACAGAAACGCCCCATTATTAACTAACTGCACAAACAGAAACGCCCCATTATTAACTAACTGCACAAACAGAAACGCCCCATTATTCCCTAACTGCACAAACAGAAACGCCCCATTATTAACTAACTGCACAAACAGAAACGCCCCATTATTCCCTAACTGCTCAAACAGAAACGCCCCATTATTTCCTAACTGCTCAAACGGAAATTTCCCATTATTCCCTATCTGCTCAAACAGAAACGCCCCATTATTCCCTAACTGCTCAAACAGAAACGCCCCATTATTAACTAACTACACAAACAGAAACGCCCCATTATTAACTAACTGCACAAACAGAAATGCCCCATTATTAACTAACTGCACAAAAAGAAACGCCCCATTATTCCTTAACTACACAAACAGAAACGCCCCATTAACTAACTACACAAACAGAAACGCCCCATTATTCCCTAACTACACAAACAGAAACGCCCCATTATTAACTAACTGCACAAACAGAAACGCCCCAATTATTAACTAACTACACAAACAGAAACGCCCCAATTATTAACTAACTGCACAAACAGAAACGCCCCAATTATTAACTAACTGCACAAACAGAAACGCCCCAATTATTAACTAACTACACAAACAGAAACGCCACATTATTCCCTAACTACACAAACAGAAACGCCCCATTATTAACTAACTGCACAAACAGAAACGCCCTATTATTCCCTAACTACACAAACAGAAACACCCCATTATTAACTACCTACACAAACAGAAACGCCCCATTATTCCCTAACTACACAAACAGAAACGCCCAATTATTAACTAACTACACAAGCAGAAACGTCCCATTATTCCCTAACTACACAAACAGAAACACCCCATTATTAATTAACTTAACAAACAGAAACGCCCCATTATTCCCTAACTACACAAACAGAAACGCCCCATTATTAACTAACTACACAAACAGAAACGCCCACTTATTCTCTAACTACACAAACAGAAACGCCCTATTAATAAGTAACTACACAAACAGAAACGCCCCATAATTAACTAACTGCACAAACAGAAACGCCCCATTATTAACTAACTGCACAAACAGAAACGCCACATTATTCCCTATCTCCACAAACAGAAACGCCCCATTATTCCCTAACTGCTCAAACAGAAACGCCCCATTATTCCTTTTCTGCACAAACAGAAACGCCCCATGATTCCCTAACTGCTCAAACAGAAACGCCCCATTATTCCCTAACTGCACAAACCGAAACGCCCCATTATTCCCTAACTACACAAACAGAAACGCCCCATTATTAACTAACTGCTCAAACAGAAACGCCCCATTATTAACTAACTACACAAACAGAAAAGCCCCATTTTTAACTAACTTCACAAACAGAAACGCCCCATTATTAACTAACTACACAAACAGAAACGCCCCATTATTAACTAACTGCACAAACAGAAACGCCCCATTATTCCCTAACTGCTCAAACAGAAACGCCCCATTATTAACTAACTACACAAACAGAAACGCCCAATTATTAACTAACTACACAAACAGAAACGCCCCAATATCAACCAACTGCTCAAACAGAAACACCCCATTATTAACTAACTACAAAAACAGAAACGCCCCATTATTAACTAACTCCTCAAACAGAAACGCCCCATTATTCCTTTACTGCACAAACAGAAACGCCCCATTATTAACTAACTACACAAACAGAAACGCCCCATTTTTAACTAACTACACAAACAGAAACGCCCCATTATTAACTAACTGCACAAACAGAAACGCCCCATTATTAACTAACTGCACAAACAGAAACGCCCCATTATTCCCTAACTGCACAAACAGAAACGCCCCATTATTAACTACCTACACAAACAGAAACGCCCCATTATTAACTAACTACACAAACAGAAACGCCCCATTATTCCCTAACTGCACAAACAGAAACGCCCCATTATTCCCTAACTGCTCAAACAGAAACGCCCCATTATTAACTAACTACACAAACAGAAACGCCCAATTATTAACTAACTACACAAACAGAAACGCCCCAATATCAACCAACTGCTCAAACAGAAACGCCCCATTATTAACTAACTACAAAAACAGAAACGCCCCATTATTAACTAACTCCTCAAACAGAAACGCCCCATTATTCCTTTACTGCACAAACAGAAACGCCCCATTATTAACTAACTACACAAACAGAAACGCCCCATTATTAACTAACTACACAAACAGAAACGCCCCATTATTAACTAACTGCACAAACAGAAACGCCCCATTATTAACTAACTGCACAAACAGAAACGCCCCATTATTCCCTAACTGCACAAACAGAAACGCCCCATTATTAACTACCTACACAAACAGAAACGCCCCATTATTAACTAACTGCACAAACAGAAACGCCCCATTATTCCCTAACTGCTCAAACAGAAATGCCCCATTATTCCCTAACTACTCAAACAGAAATTTCCCATTATTCCCTAACTGCTCAAACAGAAACGCCCCATTATTCCCTAACTGCTCAAACAGAAACGCCCCATTATTAACTAACTACACAAACAGAAACGCCCCATTATTAACTAATTGCACAAACAGAAACGCCCCATTATTAACTAAATGCACAAACAGAAACGCCCCATTATTCCCTAACTACACAAACAGAAACGCCTCATTATTAACTAAGTACACAAACAGAAACGCCCCATTATTCCCTAACTGCACAAACAGAAACACCCAATTATTAACTAACTACACAAGCAGAAACGCCCCATTATTAACTAACTGCTCAAACAGAAACTTTCCTTTATTAACTAACTACAAAAACTGAAACGCCCCATTATTAACTAACTGCACAAACAGAAACGCCTCATTATTAACAAACTACACAAACAGAAACGCCCCATTATTAACTAACTGCACAAACAGAAACGCCCCATTATTCCCGAACTGCTCAAACAGAAACGTCCCATTATTAACTAACTACACAAACAGAAACGCCCCATTATTAACTAACTACACAAACAGAAACGCCCCATTATTAACTAACTGATCAAACAGAAACGCCCCATTATTAACTAACTACACAAACTGAAACGCCCCATTATTAACTAACTGCTCAAACAGAAACGCCCCATTATTAACTAACTACACAAACAGAAACGCCCCATTATTAACTAACTGCTCAAACAGAAACGCCCCATTATTCCCTAACTGCTCAAACAGAAACGCCCCATTATTCCCTAACTACACAAACAGAAACGCCCCATTTTTAACTAACTACACAAACAGAAACGCCCCATTATTAACTCACTGCACAAACAGAAACGCCCCATTATTAACTAACTGCACAAACAGAAACGCCCCATTATTCCCTAACTGCTCAAACAGAAACGCCCCATTATTCCCTAACTGCTCAAACAGAAATTTCCCATTATTCCCTATCTGCTCAAACAGAAACGCCCCATTATTCCCTAACTGCTCAAACAGAAACGCCCCATTATTAACTAACTACACAAACAGAAACGCCCCATTATTAACTAACTGCACAAACAGAAACGCCCCATTATTAACTAACTGCACAAACAGAAACGCCCCATTATTCCCTAACTACACAAACAGAAACGCCCCATTATTAACTAACTACACAAACAGAAAGGCCCCAATTATTAACAAACTACACAAACAGAAACGCCCCAATTATTAACTAACTGCACAAACAGAAACGCCCCAATTATTAACTAATTGCACAAACAGAAACGCCCCAATTATTAACTAACTACACAAACAGAAACGCCCCATTATTCCCTAACTACACAAACAGAAACGCCCCATTATTAACTAACTGCACAAACAGAAACGCCCCATTATTCCCTAACTACACAAACAGAAACGCCCCATTATTCCCTAACTGCACAAACCGAAACGCCCCATTATTCCCTAACTACACAAACAGAAACGCCCCATTATTAACTAACTGCTCAAACAGAAACGCCCCATTATTAACTAACTACACAAACAGAAAAGCCCCATTTTTAACTAACTTCACAAACAGAAACGCCCCATTATTAACTAACTACACAAACAGAAACGCCCCATTATTAACTAACTGCACAAACAGAAACGCCCCATTATTCCCTAACTGCTCAAACAGAAACGCCCCATTATTAACTAACTACACAAACAGAAACGCCCCATTATTCCCTAACTACACAAACAGAAACGCCCCAATATCAACCAACTGCTCAAACAGAAACGCCCCATTATTAACTAACTACAAAAACAGAAACGCCCCATTATTAACTAACTCCTCAAACAGAAACGCCCCATTATTCCTTTACTGCACAAACAGAAACGCCCCATTATTAACTAACTACACAAACAGAAACGCCCCATTTTTAACTAACTACACAAACAGAAACGCCCCATTATTAACTAACTGCACAAACAGAAACGCCCCATTATTAACTAACTGCACAAACAGAAACGCCCCATTATTAACTAACTGCACAAACAGAAACGCCCCATTAATAACTAACTGCACAAACAGAAACGCCCCATTATTCCCTAACTGCACAAACAGAAACGCCCCATTATTAACTACCTACACAAACAGAAACGCCCCATTATTAACTAACTGCACAAACAGAAACGCCCCATTATTCCCTAACTGCTCAAACAGAAATGCCCCATTATTCCCTAACTACTCAAACAGAAATTTCCCATTATTCCCTAACTGCTCAAACAGAAACGCCCCATTATTCCCTAACTGCTCAAACAGAAACGCCCCATTATTCCCTAACTGCTCAAACAGAAACGCCCCATTATTCCCTAACTACACAAACAGAAACGCCCCATTTTTAACTAACTACACAAACAGAAACGCCCCATTATTAACTCACTGCACAAACAGAAACGCCCCATTATTAACTAACTGCACAAACAGAAACGCCCCATTATTAACTAACTACACAAACAGAAACGCACCATTATTAACTAACTGCACAAACAGAAACGCCCCATTATTAACTAACTGCACAAACAGAAACGCCCCATTATTCCCTAACTACACAAACAGAAACGCCTCATTATTAACTAAGTACACAAACAGAAACGCCCCATTATTCCCTAACTGCACAAACAGAAACACCCAATTATTAACTAACTACACAAGCATAAACGCCCCATTATTCCCTAACTGCTCAAACAGAAACGCCCCATTATTCCCTAACTGCTCAAACAGAAACGCCCCATTATTCCCTAACTACACAAACAGAAACGACCCATTTTTAACTAACTACACAAACAGATACGCCCCATTATTAACTCACTGCACAAACAGAAATGCCCCATTATTAACTAACTGCACAAACAGAAACGCCCCATTATTAACTAACTACACAAACAGAAACGCCCCATTATTCCCTAACTGCTCAGTCAGAAACGCCCCATTATTAACTAACTACACAAACAGAAACGCCCCATTATTAACTAACTACACAAACAGAAACGCCCCAATATCAACCAACTGCTCAAACAGAAACGCCCCATTATTAACTAACTACAAAAACAGAAACGCCCCATTATTAACTAACTCCTCAAACAGAAACGCCCCATTATTCCTTTACTGCACAAACAGAAACGCCCCATTATTAACTAACTACACAAACAGAAACGCCCCATTTTTAACTAACTACACAAACAGAAACGCCCCATTATTAACTAACTGCACAAACAGAAACGCCCCATTATTAACTAACTGCACAAACAGAAACGCCCCATTATTAACTAACTGCACAAACAGAAACGCCCCATTATTAACTAACTGCACAAACAGAAACGCCCCATTATTCCCTAACTGCACAAACAGAAACGCCCCATTATTAACTACCTACACAAACAGAAACGCCCCATTATTAACTAACTGCACAAACAGAAACGCCCCATTATTCCCTAACTGCTCAAACAGAAATGCCCCATTATTCCCTAACTACTCAAACAGAAATTTCCCATTATTCCCTAACTGCTCAAACAGAAACGCCCCATTATTCCCTAACTGCTCAAACAGAAACGCCCCATTATTCCCTAACTGCTCAAACAGAAACGCCCCATTATTCCCTAACTACACAAACAGAAACGCCCCATTTTTAACTAACTACACAAACAGAAACGCCCCATTATTAACTCACTGCACAAACAGAAACGCCCCATTATTAACTAACTGCACACACAGAAACGCCCCATTATTAACTAACTACACAAACAGAAACGCCCCATTATTCCCTAACTGCACAAACCGAAACGCCCCATTATTAACTAACTGCTCAAACAGAAACGCCCCATTATTCCCTAACTGCTCAAACAGAAACGCCCCATTATTCCCTAACTGCTCAAACAGAAATTTCCCATTATTCCCTATCTGCTCAAACAGAAACGCCCCATTATTCCTTAACTGCTCAAACAGAAACGCCCCATTATTAACTAACTACACAAACAGAAACGCCCCATTATTAACTAACTGCACAAACAGAAATGCCCCATTATTAACTAACTGCACAAACAGAAACGCCCGATTATTCCCTAACTACACAAACAGAAACGCCCCATTATTAACTAACTACACAAACAGAAAGGCCCCAATTATTAACTAACTACACAAACAGAAACGCCCCAATTATTAACTAACTGCACAAACAGAAACGCCCCAATTATTAACTAACTGCACAAACAGAAACGCCCCAATTATTAACTAACTACCCAAACAGAAACGCCCCATTATTCCCTAACTACACAAACAGAAACGCCCAATTATTAACTAACTGCACAAACAGAAACGCCCCATTATTCCCTAACTACACAAACAGAAACACCCCATTATTAACTAACTACACAAACAGAAACGCCCCATTATTCCCTAACTACACAAACAGAAACGCCCCATTATTAACTAACTACACAAGCAGAAACGTCCCATGATTCCCTAACTGCTCAAACAGAAACGCCCCATTATTCCCTAACTGCACAAACCGAAACGCCCCATTATTCCCTAACTACACAAACAGAAACGCCCCATTATTAACTAACTGCTCAAACAGAAACGCCCCATTATTAACTAACTACACAAACAGAGAAGCCCCATTTTTAACTTACTTCACAAACAGAAACGCCCCATTATTAACTAACTACACAAACAGAAACGCCCCATTATTAACTAACTGCACAAACAGAAACGCCCCATTATTCCCTAACTGCTCAAACAGAAACGCCCCATTATTAACTAACTACACAAACAGAAACGCCCCATTATTAACTAACTACACAAACAGAAACGCCCCAATATCAACCAACTGCTCAAACAGAAACGCCCCATTATTAACTAACTACACAAACAGAAACGCCCCATTATTAACTAACTGCACAAACAGAAACGCCCCATTATTAACTAACTGCACAAACAGAAAAGCCCCATTATTAACTAACTGCACAAACAGAAACGCCCCATTATTAACTAACTGCACAAACAGAAACGCCCCATTATTCCCTAACTGCACAAACAGAAACGCCCCATTATTAACTAACTCCACAAACAGAAACGCCCCATTATAAACTAACTGCACAAACAGAAACGCCCCATTATTCCCTAACTGCACAAACAGAAACGCCCCATTATTCCCTAACTGCTCAAACAGAAACGCCCCATTATTCCCTAACTGCTCAAACAGAAACGCCCCATTATTAACTAACTGCAGTAGAAACGCCCCATTATTAACTAACTACACAAACAGAAATGCCCAAAAATAACAATGAATGAAAAATCTTTACTTGGAGGCTTGATATTTTATCATATTATCATACCTGGGATATTTATATTCATCCGTCAATAATAGTTATCATAGAGGGTACACGTATTTTGCATAACCAGAGAAAGTAGCATGAAAACAGAAATTTTAAAAGTTGTCATTTACACGGTGTTAAGCATTTTACGTGCAAATGCAAGCGAAATGTTTACTGCAGTACATGCATACTGTAATGAAACATTAATATACCACACTGGTCTCGCTCAAAGTCCCGTACAATGTATAGCAATGTGTAATTTGGATTCGAATTGTGAAGCCTCTTCGTTTGACGCAGACGGAAATGCGTGTAGTTTTCACAAAATGACAGTAACCCCATGTGATGGAAAGGTAGAGAAAACGTTGCTTCTTTACGCGACGAAAAAAGGTATGGAACTTTCTTTTAACTACTTTCTAGCATTTATTGCACTATTTCAGATTTTTTAAAATGTCTCGTTGAATTTTCCATTACAAAAGTGGCGTTGGGGTTATGGTTTTACTTAAAAGAAAAACGCTGAAAAATGGAAAATGTGAATATATAGTATCTTTTATTCGTACTTTTACTCTGAATTTTAGGGTTAGAAAGAAAACAAATTGCAAAATTTCATGGAAATTTGAGGAAATTCTAATATACTCCTGCTTCTCAGTTTCTCAGTATTGAAAATAATCGTTCAATAGTGATTTGAAAATGCCTTTATTTCATCCTCTATTAAATGACATATAATCTCTTTTTTTACAAAATCCTATAAATTGTCGTTTTTATGCAGATACCTGTATTTTAGAAATATCTGTATATTATTTTAAACAACCATTATTAATTATGAAATCAATGATTGAAAGCTATTTTCTAGTGAATTCGCTTATTTTCATGGGGTGGAGGTTTTTCGTTGTTTGCTTTGGTTCCTGTTTTATCCTGATTTTGAATGCCTTCGGTTTATGAATTTCTGAATTATCGATTGCGTACTGTGTATTGGGATATGGTCATTATCTATATTTGTCATTCACACTCTTACGGATTCTATATGTTTAACTGATATTTCATTTAAAACATTTACCGAAAGACGTAGCAGGATGGGTGGGATATGATGCTGCAGGACCCACTTTTAGAAAGGACTATATATGGTTATATAGTAAATCGGCCCCTTTCAAAATCTAAACTTTTCATGAAGTAATGAATTTGTACCAATATTTATTCCACAATGTAGGCTACTTATGAAATGATACATAACTTTTAATTTACTTTCTCAATTTCTTTGAAATTGGGCTTCAAAAATGGTATATTTTCCAATTTTCTAGAAAAACGTCATTTTGGGGCTAATTTTCGACAAACTTCCTATTAGTTAGTATCGAGCGGGCTTCTGAACAATTTTTATCTTTTGACATGTTGTTTCCTATGTACGTCTCTAAGTGCATGCAAAAGGAAAAAATTGTTCACAATCCCGCTCGATGTTATCTAAATGAAAGTAATCAAGAATTATGTTATTGTTCATGATATTTATGCAACTTTTACAATGTCGTAGAAAGCAAGGAGCAGTTGAAATAACTAGATTTCTCAAAATATAGATATTTAACTCTTAAGAAATAACAACAAAATTTAAATTTGGAGAAATCGATTTGAGGGGGCCACTTTACTATATAAACCATATATACTCCTTTCAAGAAATTTTGATAACAGATTTTTTCGAATGCGTTGAAGAGACGATCAAGCGAAGTTGATCGAAATTGGCTACATGTGCCCTCGGGGACTCCTGGTCCACCAGCAGCGACACTCACCAAGTGGTACTTATGTTAAACGTCTTCAAATTCAATATCATCATTTAAGAACAGATGAATTTTCAGCATGGACCAGATGTGCACGTTTCGAGTACTTAACCCTCGTCAATGTTCCTCAAACTAAACATTGTAGCCAAATTCGATCAATTTCAACACATGTTGCCAAGTTCGATAAATTTCGGTGGGTCGTTTGTTAAAACGCATTTGAAAATTTCTGTTTACAAAATTTTCTCAAATTTCTAAAACCTGGGTCCTGTAGCATTTTTCTACGTCTTTCGATATATTTAGGACATCATTTTCACAGATTTTGGTCATAATACATTGTTTAGATTGAGGATCACTGACGAGGGTTCATTATCCGAAACGTGCATGTCTGGTCCATGCTGTAAATTTATCTGCTCTAAAAGAATGCTTATGATTTTGCAGACGTTAAATATTTGTACCACTTGGTGAGTGTCACTGCTGGTGGACCAAGAGTCCCCGAGGGCACATGTAGCCATGTTTGATCAATTTCGGTGGGTCGTTTGTTCAAACGCATGTGAAAAATTATGTTCACAAAATTTTCTCAAATTTCTGAAACCTAGGTCCTGTATCATTATATCCCAGCCATTTTTCTAAGTCTCTAGGTATATTCAGGACATCATTTTCACAGATTTTGGTCATAATAGATTGTTTAGATTGAGGATCACTGACGAGGGTTTATTATCCGAAACGTGCATGTTTGGTCCATGCTGTAAATTTATCTGCTCTAAAATGATGCTAATGATTTTGCAGACGTTAAACGTTGTAATATTGCCAAAGAGTGTGAAAGTATTATGTCCAAACATTTACCGAAAGACGTTGCAGGATATGATGCTGCAGGACCTACTTTTTAGAAATTTCAAGAAATTTTGATAACAGAAATTTTCGAATGCGTTGAAGTGACGATCAACCGAAGTTGATCGAATTTGGCTTCATGTGCCCTCGGGGAGTACTGGTCCACAAGCAGTGGTACTAATGTTAAACGTCTTCAAATTCAATAGCACCATTTAAGAACAGATGAATTTTCAGCATGGACCAGACATGCACGTTTCGGGTACTTAACACTCGTCAGTGATCCTCAATCTAAATAATGAAATATTGCCAAAGAGTGTGAAAATTATTATGTGCAAACATTTACCTAACGACGCAGCAGGATGTATAGGCCGGTTAGGCCGACTTTAGAGGATCAGCGAGGGGGGGGGGGGTAGCCAACCCAGTGATTGATCCCATTCTAATTTGTTATACATTTTTATCTATATCTGTAAAAGACAAGGCTGTGGTTTTCTGGATGTCGATTCCTTGTGATATGAGTTTTCTCTTGATGCTATGACCTTTTACCTAGTGACCTCATTCTACGACCGTGGTTGTTTTGTTTATATCAGTCTCATCTCTTTTATAGACAAAATCAATTTACACTAACATAAATTTAGTCATTCAATATACAGAGAAACATTGTACCCTAGAAAAAAGAACCTCAGAAAGAGAAACATGCCATATTTCCTTGTTTGATTGACAAGGATTAAATACCCGAAACGTGCATGTCTGGTCCATGCTGTAAATCTATCTGTTCTAAAATGATGCTGATGAATTTGAAGACGTTAAACATTTGTCCCGAGGGCACATGTAGCCAAGTTCGATCAATTTCGGTTGATCGTTTCTTCAACGCATTCTAAATTTCTGTTATCAAAATTTCTTAAAATTTCTAAAAAGTGGGTCCTGTAGCATCATATCCCACCCATCCTGCTACGTCTTTCGATACGCTTTTTCGACATAGTAAATTTCCTACTTTTTTTGTCATATTACATTGTTTAGATTTGAGGATCACTGACGAGGGTTAAGTACCCGAAACGTGCATGTCTGGTCCACGTTGCCAATTTATCTGTTCTCAAATGATGCTATTCAGTTTGAAGACGTTTACATCTAATCAATTTCGGTTGGTCGATTCTCCGAACGCATTTGAAAATGTATGTTTTCAAAATTTTCTCAAATTTCTGAATTCTAGGTCCTGTAGCATCATATCCAAGCCATCTTGCTACGTCTGTCGGTAAATTTAGGACATAATTTCACAAATCTTGGCTATATTACATTGCTTAATTTCATAATCACTGATGAGGGTGTGATACCCGAAACGTGCATGTCTGGTCCATGCTTTAAGTTAATCAGTTCTGAAATGATGCTAATGATTTCTTTAACGACGTTAAACATATGTACAAAAGATACAGCTTGCCTTATTTATAAATTGTAGCAACATAGATCCAAACATATTGTCAAATGCAGTCTGGCCATTCCGTCTTTAGTGCTGTTTTAAAATAGATTGTTGGGATATAGGAAGCTGGTATTTCACACATGTACATGTGCAGTGCATGTAATTTATATATTCTTTTCATTTTCGTGCATGAACATCGACGGCGGGTGCGGCTAGCCAACAGGGGATACTTACTCCTCCTGGGCATCTGATCCCACCTCTAGCTTGCTAGGGGTCCGTCGATGCTCAGTTTGGTACTCTGTGAGTGCTGTTGAGACTTCTTTAACTCATGTACGTTTTATGACAGGTTAATCAACACATAATTTTGGAGCATCATCCATCTTGCTACGTCTTTCGGTACGTTTTTTGACAAAACAACTTTCACACTCTTTGGCCATATTACATTGTTTAGACTAAGGATCACTGACGAGTGTTACATACCCGAAATATGCATGTCTGTTCCATGCTGCAAATTTATCTGTTCTTAAATAATGTTATTGAATATAACATATTACCTCGACATGGTATTTTGACCTGCTTTTAAAACTGACGACTTTTTATTTTGTAAGTGATAGAAAGTTCATATTTCATACGTGTGTACCCAATGACAAGATTATTCTGCAGATACCAATATTGTATTACCTGGTGACCTTGATCTTGGGATTTTGCCTACTCTTGAAATGAAAATACTAAAGGCATATTATTTAAATGGTAGGTGACAAAACTCTCTTATTTACCATGTTTATTTCTTGTAACAAGATACTTATGCTTATACCAACTGGTACCCTTGACATTAGACCTAAACTCATTTAATAAAAAATCAAGTATTTTGCTAAAGAATTGGATGGAAGGTCAACAAACTCTCGTTACTCTTAGGTGTGTAGTAGCAGGAGAGTGATGGCGCTAGCTCAATTAGACATAAGATGATCAACTTATTAACAATGACGGTATTCTCGTAATAAAATAATATAGTAGTTTTTTTCCCCGTAGTAGCTCCCCCCCCCCGGAAAACTGCTAAATAGTAGAGTTTCCCCCTTGGCGGAAAAACTGATATATTGTAGTCTTTCTCCATAGCTGATTTTTTCCCCTTACCGTTACTGGTTTGGATTTTATATTTACTTATAATTTTGCATTCCATAACGATTTTCGATTGGTTGTGATATGGACCCAACTCGATAAGCTCACTCAGGTTGTCTTATATTATGTGTCTGTGTATCTGTCTGTTTGTCTATCTGTCTGTGTCTTGTATGTCATTTCCTTTCTTTCATTTAAACACTTTAAATGTCCGTCTGAAAGTGTGTCTATTAAATGTCTGTATCCATCTGACTGTCCGTCCGTCCGTCTGTCTGTCCATCCTTCTGTGTACTGTCTGTCTGACAGTGTACCTCTGCTTTATGTTTGATGGTTTTATGTTCGTCGTATCTGTGTGTCTGTCTGTTTTATCTGTCCATCTGTGTATGTCAATAAGTGTATGTCTATCTGTCTGTGGGTGCGTGAGTGCCTCTGTATAATTTTTTTGCCTGTTTTGTCTGTTTGCCTTTCTGTCTGGAAACATATGCTATGGAAACATATAGATAAGACCTTAAACCCAACACTATTAATATTTAACTTGAACGAGTAATGATAGGGTAATAATATTTTATCACTTTCTGTCTTAGATTATGCTGCATAAATGATGTATGCGACTTCAAAAACGCCCAAACATGCATTTTTTCAATGTTTAAAGTTCGTTTCCATGGCAACCGGATGTGATATTAAGAAATTTTTATCAATATTTTATTTTTAAGTCAGTCCCAACCTTATGTATAAATTTTATCAAAATCCGAGACATGCCGTGCAATGGCTCCTTCATAAAAATAAAAATGCTTACAGAGAATAGCTATTAAGGTTAGGGTTGCGACTACAGGGAGATAACTCTATTTTCATATCTAATAATATTTGAAACCGACATAAACGATACATGGTATAAGTTCAGATTGTTACATCATTTTAGAAAAAAATAGTAATCCTTGAAACCTTCATTGCTGAGTGGATATTTTTGGGAAAAATGCATATTTTCAATGAAAAATCGCCGAAAATAGGGAAAAAATGTTATTTTCGCATGAGTTCTTCTACCAAAGATTCAAACATCAGAATATTTACTATCCATTATACTCTTTAAAAGTGAGATAATTAGAAATTCGAACTTCAAGTTAAACTCTATGTTTTTGGGTCAAAATGTTTGATTTTTTGCATAAATTATTGTACTATTTATAGAAACAGTCATTTTGCTCAAAAACAAATTCGGGTACATATTGATTTTACTGCTTTAAGATAAAGCAATACCATAGATATATATGTAGAAAAAAAATTGTGTAGCTGGCGACCTTCTAGCTTTTAATAAAAATAATGAATTGCTGCCATGGCAACCAGCAACATAGTTTTTATAAGAAAATTCTCTCCTTAGAACTGATTATTTTACCAGAATTTCTCAAAATAGCCTTTTATTCACCCACAAGCTATAAGAATCTTGAAAAATAAGGATATGTAGAAATTTTTGAAATTTCATGCATTTCAGAGGTATGTAAAGTTATGATGTGGTATTCTCTAAAATGACAAAAATGTTAAAATAGGCCAAAAATGGACGTTTATAGCCAAAAAACAAGACGGGCAAATTTTGATTTTTTGGTCTGAATAGTTCGAAGAGATGCTCCTCTCCATATAAACCTATCCATCTTTCTTCAACCTAATTTCTATTAAAAGTCGCCACCCTGACCTTAAGGTGTCTGTCTCTCTCTTAGTCTGTCTTCTGTCAATGGAAATGTTCTGAAATGCCGTGGGAAACTGAGGTGATACTGAAAATCATAGTACTGTGTATTTGTCTTTTTGATGTCAATATCTCCATGTCTGTCTACAAGTGAGTACGTCTGTTTGTGTTTATATGTCTGTCTGTTTGTCTGTCTTTGGGTTTGTCGTTGTTACTGTCATATAGTATATATCCATTTGTTTTTGTATTTGTCCATCTCATGCTTGTCTGTATTTTCTGTCTTTTGTCGCTGTGTGTCTATCAGACTCTTATCTCTATCTGCTTGCATATTTGTCTTTGTGTTTGTCCGTCTTTGTGTCCACTTATTCATGTTCTGTCTCAGTGTCCATCTATTTATGTGCATGTCTGTATGTTAGTGTACGTTAATCTGTCTTAAAGTGTCTGTCTATCTGTGTGTTTGTCTGCGTTTGTCTATTTATCTGTCTGATTTACTGTTGGTATGCCAGTCCGTCTGACTTTTTTATATATGTTTCCTTTCTGTCAGTCAGACTATCTGTCTGAAAATAATTCTTACTCAAAATTAGATCTAAAAGGCCAAGGACAAATGTTTGGGTACAGTTTAAACCTCCAAGTTAGGGAAAATCCAATAGGTCAAGGTCAATTCTTGAAATAAATCAAGTTTTGATGTCAATGTAATATATCTTAAAGTCTTGGTTCACTAAAGTGCAATGCAGTAGGATAAGGTATAATCCAGGTAAGATCCATGGTAATATCTGAAATGAGGTCAACCTGTTTAGATATATCGCCATATTTAAGGTAGATTGTACCCCCTGGTCCAAAATCGGGGAACACAGTGCATTGATACTCTTTATTTTTTCTTCATATTATTGCACATTGGATACAGCTGGTACATGTCTGAAAAAAATATTTCTACGATGTAAAAATGTGATTTTTCTTTATATTTCCATTGTTAATCCAAATTGTAAAATTTTGGGGTCATTCGAATTTATAGACGATACATATAGTCCTACAAGATATAAGATATAATTTGAAAAACATTGTTATAAAAGGTTCAAAGATGATAAGCACGAAAATTTAAACTCAGTTATCATAGGGAGAGGTACGAAGTACCTTAAACGGAATGTTTTATATTTACAATATACATTACAACGATATAGTCAAAATTGTATCTCCAGAGTCAAAAGTATATTTCAAGTTTTATACTTCAATCAAGTCAACTCATTATTTTCTTTATCCAAGTAAATATGATACATGTATATCATAACATAAATTACATTTTTCAAGGACATTGTCAAATCTCAAGGACTACATCAAAGTCAATATCTGATTTCAAATCCTCTCTCAAATTATGCTGTGTTTGGAATTGGAGAACTATTCTCGTGCTTTCTTACAACATAGATTTTATAAAATTCCGGAATTCATTCGTGGGGGGGGGGGGTAAATGGCGATGTAGCAGTTTTCCCACGGGGGAAATACTGCTATAACATGGGGGAAAATCTGCTATATGGCTGACTTTCACCTGGGGGGAAAAACTACTAAATAGTAGATTTTCCGGGGGGGAAGATGGCTAGGGGGAAAACTACTACATACCCCCCGGCAGAGTGAACAAACTGTCTTTGCGCTGGGATATATACCCATAATCACGTGTTAAGTTTACTGAAGTAGGCCTTACAAAGTGCACTCTGATTGGATAAAAGTTGATATTCTTAACCAATGAGCAAAACTTAGCGGAATGTAAAAAAAATGATAGCAGAAAATCGAAAACAATCTTTTAAAATGAATAACTGAAGCTAAAAGAGATATCTAAAGGTAAATTTACTCAAATGTATAACAATAATAGCACGATTAAGATCCGTTCTACCACACGTGTATTCCTATAGACGAGACGCTTATGCTGATTCTAAAATGTTCTACCTAGTGACCTTGACAGTGGACGTTGACTTGCTTTTGAAGAAAAAACTTACATATTGGTCTATCACAAGCTGTTTAGATAGTTCTGTCATACATTCTGCCAGCATTAACTTTTATTGCTGCTGCAGGCGACAGCAATGTTCTTCGTACACTGAACCTTTTTTTCTTTTCTTCTAGTCCTATCCTGTTGGCCACCATGGAAGATTTTCAAAGATTCGTGTTACCTGAAATCATCTGTGGGTATGGACTGGAACAGCGCTAAGGTAGGTTTATGTCAAATTAAACAATTTATACATACCTCTATAAAAACGCTTTTTCTAATGAGTTAAAGAAGATCCTGACGATAATCTCAACAGCACTTCCAATAGAGCACCAAATTGAGCATCGACGGACCCCTAGCAACCTAGAGGTGGGACCAGGTGCCCGGGAGGAGTAAGCATCCCCTATTGGCTAGCCGCACCCGCCGTCGATGTTCATGCACGAATATGAAAACAATATATAAACATAGGTAATCACAGATTACGAAGCTCACCTCGTGACAGCAAAATTCAATTCAAACATATTTCTTAGTACATGTATATTGGCTTTTAAAGACAAAACCACTCAAGCAGAAAAAGTAGGTCAAGGTCATTTTATGAAAGTTTGATCAAAGATACATCCAATATGCAAGTTTGGTACATGTAGCAGTTATACTTTGCTCAATATTGGCTTTATAGAGCAAAATCACTCAAGCAGAAAAAGTAGGTCAAGGTCATTGTATGAGAGATTGATCATAGATGCATCCAATATGCAAGTTTGGTACATGTATCACTTATACTATGCTCAATATTGGCTTTTAAAGGCAAAATCACTCAAGCGGAAAAAGTAGGTCAAGGTCATTTTATGAAAGATCGATCATAGATACATCCAATATGCAAGTTTGGTACATGTATCACTTATACTATGCTCAATATTGTTTTTTAACGGCAAAATCACTCAAGCAGAAAAAGTAGGTCGAGGTCATTTTATGAAAGTTTGATCAAAGATACATCTAATATGCAAGTTTAGAACATCTAGCACTTGTACTTTGCTCAATATTGGCTTTTAAAGGCAAAATCACTCAAGCGGAAAAAGTAGGTCAATGTCATTTTATGAAAGTTTGATCAAAGATACATCCAATATGCAAGTTTGGTACATGTAGCACTTATACTCTGCTCGATATTGGCTTTTAAAAGCGAAATCACTCAAGTGGAAAAAGTAGGTCATATGCTGCATCCGATGCATGGGTCCATCTCGGCATCCAAAGATGAATCACTTGTGCAAGTTTGGTTACTCTAGCATCAGTACTTTGTCAGATACTGAGCTACCCAAAACTTCTTAACCAAGTCACTCAAGCGGAAAATGTAGGTCAGATGCTGCATACGATGCATGGGTTCACCTCAGCATCCAAAGATGAATCACTTGTGCCAGTTTGGTTACTGTAGCATTAGTACTTTGTCAGATACTGAGCTACCCCAAACTTCTTAACCAAGTCACTCAAGCGGAAAATGTAGGTCAGATGCTGCATCCGATGCATGGGTTCACCTCAGCATCCAAAGATGAATCACTTGTGCAAGTTTGGTTACTGTAGCATCAGTACTTTGTCAGATACTGAGCTACCCCAAACTTCTTATCCAAGTCACTCAAGCGGAAAATGTAGGTCAGATGCTGCATACGATGCATGAGTTCACCTCAGCATCCAAAGATGAATCATTTGTGCCAGTTTGGTTACTGTAGCGTTAGTACTTTGTCAGATACTGAGCTACCCCAAACTTCTTAACCAAGTCACTCAAGCGGAAAATGTAGGTCAGATGCTGCATCCGATGCATGGGTTCACCTCAGCATCCAAAGATGAATCACTTGTGCAAGTTTGGTTACTGTAGCATAAGTACTCTGTCAGATACTGAGCTACCCCAAACTTCTTAACCGGACGCGGACGCGGTTATGTCTATATAGAAAGTGAACCAAAGTTTTTACATATTGTGCATTCGTATGCGCTATCATTTTACAAATAAAGATCGCTAAAATATATTATTTGAAAGTAAATCTACGTGATGGGTTTTTTTTTCATGTCTATTGGTATATAATTGTGGTTGACTACGTGCCAAATATCCAAGAATCGCATCGCAATATTTTATACATTTAAAATGGGGTTTATGTGTACTGTCTAGTCTTAATTGTTTTGATATTGGGTTTGATGTCAACAATAAGGGGATAAACGTACTGTGTTTTGTCGTTCCGACAGGTATATGTTGGATATATTGTTGGACACGCAGTTATACGGTCGGGGCTTGTCAGTTTCTTTCTTATTTGCATATTGCTCAGTTAGTATATTTACTTTTGTTTATTTTAAGATTTAGTAGGTTCATTGATGATAATTTTTGGAATCTGATATTTTTGTTTTGGTTGCCCTTTAATTACTGATTTGGTCAGTAAGCTATAGTCTTTTTGAATTCTGGGCCTTAATTGGGAGGGGGTCTTCTCCCTATCTATTTACCGAATGAGAATAAGTATACAAAAAAGATAATAGTAAATATAATATACTGGTAAAGTAATGAAATTAGTGTTGAATACAAAAAGGTTAACATCTTAGCACAATCCCTTCAAGTGACCGACTAACATCGTCACTGAGGAAGTTCTACGGTATGTATGGGGAACTCGTCATACACTATGATGTCCCACTCTCCAGAATGGTGGATGATATTCTGTCATAAACCATTTGAACCAGCCAACCAAATAATATACTCTATCTTCCGAAATGGAAGTAACCGGATGTTGCAGTTCTACCCAATTGAAGCGGCGGGTGTTGCATGCAAGCAGGAGATGCTTACTCTTCCTGGACACCTGGTCTCACTCCCATATCGGGAGTTCGCTTCTTTTCATGTGGTGCAGGTTTTTGTTTGTTTGCTTTGGTTCCTGTTTTATCCTGATTTTGTATGCCTTCGGTTTCTGATTTTCTGAATTATCGATTTTGTGCTGTATACAGAGATATGGTCATTATCCATATTTGTCATTGAACATAGATTTTATTTGGATATGCTACTGATTTCACCCCAAAGGAAACTTGGTGCCTCATACTCTGTACAAAGTAAATGCACAAATTTATAATTTCAGGAAAATATAACAAAAGGGCGCTTCTCACATCAATTTGATTGTGTCTAAAAATCATTTTGACTGGAAGCATGACTGATGAGGATTAAATATCCGAAACACGTGTCCGGTGTATAATACATTGGATTAAAAATTTTTCGGGAAGGTATAGTCTCAGCTGGAGCACTTCTATTTTATCTTAATCAGCTGAAATTTATTCTTCTTAGCTTATGAATACGCCATCTGCATATAAGCGATCTTCTTGATTATATTATTAAGGAAAATTGTGAACGCTACGGGGCAAAGTCGGTGGAGGTGGAAACTGCTGAGGAAGATGACTTTTTAAGACAATTTGTTCCTCTCACCAATTATGGAGGTATACTATCATGTGTTTTACAATGTTATACAATTGTCTTGTTTGCTATTTGACCTTTCAAAAGTGATAGGAAAATAAGAAGATATACATCTAGAAGAACATCTCGTAATTACGTAAGAACACACACACTTAAGATAATAAAAGAGAAGATTGAATAAAGTATGCTAAAATACAACGTTAGTAAACATACATCATTATTACAAAGACTACCAAATATAATACACGTAAAACACAATTAAAAGTTTAAAAGGTAAGAGAAGCTACGGTGTTCTGGTTACGGCGTTTTCGGAATGGTTAATATATGATTAATAAAAACTGCATTTGAATTTTTCTATAACCATTCTATTTTATAAAGCATTCTTAACATTATTTGAAGTTGATGGATTTTGTATGCATATTCCTTTCAAGCAAACGTGTAAAAGGTTACACTCTGATGAAGACCATTTTTTATGGGTGTGTTATCAAGATTAGGAAAGAAAGGAGGGGACCTCAAACAGCACTCAGTGGTAGCATACGAGTATAAAGCTAAACCCATAACAACCTTTGCAAAAACACAGACCAGATCGCACAGCAAGAGACACAAGGGACAAGGAACACCAATTCACACCAGAGCTACCCAAAATGACCACACATATACAAACGAGACCAATGGGCAATACTTTAGGAATGACACTTTAGATTATCAAACTCAAATTTCACGATCACAGATATTTAGAAAGGGTATGTCTAAGCGGAACTCCATCATTGCATGCACATATTTTGCATATTCGCTATTTTCGAAAACCAGAGTTACTTCCCATTTGAGACGGTATCTGACGTAGATTGATTATGACGTCATCAAATTCTATAGAAACAGTCCTAAAAGTCTGGGAAATGACGGTATAAAATCGACGTTACCATACCATTTTCATGACGTCACAATGGTATTACGTCAGATACCGTCTGTAAGGGGAAAACACTCTGTATTCCGCAAAGACTCAATATTCTGACATAAGATTCAATTTTTTAAAATGATAAGTTACACTTTGTTTGGAAATTTGGATTGTTTGAAAGTCATTTCGAAAATGTCCGTTATAAAAAGTTCTTGAAATTTCTAAAACGTGGGTCCTGTAGCATCATATCCCACCCATTCTGTTACATCTTTCGGTACATTTTTGGACATAATACCTTTCACACTCTTTGTCCATATTACATTGTTAAGATTTAGGATCACTGATGAGGGTTAGGTACCCGAAACATTCATGTCTGGTCCATGCTGCAAATTTGTCTGTTCTGATATGTTGCTATTGAATTTGAAGACGTTTAACATCTCCATGTATGTGACTTGATTGATACTCACGCCGTGTGGGTTTCTTATAAATTGTTGATGCCTAAATAGATTTTTACCAACAAATCAAAAACGAAGGATTTATAAACCATTTTCTTGCAGGAGACTACTTCTCGAGATACTGGACAGGGGGGACAAAAATATCAAATGGATCATGGATCTGGTCAAACAGCAGCAAAGCTATCAGCTACAATGGCTGGAAGAGCGATTTACCGAGCAACAATAACGGAAATGAAAACTGTTTGGAATATCTTGATGATATGCGAAGTGGAAGATGGATATGGAATGATCTCCCTTGTTTTCAAAGGATATCTGGATATTTGTGTGAGAAAAGCATTTCATAATAGCACAAGTTTTGATGGTGAAGTATTAAGGAAACAGAACGACAAACAATCAATAATGTATAGAAATATAAAAAGATAAAAATCAAATTTTCTTTATCATTGATGTTTATAACAATATGTTTCAGATTTTCTTAATTTTCCCATTATGTTAATTCTGTAAGAATATTTTAAGAAGTGATGGTTTCTGAGTACAAAGATATTTTATGGCTGATAAAATACGTATTAACAATGAAATAGTAAATCATTGTCTATAAGACTTAGTCAATTTCCAAAACTAACTTCTCCGAAAAGTTGTACATGCATTAGTGTATTAATTAAATTTTGATTAAAGAAATGGGAATAATATCCAGCATGACCACCCTGCACTCACCCAGAGAAACAAACCATCAGACAAAACTACAAATCGCAAAAAGACACAACAATATTCACATTAACATCATACAAAACAATCGTAACAGACGTTCAGAAACATCAAACATTAATGACAACACATAAAAGGAAGGAGACCAATGTACACCCGTCACCGACATTGGACGACCATGTGCTACTGGGAAATGGTGTAGTAATCCGGATTACGTGCTCACATCCCTCCCACTTATCCGGATACACTTAGGAAATTATAGACGCACAATTGTTGTATAAAAACTTCTCACTGTAAGGAGACATCATAAACGAGATAGTCAAACGCAACGGTCTCTTGTTCTATGACATGCGTATAACAACCCGTGGTCTGTTGGCTGAAGCGAGCTCAAGGTCACCAGAGAAGTCTGACTAACTTTCAGATAGGACAGAAAATCAGGACATAGTCTTCTCTGACGAGATTTGAACAAGTGACATATTATAGTACATTCGAACTCGCGGTCATTGAAGAATAAGTTTATGATAAATTTAGCAAAAATAACTGACTTGAATTGTAATGCCTATCATTTTGGACCTATAAAAATTGGATCCTGGTATTCTGCTTGGCACACGTTTTAGGGATTGTATTTGGTACGCCCTTGGTTCTCATATCCATTCACATATCCATCTATGCGCTACTTGGGTCCCTGCGCTTTGCAGTCTTGTTTGTATGGTTCACGGAAAGGAGGGGATCTCCAACAACACTCCGTTGTAGCACCCACAGCATAACAACAATACACCCAATGCAGAGACATCCGCAGAAAGAGACGCAAAAGGAAAAAAAAACCATCTCACACCATACAAACATGAAACATTAAAGATTAAACATAAATCAACAAAAAAGGACAACCAGTGCCGACTTAGGACGGCCACCTGCCACGCAAGTATAGAAGACGGTGTAGTTATCCGGATTACGTACGCTCAACCCTCCCAGTTTTCCGGTTACCCAAAGGTCTCGAAGAACGCACAAATATGGTGTAAAAAACTTCTCACTGTAAGATGAACATACAAACAGACAGAATGACGCCGGGGCAATTGAAACACACAGATGGATATGTAAATGGATATAAAAAAAACAGAAGGCATGCGGAATACAGTTCGTGCTCTGCCGGCTGTAGCGAGCTTATGCATGTGATCACCCAAGGATTCCGATTAACATTCAGATAGGACAGGTGGTCGAAGCCCTGTCTTCTTTAAAGAGGTTTTGACAGGGCCCGTCATGGAGTCCCGTCGTCACAATCAGTTAGTTAGAGTGTAATTCATAAGAATCAACTGGTACAAGGCTGTAGATTGGCCCAGTATCAAGTCTATGTAAATGGATATAAAAAAGGACGTACGTAATAGTCTGTGAAGTCACAAATGTTAAAGGTCTTCAACTTTAATAGCATCATTTAAGAACAGATAAATTTGCAGCATGGACCAGACAGAATCAGTTAGTGCAATTGTTAAACGTCTTCAAAGTTGTACAAGTTAGACCCCTGACTGATAAATATAGTAAATTGTTACCTTGAACTCTGATCTATATTTTATAGTGGAGGAATTATGATCTGGGACAGACAAATACCATAAAGTCATTTGTGACTTTTTCTTCTGACCTTGGTTAACAACACTAAGTTCAAAGCAAAAATACCTCGGAAAATTATTAAATTTCATGCAGATGAGAAGAAGTTGTGCCCTGAACAACATTCTACTAACGAAGACTATTTTGACCTCAACCTTTGACATATGATCTTAATTCAAGGTCATGACACATCCTTTGATCCTACGCAACAACTTTGCAGAGGGGAGGAAATCATGCATGGAACACATTTTATCCATTATGCCTGTTATGACTGATCTTTGATCTTCGGTCCTCAGTAATTATTTCGTAAATCATCATTGAAATGCATACAGAGGGGAGGAATATTTGCTCGAACAAACTTTTGTTGAACAGACCAAAGGGTCATGGTATTTTCCCTTTTCCTCTTGAAATCCTTAACATGAGGCCCAACATCGATCATCCGAGTTGCAGACATAGAGTTGAAAGTTGCCAATTTTCGGGTGATAACATATATGAGCTCGCTACAGCCGGCAGAGCACGGACTGTATTACGCACGTCCTCTTTTTATATCCATTTACATATTCATCTGTGTTGCTTGGACCCCTGTGTTTTACGGTCTTGTTTGTGTGTGGTCATCTAACAGTGAGGATGTTGTTTTACACCATAATTATGCGTTCTTCGAGACCTCTGGGAAATCGGAATAGTGGGAGGGTTTTGCGCACGTAATCCAGGATAACCACATCGTCTGCTATTTACGTGGTAGATGGCCGTCCTAAGTCGGCACCGGTTGCCCATTGGTCTCGTTGGTTTATGTGTAGTCTTTTATGTTTCATGTTTCTATGGTGTGAGTTGGTGTTCCTTGTCCCTTTTGCGTCTCTTTCTGTGGGTGTCTGTTCTGTGTTTTTACATGGGTGTTTCTGGATTTTGCTGTGGGTGCTGCAACCTAGTGTTGTTGGAAATCCCCTCCTTTCTTTTGGTAAGGACCTTAGGCTCTTTCTTCCTAATATGGTAAATACAGTAGTTATTAAGGAGAGGTCACAATTGCATCAGCTCATCAGAAGACTTGGTAGCTATGTTGAAAAATCGACTTGAAAAATACAAAATTAGTAAAGGACCTTGAGTACTTGCTTCCTTGAAAGTTGTGTGAAATCCTGTGCAGTGGTTGCCGAGGAGATGTCGAAAATGCCTCAGCTAGTAAGAGCCCTTGGTGGCCATATTTGTTGAACAAACAGCACGAGAATCACGAACTTGGTAGATGACCTTGAATACTTTCTCCCTGTACACTTTTTTGAAATTCTGTGTAGTGGTTGCAGAGGATATTAAAGCCCTTGGCAGCCATATTGGTTTACTGAATGGCAAACAAAACACAAAGTTTGTAGAGGACCTTTAGTATTTGTTCCTGTGAGGTTTTATGAAAATCTGAGTAGTGGTTGCAGTGGAGATGTCGAAAAATGATCAGCCAATCAGAGCCCTCTGCGGCCATATTTGTACACCAATTGGCATAAAAAAAACACAAAATCGGTAAAGTACTTGCTTCCTGTGAAGTTTCTTTAAATTCTGTGCAAAGGTTACAGAGATGTCAAACATGTGTCAGTCAATCAGAGCCATTGGCAGCCATATTGGATGACAAATGGGCAAAGAAAACACCTTGAGTACTTGCTTTTTGTACAGTTTCGCGAAATTATGTACATTGGCTGCATTGGTGTTGTCGAAAATATTAGTTAGATGTTTACGACAGAACAATAGAGGAACAAATGATAGACACTGAATGGATGGTGCACTTGGACAATAGCACACTTCAATCTCAGGTGAACTAATAGAAAACAAAGTGGAGTTTAAACGTAATAGATTTAATGTATACTTGCATCTACAGCCACTGATGAAAACGACTCGTTCTAGAGTTTGATTTCAGTTTTAAAGCTACACTTGTAGTATTGCCTGTACAGTGCAAATAGATGTAACAGAAATTATAGAATTGTGGTAACAGGAGGACAATGAAATTAGAAAAAACCAGAAGTCTCTGATGAGACTGAAGCTCTCCTGGTAGATTTGTACTTATCCCACCTCTGGCAAATTTCTTGCAATCTGATTGGTCGAGAAGAACCTAATATTATGTTGTATTATGTTACTGACAGGATATCATTTTAATATCCTGCTTCTACAAAGACGCTTTACGCTTTTGACGTCACTGAGATGCTTTAAAATATGTTGACGTAACATACACAAACCAAAAGCCATCGGTGGGATAAATTCGTTATACAGTGTTTTACAGGGGGAATACAAAAATATATTGGGTCGATGAAAAAAGTTGTATTGGGCTCGGCTTCGCCTCGTCCAATACAACTTTTTTCATCGACCCAATATATTTCTGTATCCCCCCTGTAAAACACTGTATAACTAATAATATACACTCAAGAGAATGAATGCTGGACTTCACCTTGCCTAATACCCCTTTTTCATCGACCCAATATATTTCTGTATCCCCCCTGTAAAACACTCTATAACGAATTTATCCCGCTGAATCGCTTTTGGTTTGTGTATGTTACGTCAACATAATCTAAAGCATTTTGGTGACTTCAAAAGCATAAAGCATCTTAGTAGAAGCAGGATATCAAAATAATATTCTGTTAGTAAAATAATACAACATAATATTTGGTTCTTCTCGACCAATCAGATTGCAAGAAATTTGCCAGAGGCGGGATAAATGTGTATCAGTTTTTTTTTATTAGAACCAACAACCACATGCCAATGCATATCCATCAATTCCTAATTAATTTTTTTCATCAAAATTCAGAGCAAAATTTTTTTTTTTGAAAAAAACGGAGTCCCCCCCCCCCCCCCCAAGAATATCAAATGGACCGTGCCTTAGATTTCTCTAGAATGTGAGAGAATTACTTAAAACGTGTATATACAACATGTATAACATACCATATGTATCAAAACTAAAATAACAGATGTTTTTATTTTTCAAAAAATGTGGGTCAAAGGTCAGTGATGGGGTCAAAGGTTAAAAATTTGGCTCCAAAAGATGAGCCTAAATCTCAAGGTTGATAGACATGCAATATATGACAGCTCTATTATCTTATACCCTTTCATCAGAATTTAGTTGAATGGAATGATATACTGACAGTCGGATGGATAGACAAACAGATGAACAGACAGACCTACCACTATATGCCCTTTTATAAAATTAAGACTAAAGGCATAAATAACCTCTCATTTGAGCTGAAATAGTATTGCATAGGACACTCTATTATATTAAGAGATATTTCCTTCTTTCTTATACTGACCAGTGAAAATACTTAGATCAAGTAATCAGGCAGTTTCAGATTGAAATTAAACATAATAGGACATGTGTCCTACCGAGTGAAATTTTAAAAGTATCGGCCATTTTGTTCTAAAATCTAAAAAGGTTTTAGGCTATTTATTTAGTAAATGTAAAACAATGTAAATAGAATATTGAACGAAGAACATGAACTTTTAGGGCGAATGTGGTATTAATGTAGACAGAAGCTAATTATTAAAATATAATACAAAATATTTTTACATACCAGTATGAAATATTTGATCCTCTATAGAAAACATTTCTACCAAATATCTTAGTTCAGAAAAATATTTCAAAATCTGCATGAGGTTGAAATGATGTTTTTGATTGGTCAAATTTTAAAAGGACAAAATGACTCGAGGTCCAATTGACAAAAAGGCCTGAAACATTAGTTTATTACCATTAATTCATGGCAGTTACAGGTATCGTACCCAGATAGCTCAGTTGGTAAGAGCGTCTGCCCAGATAGCAGAAGGTCTCGGGTTCAATTCACGGTTCGGTCACATCTTTTCCTCTCCTGTTACAGAATTGGCACCAAACTAAATGACTCAAGGTGAAGCTGAGTTTAGTGTGAGGTTTCCAGTGCATGGAAACCTGAAAAATTGGTAGAGAGGAGTGTGGCAGGAACAGGCATCGTGCCCAGATAGCTCAGTTGGTAAGAGCGTCTGCCTTGATAGCAGAGGATCTCGGGTTCGATTCCCGGTACAGTCACATCTCTCCCTCTCCTGTTACAAATTCAACTTCTATAACTTCCACAAGCACCTTTCAGTTGGCAATGTGAAGGATGCATTATTGCTATTTCATTTGATAAAATGATCAATCTTTGTGATTCTGGTGTTTCCATTTATCAGAAAGCACAGCTCAAGTCCGTGATCACTTAGGACATTCTACTCTTGCAACAAAAAGTCTCACTACTCTCTCTAAAAATCTTACACCTTAAACAATTAAAAAATAAGTAAGAACTAGATGGTTACTGTTGCAAGCAACAGACGGATTCCTCCTTTGTTAGACCTTCCTCGGAACTGAAGTGTTAAAATCCGAAAATAGAAGAGGGTAAAAAGTATAGTTGCTTTCGTACCTTATCACTTCAGCAGATGAGTCAAAAGAGCTTATGTCTAATTTGGGACTCTTATTAATTTATCAACAAAATAGAAGAAAAAAATAATAAATACCTTTCATTTTGACGAAAGCTTTAAACTCCATGCTCTATATCAAATCCTTTACAATTACACTCTCAAAACAGAATTGCACAATGGTTTTGCAATGAGATAATTTCTATTAATAGAAAATGACAACAACATTAAAGTACAGATATGTAATGCTACTAAGAAAAAAAAAAGAAAACAAGAAGAAAAGAGTTATCTTTCTTATACTATGTTAAGTTCAAATAAGAAGGACTACTTGTGTGAAGAATAAATAGTATAGGACCAGAAATGTGAATTCTACAGGAGGAAATGTTTATTATGACCTTGAGAATAATTATTTGACCTTGAACCAATGTCACAGATAAAAGATAAGTATTGGAGGTTATTCTCATCAAAATTCATCTTAAACTTATCAAATTTCAGTATTTTATTAATCAAAGTATGCTGTGACCTTGCAATCGAACAAATGACCTTGGGTCAAGGTCAAGGTGAAAGGGCTTGATGCAAGGAATATTTGTGTAAAGTTTGAACTCTCAACGTCAAACAGTCTTTGTTTTACAGGCAAAAGTTCGTTGTGACCTTGAGAAGGAGAATTTGACCTTGGGTCAAGGTCAAGGTGAAAGGGTTTGGCTCAAAGATTATATGTATGAAGTTTGAACTCTCAAGGTCAAACCGTCTTTGTTCTATAGGCAAAAGTTTGTTGTGACCTTGAGAAGCAAAATTTGACCTTGAAACAAGGTCAACATTAAATGACTACCTATAAGTTACCTACCATCCAAGTTTCAACTCAAAATCTCAAAAACTGAGGAAATTGGCAATGTGCCAATTTAAAATTCCATTTTCAACTCGTAATAGAGCGAAAACCGTAAATATTTCATCGAGCATGTAAGCGTATAAAAGTTTGCAAATTTTCCAAAGAACAATATAAAACAAATTTCGTTCAAATCGTACGGTTACTTTAGGAGTTATGAGAGTTAAAAGATTTGACCTTTGATTACCTCTAGCGGGGGCATATGTGAACTTGTGGACAAGAAAAAAAATTTAAATTGAGATCTTGATATGCTCTTTCACATGGTATTTTCCACTTTATCATATATTGCGGTACTTTTGTGTAAAGTGTCTGGAACGTTTGGGGGTAAGAATAATAATAAGAATAATAAGAATAAAGAAAAGACAATACAATAACAGAAAGGATTCCGACGGAAGTCGGAATCCTTAAATACATGCATTTTGATTGTTTGTTATCTTTCTTACACTGTATAAACATAATAGAAAAGATTTTGAAGTTGATTGATTGATCAGAGGAAATTCCGAAACTATCCCCTAGCGTTTCTATAGAATTCAAGATAAAATCCTGGGTCAGGCCCCAAATAAAATATGAGAAAAACTAAATTTCAGACTCATCTATGATAATATTGTCAAATGGCAATAAAGGAAAATTTTGGTAGAAGTTTTCCTGGGTTGAAATATTTTTGTATGAGTCGGCTTTTACAAATGATTTTTTTTAGTATTTTATTTTAACTTTTTTTAAATTTGATTAACACATAGTAGATATGCCAATAAGGCATCTCTTGTTATATTATCTTCTTTTAAAACATGTGTCACTTGCTTTAATGTAAACATTATGAAAAATTTTATCAAACCACACAGTTTTACAACCCATTGGGGGTGGTACTCCAAGCAGTGGAGGAATTTATAAGAAGAAAGAAAGATGTAAGAGTTACCTCCCCCCTCTCCCCCCCCCCCCCAAAAAAAAAAAGCTTACACAAGCACAATATCCCTTTCATTTGGCAATGTGAAGGATGCATTATTGCTATTTTATTTGATAAAATGATCAATCTTTGTGATTCTGGTGTTCCCATTTAACAGAAAGCACAGCTCAAGTCTGTGATCACTTAGGACATTCTAGTTACCTCCCCCCTCTCCCCCCCCCCCCCCCCAAAAAAAAAAAAAGCTTACACAAGCACAATATTCCTTTCATTTGGAAATGTGAAGGATGCATTATTGCTATTTTATTTGATAAAATGATCAATCTTTGTGATTCTGGTGTTCCCATTTAACAGAAAGCACAGCTCAAGTCTGTGATCACTTAGGACATTCTAGTTACCTCCCCCCTCTCCCCCCCCCTCAAAAAAAAAACTTACACAAGCACAATATTCCTTTCATTTGGCAATGTGAAGGATGCATTATTGCTATTTTATTTGATAAAATGATCAATCTTTGTGATTCTGGTGTTCCCATTTAACAGAAAGCACAGCTCAAGTCTGTGATCACTTCGGACATTCTAGTACTCTTGCAACAAAAATTCTCACTACTCTCCCCAAATATCTTACACCTTAAACATGTTAAACAAATAAAAAATAAGTGAGAAATACATGCATTTTGACTATTTGATATCTTTCTTGCACTGTATAAACACTATAGAAAAGATTTTCATGTTGATTGATTGATCAGAGGAAATTCCGAAACTATCCCCTAGCGTTTCTATAGAATTGAAGATAAAATCCTGGGTCAGGTCCCAAATAAAATATGAGAAAAACTAAATTACAGACTCATCTATGATAATATTGTAAAATTGCAATATCTTTGTTTATTTATAGTTTCTGTCACTTATGTACTCTAAATGCATGTAGATAGGGTAAGAGAAAATAGCCATATACCCATTTTCCAGAATCCTAGGGAACAGGGACTGAAGTAAAATACTGTAATGACATCTAAACTGCAAACCGATAATATTTTGGAATAAATCAATTAACTATTATCCATAAATTCTGGGAAATTAGCTATCATGATCAGATCACATGTAGTTTAATAGAGAGAAAACAACCACACCCATTTTCTAAGACCCTTGGGGTCAGAGACTCAAACAAAATATGAGGTGGACAACGAGATTACAGACCCATCATATGCATAAAGAATTTAGTCTCCATTATTTATAGTGTCAGCGCTGTAAGCATAAAATTATATGGAATAATATAAAAGAAAATGGCCACACCCTTTTCCAAGACCCTGGGGGTCATTGGCTCAAACAAAATATCAGGTGCACAACTAGACTACAGACCCATCATATTGCAAAAAGAATTATGTCTCTATCATTAATAGTGAAAGAAGAGCTATCCGGACAAAATTACATAGAATTTAATGACCACGCCCATTTTCTAAGACCCTGGGAGTCAAGGACTGAAACTGAATGTCAGGTGCACAACTAGACCATGGACCAAGTAAAATACAAAAAGAATTAAGTTTCTATCTCTAACAGTTTCAGAGGAGTTGTCCGGACAAGAATTGTTTACGGACAGACGGACAGACAGACAGACGGACAGACGGACAGACGGACAGACGGACGGACGCCGGACGAAGGGTGATCGCATAAGCTCGACTGGTCTGAGACCAGTAGAGCTAAAAAAGCATTCATGACAAACAAAATTTTGCACCTTATTTGTATACCAAATTAATAATCAAGGCAATTTTAGCTCAAAAATATATAGAAAGTGTAGAAATAGAAGTAAGTACATGTGTAAATAAAACAGGGTACAAATGTCCATGCATATATACTACACTGTATATCTATGAAATATCTACAATGTTTATCTTATCACAATTACGTAACATGGCATGAGAAAGTGAAAGACAGTAAAATCTTGGTAAAGCTATATCATGTATATAATTTTGAAGAAAATAGATATTTCATGAAAAAGAAGGTAAAGGTTCAAACCACAGTTTTGAAAGGTCCAGGTTCAAAAAGTACAAACAAAGGAGCAAGTGCTTGTTGATAGACAAACCCTACCACTCTTTAGTTTTTAAAAATGGTCAAGATAACATATATAAAGTAAAGGACTTGTCAAAAAGAATCTACCTACATCTTCACTTATCAATATTTGTTTGAAAAATAGTTTTAAAATCATGATTACGTAAGACTTTTCAAGGAAATGCAAAAAAGAAAGTAAAGGTCAAAAGTTCAAAGGTCATGTGATCATCATAATAATGACAAAAGGAAGACATATCAATATTTTAATGAAATCAAAGAAATGTTTTCTTAGTTGCTTGAAGATGTGTATTTTTGAGTTTATATAGGTTTCCAGGTCAAGGTCAAAATATAAGACCCAAGGTCAAGGTCAAAATATAAAGTGAAAAGCATTGTCAAAAAGTCCAACGCTTAAGACAGAAAACAAAACAGGACAACATAAACATGTATATTCATTTAAAGTTTTCATGACAGGTATTTCTAGACTGGCAGCTTCAGATCCCTCATAATTATTCATACCATCAATTTCAAAATGTAACAGCATGGATATAACCACTAACAAACTAACAATAATATGGAAGGGCTACACAACCGCTTTGACTTATCAATAAGCTTAAAATGCATCAAAGATGCAAAGTGCCGAGTTGCAAAACTTGAATATAAGTAAAATATACATGATTTGAATATGGTCTCGACAGATGGGAAACATTATTAGCATGTTTCAGGTTGATCCACATTCATATATAATTCAGAAACCATTTTCAATTAACGAGTCCTATGAATTTGACCTTTGATCTCTTGACCCCAAAATTAATAGGAAACATTTCTGGCAAGTTACATGATAATAGGTGCAATACAGGCTCAAATTCAGTCGGGGAAACCATTTTTAATCATCTTAGTCCTGTGACCTTGACCTTTGACCTTTGAACCCCAAAATTGATAGTGGTCATCCTTGATCCATGGAAAACATTTCTGGCAAGCTTCATGATTATAATTGCAATACAGGCTGAAATATGGTCCGGAAACCACTTTCAATCATCGGAGTCCTGTGACCTTGACCTTTGACCTTTTGACCCCAAAATCAATAGGGGTCATTCTTGATTCATGGGAATCATTATTGGCAAGTTTCATGACTTTAGGTGCAATACAGGCTAAAATATGGCCAGGAAACCATTTCAAATCATCAGAGTCCTGTGACCTTGACCTTTGACCTTTTGACCCCAAAATCAAAAGTGGTCATTTTCTATTCACAGGAAACATTTCTGGCCAGTTACATGATTATAGGTGCAATACAGGCTGAAATATGGTCCGAAAACCAATTTCAATCAACAGAGTCCTGTGACCTTGACCTTTGACCTTTTGACCCCAAAATCAATAGGCCTCATCCTTGATTCAAGGGAAACATTTCTGGCAAGTTTCATGACTTTAGGTGCAATACAGGCTAAAATATGGCCAGGAAACCATTTTCAATCATCAGAGTCCTGTGACCTTGACCTTTGACCTTTTGACCCCAAAATCAAAAGTGGTCATTTTCTATTCACAGGAAACATTTCTGGCAAGTTACATGATTATAGGTGCAATACAGGCTGAAATATGGTCCGAAAACCAATTTCAATCAAAAAAGTCCTGTGACCTTGACCTTTGACCTTTTGACCCCAAAATCAATAGGCATCATCCTTGATTCAAGGGAAACATTTCTGGCAAGTTTCATGATTATGGGTGCAATACAGGCTGAAATATGGTCCGGAAACCATTTTCAATCATCTGAGTCCTGTGACCTTGACCTTTGACCTTTTGACCCCAAAATCAATAGGCCTCATCCTTGATTCAAGGGAAACATTTCTGGCAAGTTTCATGATTATAGGTGCAATACAGGCTGAAATATGGTCCGGAAACCATTTTCAATCATCAGAGTCCTGTGACCTTGACCTTCGACCTTTTGACCCCAAAATCAATAGGGCTCATCCTTGACTAATGGTGAGTAAGTGTATGAAGTTTCATTGTTATAGCCTCTTTCATAGTTGACTTATAGTCCGGAAACCAATTGTTGACGCCCTCCCGCCCGCCCGCCCAGACGCCCGCCCAGACGCCCGCCCAACCGCCCGCCCGCCCGCCCGTCTCACATCAAATTAAGAGCCGAGTTTTGCAACTCGGCTAAAAATAATCTCCCTGCAACATATCACATTGTAACTCAATATATACATGTACCTTAACAATGTTAACAAAAAGTAGGTATCTCAAATAAGGACAACAATAAAACTAATGATACTGCTACTTCATCAACAGAAAAAAAATATATCCTTGTAAATGATCTTTTTCTCTACAGATCTACAAATTACAATTACATTTCCTAAACTACCAGCTAAAACATCAATTACGAAACACTTGGAAGGCATATTTGTCCAACACAGTTATTGTTTGATTTTCCAATGTAATTTTTTTCATAATCAGATATAAAAACTCATTGATGTGGGAATGGAACTCTAACGACTGTAACAAAAATGACTTATTATTCTTGTCTATGAGGCGACTCAAAACATTAACTACATGTTCTTGGATAAAAATTTCTGGTTGTAACTCCATCAGATTACAGTAATTGATCTTAAGGTATTTCAGCTTTAACATGCAGTGGCCCTATGCTATTGTCAAATTGAGATTATTATCTAAACTTCATATAATTGAGGAACATATTTTTTTTTCAAATACTTTAAACGTGCTGAAGAAAACCACCAAGACTTTACAAAAAAATTCAAACACTGTATATCCTGAATGTCATTTCATCATGCACTCTCTGCAATCAGCTATCTTGAATTCAGGTCAGTAAGAGTCCTGGAATTTGACCTTTCTTCTCATTAGTCCCATTTTTCGACAACGCAGATGGGAAAAAGGTGACACTTCGACATTTTCCTTTGTCATAAAACACTTTATGAGTGCCAAACTCTCCCCGCCTTGAGCTATCTCCGGTTAATGTCATCTTTATAGTATAAACACGCCTTCCTCTTATTTCAAGGGGTGGTTCCAGTTCTATAGTATGTATGGGGGTACCAGGATCGTAGTCAAAGGTTTTGGAAATATGGACCAGAACATCACCTTGAAAGTTTATTATATCTAAACCAAGAGTATAAAGTGTCGGTTTATAAAAACTGCCAAATAGAAGCAGACCATGCAGTGTTGAATTATGGGATGTCTGAAAGTCAATAGCGTCTGCCTCGCCATCAAGTATGTACCCTCCCGTAGTATGAGTGAAATGGTTGACTTTGTACACTTCAGTTTTTCTCGTTTCATAATTGAAAATTTTTCTTGATTTCTTTTTTGGGGAAACATAGTGCAGCAAAACTTCTACTTTCTCACCTGATATCAGAAAATCATTCTCACCGAAAGACATCGAGAAATAATCTTGGTCCATCAGGGGAAACCTTATGTCATACACCACGTCCCCAAGTACTTGTCGCTTGTTTAGCCAGTTTAACTTAATACACTGCCTCTGACACTCTGCCTCTGCCCATTCTAACAGCCTTTTACAGAGGGTCTCCTCTGGAATGCTAATCTCCTTCTGTTCCGTGATGATTTTTATTGCGTCTTGACTGAGTGACAAGAAACTGTCATCACTGATGGATTCCTCCGTTTCATCTATTATCATTTTTAAAGATGCTTCTTGCAGTTCACTGTCCGAGAAACATAAGGAGGCAATGAGCACGGCACAGGCGTTGTCTGAAGTCACATGTGCTTGGAGGTATTTCCAGGCCAGATGTGCTAGATTGTCTACACAGTATTTGTGTGCAGTATACAGAAGTCCTACGGCATTTTCTGGTGTGAAGTCTGCAGTGTCTGTGTAAAGATACCTGTAAAATAACATGTAAAGGTTGCAATTCATCAACAATGCTTATTCATTACAATAACATTCCTCATGAAAATATCTTCATATGACATTGATTGTGCGAACATTTGAGAGAATTCATAACATCTCAATGCATAATTGATATTTGACATTTATAATTCATCAGGGCTGTTGCAGGAAATGTTGGAAATGGGACTTTTCAAATTGGCAAAAACAGAAGCACTTTAAGTAAATTTTAGGAATTTTACAACCGAGATGAAATACATGTCTCCAAGAATATTTATTTTAATCCTTTATTAAGACACTTTTCACTGTTGATAGATGGTTGAAAACAAATCAAACAATGACTACAGTATGTGTACTCACTTTAGCAGGATTAATTAATATTTTAGCGAAATTAGCGATACTAGCGGACCGAGAATGGGAAACGGGGGTGGGGGTTGTATCGGCCCAAAGTGCCGAGTGGTGAGGGATGTGAAGGGGTTGCCCCTTCCCGTAGGGGCTCCCGCGGGAATTTTTTTAAATAAAAAATAGTTGCCAGAGTCACCTAATGCTCGACTGCATAGCATAATATCTCTCATGACAGCCAATTTATTTAAACTCCCTTTCTCAGGCAACAACATATATCAAGTCACATAAAAAATTTAAAGTTATAAATTAAAATTAGTTTATGGTGAACCAATGACATCATTTGAAATAATTTTAAAAATCCCAACCCCAGGGGCTATATCCTCATCTGGATATATTAAATGATGTATAATTAAACATTTGCAACAAAAAAACCCAACAGAATATGAATATAGGAAAGGTAAATGTGTAATCTTAACATTTACCTTATCATCTAGTTCAGACGACGCGGACGCCGACGCCGACGCCGGGGGTATTGCAATAGCTCTTTTGCACTAAAGTGCAGTCGAGCTAAAAATGAAATAAAATGGTACGTGTAATCAGGATCATATTTTCGTCTTATCTTCCTGAATGATGTCAAGGCATTTTTTGACTCAATAAGATGACATAGAAAGGGATCCCCTCCCCAACCTAAAAGGGGAATCTGGGTTATTCACGATCTGGATTTTTTTTATTGTTTTTTTTTTACTTTCATTCATCGTGTATCTGAAACAGTATTAATTTCTCTTTTTTCGGTGGCGAACTTGAACATACTGCACTAGGGTGCATCCAGAACTACAACCAGGGGCGTAACCGGGTGTACATTTGTACGCAAAAAGTCCACATCGTTTTCGCAAAAAAAGGGAGACATTACCTCCCTCAAAGGGCGATTATGTTTTGTAAACTACTGTCTAAAAATATCGCTGGTCCAAAGGCACTCCAGAAAGCTCCGTTTCTCAAGCTTTTCTCAGGTTCATATATCGGCGAATTTATACACAAAGTACGAGTCGATTGTGAAGGACGCAGGGTTCTCACGTCCAATATCACTATATGTGGACGTATATGTTTGGGGGCAAAGCTACAGCATATCATGTTCATATCGAAAGTTTTACTTCATCTTATAGATACGGTTCATTAATTGTTTGTTGACATCGAATCATGCGCTTTATCCCTTCTAAATTCAGCTTAAATACGCATCAGAGACAACCAAGCTTCATTCTTTAAAATTCCAAGTGTTCTCGGGGAAGGCCTCTGAACCCCCACCAACGAGAGGGGGAGACATCCTACCCTGCCCCAACTTGGCCACTCGAGCCTCGCGAATCATTCTCCGCAAAAAATTGGTTGACTCCTCCCCTCCCCATCCCCCTCGGGTGTTAAGGTTCTTGGTCCACCCATCTGCATACGCCCACATCGAAAACACATTATTCTACTATTCTTACACTTGCAAGCACTTATTTATTTGTCCGCAATTGACAAGAAGGCAGGACATTTGAACTTCCCCTCAAACAGAAGGGGTTTTGTTGGTGATTCTGAAAATTGGTCATTGGAGCATATCATGTTTTAGCTGAATCTACACGAGTAAAGGGTGATCTAATTGGATCAATCCGATTAAAACAAACGTAAATACATGTACTATACATATTCTGTACATGTAATGACATTTTCTAATGTTTCATAGCTTCTGCAGTTTTCTGCAACTTGAGTTTCCCTGAGAATATTTGAAAAAAAAATAGAATAAATAGTATATAACAGAAAAAAGCGTAATATTGTTTCAAATTGAAAACGGTGAATTCTGAATTTTTATTACGTTTGCAGTATTTTCCCCGAGTTCTGATCCCCCCCCCCCAAAAAAAAAAGGAATCGGGGGGGAGGGGGGGCTCCAAGTAAGTGTAGGGTCCATTGAAATTTGTCGATAATTTACGTGCTATAATATCATAAAATATTTCTGAACATGCTTATTTTGTTCAATTTCGTTTCGTTTCGTTTCCTACTTTACAGAGACCCGTTAAAGCGCCATCTTTAGTGATAATACAAAACTAGCATAATACGGCGTTACGAATGAAGAATGTTGGAAGTACGAATGATGCATGTTGTGTCTACATAGTGAATTTTCAATAATGAACAGAGAACACATGTCCGTTTACTGAAAGACAAATCACAGACATTTATTTACAAATATACAACTGCAGAGCTGCAATGTTACAAATGTACAATTTACAGAACAAATCACAAATCTTGATTTACGAATATGCATTTCCAGAGTTGCAATGTTAGAACTGCAGAGTTCCAATGTTAGAAATGTACATTTACACAACAACAAATCACAAATCTTGATTTACGAATATACAATTGCAGAGTTGCAATGTTACAAATCTATACATGTATTTACAGAGCTACAAATCACAAATCTTGATTTACAAATATGCAATTGCAGAGTTGCAATGTTAGAATTTTGACCCCTTTGGCTTTCCATAATTTTCAACTTTTAAGGATCAATCTACCTTTATTGTATGTAATTATGCTACTCCATAGTAAGAAAGTATCAATTATCCATCAACCAATCTTCTCATCATCAGTTGATTTTTAAGAATTGAAATCTATTTGTGGTTCGACTTATCGAGGTAAATTTTCAATGTAAAACGAATTATGGGAACTAACTATTAGTTCCACTTACTGAAAGTTCAAGTTAATCAAGAACACCAATGGAAGTGAAAAGTTCGAGTTATGCCGAAATTCAAATAAACCGAGTTTGAGTAAACGAGAGTAAATTGTACATTACTGAAGCCATGGTATATTGTGATGCTTTCTTATTTAGAACTTTGGTGTGTTGAGTTCAACCTCGACCTTTTGATCTAAAACTTAGATCAAAGTGTCAAGATTGAGATCAGGGTCCTTCTTTGATCATGCTTAAAAATGCCAATCTTTGTGTGAAGTATCTGGTATGTGTGCCACACTACAGCAAACCACAGGAGCTCGATGCCAACAACCCTCAATGACACCCGCCCCTTCCCATCTCTCTCTAGTCAAAGTTCACGGAAAATCACGATTCATTTTGGAAAGAAAGGGGCCAACTTGATCGACATGATTACACAAAATAAATAAACTTTGCTATATCCTTTCTTATCTTTAAACTTTGACAGAATTGACTCATCTCTTTCGTGTGCATCGTCGAAGTAGACCAGAAATACCTAATGTAACTAGGAAAACTTTTCTATGATTGGTCAAGTATATTTAGGAAGCGGTAAATTTAGAACAGAAAATGTCAATACTTGAGATGTGTCAATTTACGGCATATTTTATGGTGAGAAATGTATTTGTAGATCGATTTTTTTTTACAATTCCTAAACATAGAATATGGACCTTATCATAGAAAAGAATATATAACAAAAAGATATTTGATTCAAGATAGGGAAATCCCCTCACTGTATCTATTTCTAAACTTCCGGTCTACTTTGACATTGCAGAGAAGAACATGGCCTGTTTTACAGAGTTTTAGGGTGTATTGCGTTGATATATTTAAAAATTTTATAACTTTTCGGGTAGTTTTAACATAATAAGAAACACTACAAGAACAAATTCATTTGCAAAATAGGTTTATTACCAGAAATTCGATGTTCAAGCGAGGCTGTTAGATTTCATTCAATATGGATAGTGAATGTCCTTTATATATAAGGAAAGTAGGAGCGGATATTCCTTTGGATCGTTGGCATCGAGTTCCTGTGCAGCAAACATAATTTTAAATCAAGTATATGTGTAGATATAAAAGTGAATGATAGAAAATCACTGTGGCATATCACGTAATATGCAAATGATATGTTCCACGGGAATCCCCTTTGATTAAATCAAGTAAAACACTGTCTAAATCTACTTCATATGAATTTATTTTAGGCCTCTAATATGGTCATCATTATCAATTATATGATGGTAATCTGTTCTGGTCAAGAATAGACGTATATTTGAAACAAGAGGCCCAAGGGGGCCACATCGCTCACCTGAGGAGACTGTATGAATGTTTTCAATCAAAGTCAAGACCTGAAGGAAATCGCTTTTAGTGAAGCTTTGAAAAGGACAAGGTGTACAAGTTTCTTCCTGTAAAGTTTGGTGACATTCTGTGCAGTAGTTTAAGAGGATAAGTCAAAAACGTGTCATTCAAATAGAGCCTATAGAGGACATCTTGGATTTCCAATCGGCTCGAAAAACACAAACTAAGTAGAGGGCAATGAGTACTTGCGTCCTGTGAAGTTTCAAGAAATTCTGTGAAGCAGGTTCAGAGGAGAAGTTGAAAATGTGTTAGCCAATCAGAGTCTGTGGCGGCCATCTTGGATTTCCGATTGGCTCGAAAAACACAAACTTGGTAGAGGGTATGAGTACCTGCTTCCTGTGAAGTTTCATGAAATTCTGTGCAGTGGTTATAGAAGAGAAGTCGAAAATGTGTCAGCCAATCAGAGCCTGTGGCAGCCATCTTGGATTTCCGATTGGCTTGAAAAACACGAACTTGGTAGAGGGCATTGAGTAGTTGCTTCCCGTGAAGTTTCATGAAATTCTGTGAAGCAGTTTCAGAGGAGAAGTCGAGAATGTGTCCGCCAATTAGAGCCTGTGGCGTCCATCTTGGATTTCCAATCCGCTCCAAAAACACAAACTTGGTAGAAGGCATTGAGTACTTGCTTCCTGTGAAGTTTCATGAAATTCTGTGCATCGGTTTTGGAGGAGAAGTCAAAAATGTGTCAGCCAATCAGAGCCTGTGGCGGCCATCTTGGATTTCCGATCAGCTCGAAAAACACAAACTGGTAGAGGGCATTGAGTACTTGCTTCCTGTGAAATTTCGTGAAATTCTGTGCAGCTGTTGCAGAAAAGATATAGAAAATGTTAAAAGTTTACGTCGGACGGAAGGAGGGTACCCCCTGTGACCTACTTTTGCCTCTGGCGGCGCCACCTGTTGATGGATCCGGACGAAAAACAACAACACTTGTAGGGGACCATTTGTACTTCATTCCTACCAAGTTTCATGAAAATCTTTTCAGTGGTTCTGGAGAAGAAGTCGAAAATGTTGAAAAGTTTACGACGGACAACGGACGACGGACAGACGACAGACGACGGACGGTGCACTATGACAATAGCTCACTTGAGCTTTGCTCAGGTGAGCTAAAAACACTTAAACAGAAAATTGTATCTGTCGAGTTATGCCGAAATTCAAATAAACCGAGTTTGAGTAAACGAGAGTAAATTGTACATTACTGAAACCATGGTATATTGTGATGCTTTCTTATTTAGAACTTTGGTGTGTTGAGTTCAACCTCGACCTTTTGATCTAAAACTTAGATCAAAGTGTCGAGATTAAGATCAGGGTCCTTCTTTGATCATGCTTAAAAATGCCAATCTTTGTGTGAAGTATCTAGTATGTATGCCACACTACAGCAAACCACAGGAGCTCGATGCCAACAACCCTCAATGACACCCGCCCCTTCCCATCTCTCTCTAGTCAAAGTTCACGGAAAATCACGATTCATTTTGGAAAGAAAGTGGCCAACTTGATCAACATGATTACACAAAATAAATAAACTTTGCTATATCCTTTGAGTTTCTTATCTTTAAACTTTCCAAAAATGTATAAAACTTCGAAATATTCCATCGCAAACCACCATAAGCAAGCCATTAAACGTGATCGATTGACAGAATTGACTCATCTCTTTCGTGTGCATCGTCGAAGTAGACCAGAAATACCTAATGTAACTAGGAAAACTTTTCTATGATTGGTCAAGTATATTTAGGAAGCGGTAAATTTAGAACAGAAAATGTCAATACTTGAGATGTGTCAATTTACGGCATATTTTATGGTGAGAAATGTATTTGTAGATCGATTTTTTTTTACAATTCCTAAACATAGAATATGGACCTTATCATAGAAAAGAATATATAACAAAAAGATATTTGATTCAAGATAGGGAAATCCCCTCACTGTATCTATTTCTAAACTTCCGGTCTACTTTGACATTGCAGAGAAGAACATGGCCTGTTTTACAGAGTTTTAGGGTGTGTTGCGTTGATATATTTAAAAATTTTATAACTTTTCGGGTAGTTTTAACATAATAAGAAACACTACAAGAACAAATTCATTTGCAAAATAGGTTTATTACCAGAAATTCGATGTTCAAGCGAGGCTGTTAGATTTCATTCAATATGGATAGTGAATGTCCTTTATATATAAGGAAAGTAGGAGCGGATATTCCTTTGGATCGTTGGCATCGAGTTCCTGTGCAGCAAACATAATTTTAAATCAAGTATATGTGTAGATATAAAAGTGAATGATAGAAAATCACTGTGGCATATCACGTAATATGCAAATGATATGTTCCACGGGAATCCCCTTTGATTAAATCAAGTAAAACACTGTCTAAATCTACTTCATATGAATTTATTTTAGGCCTCTAATATGGTCATCATTATCAATTATATGATGGTAATCTGTTCTGGTCAAGAATAGACATATATTTGAAACAAGAGGCCCAAGGGGGCCACATCGCTCACCTGAGGAGACTGTATGAATGTTTTCAATCAAAGTCAAGACCTGAAGGAAATCGCTTTTAGTGAAGCTTTGAAAAGGACAAGGTGTACAAGTTTCTTCCTGTAAAGTTTGGTGACATTCTGTGCAGTAGTTTAAGAGGATAAGTCAAAAACGTGTCATTCAAATAGAGCCTATAGAGGACATCTTGGATTTCCAATCGGCTCGAAAAACACAAACTAAGTAGAGGGCAATGAGTACTTGCGTCCTGTGAAGTTTCAAGAAATTCTGTGAAGCAGGTTCAGAGGAGAAGTTGAAAATGTGTTAGCCAATCAGAGTCTGTGGCGGCCATCTTGGATTTCCGATTGGCTCGAAAAACACAAACTTGGTAGAGGGTATGAGTACCTGCTTCCTGTGAAGTTTCATGAAATTCTGTGCAGTGGTTATAGAAGAGAAGTCGAAAATGTGTCAGCCAATCAGAGCCTGTGGCAGCCATCTTGGATTTCCGATTGGCTTGAAAAACACGAACTTGGTAGAGGGCATTGAGTAGTTGCTTCCCGTGAAGTTTCATGAAATTCTGTGAAGCAGTTTCAGAGGAGAAGTCGAGAATGTGTCCGCCAATTAGAGCCTGTGGCGTCCATCTTGGATTTCCAATCCGCTCCAAAAACACAAACTTGGTAGAAGGCATTGAGTACTTGCTTCCTGTGAAGTTTCATGAAATTCTGTGCAGCGGTTTTGGAGGAGAAGTCAAAAATGTGTCAGCCAAGCAGAGCCTGTGGCGGCCATCTTGGATTTCCGATCAGCTCGAAAAACACAAACTGGTAGAGGGCATTGAGTACTTGCTTCCTGTGAAATTTCGTGAAATTCTGTGCAGCTGTTGCAGAAAAGATATAGAAAATGTTAAAAGTTTACGTTGGACGGAAGGAGGGTACCCCCTGTGACCTACTTTTGCCTCTAGCGGCGCCACCTGTTGATGGATCCGGACGAAAAACAACAACACTTGTAGGGGACCATTTGTACTTCATTCCTACCAAGTTTCATGAAAATCTTTTCAGTGGTTCTGGAGAAGAAGTCGAAAATGTTGAAAAGTTTACGACGGACAACGGACGACGGACAGACGACAGACGACGGACGGTGCACTATGACAATAGCTCACTTGAGCTTTGCTCAGGTGAGCTAAAAACAATTAAACAGAAAATTGTATCTGTCGAGTTATGCCGAAATTCAAATAAACCGAGTTTGAGTAAACGAGAGTAAATTGTACATTACTGAAGCCATGGTATATTGTGATGCTTTCTTATTTAGAACTTTGGTGTGTTGAGTTCAACCTCGACCTTTTGATCTAAAACTTAGATCAAAGTGTCGAGATTAAGATCAGGGTCCTTCTTTGATCATGCTTAAAAATGCCAATCTTTGTGTGAAGTATCTGGTATGTGTGCCACACTACAGCAAACCACAGGAGCTCGATGCCAACAACCCTCAATGACACCCGCCCCTTCCCATCTCTCTCTAGTCAAAGTTCACGGAAAATCACGATTCATTTTGGAAAGAAAGTGGCCAACTTGATCAACATGATTACACAAAATAAATAAACTTTGCTATATCCTTTCTTATCTTTAAACTTTCCAAAAATGTATAAAACTTCGAAATATTCCATCGCAAACCATCGTAAGCAAGCCATTAAACGTGATCGATTGACAGAATGGACTCATCTCTTTCGTGTGCATCGTCGAAGTAGACCAGAAATACCTAATGTAACTAGGAAAACTTTTCTATGATTGGTCAAGTATATTTAGGAAGCGGTAAATTTAGAACAGAAAATGTCAATACTTGAAATGTGTCAATTTACGGCATATTTTATGGTGAGAAATGTATTTGTAGATCGATTTTTTTTTACAATTCCTAAACATAGAATATGGACCTTATCATAGAAAAGAATATATAACAAAAAGATATTTGATTCAAGATAAGGAAATCCCCTCTCTGTATCTATTTCTAAACTTCCGGTCTACTTTGACGTTGCAGAGAAGAACATGGCCTGTTTTACAGAGTTTTAGGGTGTATTGCGTTGATATATTTAAAAGTTTTATAACTTTTCGGGTAGTTTTAACATAAGAAACACTACAAGAACAAATTCATTTGCAAAATAGATTTATTACCAGAAATTCGATGTTCAAGCGAGGCTGTTAGATTTCATTCAATATGGATAGCGAATGCCCTTTACATATAAGGAAAGTAGGAGCAGATATTCTTGTGGATTGTTGGCATCGAGCTCCTGTGCAGCAAACATAAATCAAGTAAAGGTGTAGATATGAAAGTGAATGATAGAAAATCACTGTGGCATATCACGTAATATGCAAATGATATGTTCCACGGGAATCCCCTTTGATTAAATCAAGTAAAACACTGTCTAAATCTACCTCATATGAATTTATTTTAGGCCTCTCATATGGTCATCATTATCAATTATATGATGGTAATCTATTCTGGTCGGGAATAGACGTATATTTGAAAAAACACTTAAACAGAAAATCGTATCTGTCCGGCACCATATCATAACATGTGGTGTGCATTGAAAAAATTCTGTTCGAGTGTTCTCCGAATACACATCTTTTCTTGAACAGAATAGATAACCATCATATAATTGATGATAATGGCCATATGATAGGCCTAAATTAAATTTATATAAAGTAGATTTAGACAGTATTTACTTGGATTAATCAAAGGGGATTCCCGTGGAACATACTGCATTTCACGTGATATGTCACTGTGAAAATATACATGTACATGAAAAACAGTCTTATCTATAGATATTGACTTACCTAAGAAATGCGCTGAAAGTTTCTTTATCAACATCAGGTATCTTAATTTCACCTCTTTCTGCCAGCATGCCCTGCAGCATAACTTGGAATACTGAGCTCCGATTGGTCAGGATGAATCTATGGGCGTGGATTTCTTCATGCTCCTCCCCCACAAGGAATGTTACATCACACATATGTTCATTCTCCAGGATATATTGCAGACATTGTGGGAGGGACCGCCCACTTTGCCAATGATTGATTGATGACTGCGACGAATCAGATTCCATTTTTTCCTGAAAATATTAAAAAGTTAAATGTAGTGATGAGCAATTGGACAAATTTTACTATCAATTATCAGGATTGATTATCGGAACTATCAAGTTTTCAAAAATCATGTTCAAAACCATTGAGGCTGCTTCCTTTTCAACATTTACATGCACATACACTGCAAACTAATGCATAGAAATACAATTTTAACACATATTTAAAGCAGTCTTTGTGAAATCTCACTAGCACGACTGCCATGGCTACCAAATATTTCCTCGGGCTACCAAAAATTGCTGCTGAACTAGCCCGACTGGCTAGTGAATGGCAAGTGACTTTTACTGAAATTATTGCAGGTCAGTTCTCATTAAGAGCCGACAGGGGGCGATTTCTCGGCTCCTTCTTTGTTAAAATCGCCGCCTACTTTCTGTAAAAGTCAAAAACCGGTCATATCTCAATTTCTATTGCTGGTTAAGTATGAAATGTTTATTTATTTTATTGAACATGTTCAAAAGGATTTTTTTCTCAATAGAACGTTTTCCTGTAAAATCTGTTCAGTAAAAAATTTAGGTAACCAAAGTGTGTTGTTTTCTGCGTGGCGTGACTGGTAATTTTACCGTAACAACTAACATGAAATAACACGTGCAATAGAATCATTGAATCCCGCCTTTTTTTTTTCCTGCCATGTAAATAATTTTTTTATACAATTTTGTAGCCACACGCCACCACGTGTCACGGACAATCAATGGCTGGCGGGCCTATTCACGTGTACGATACAAATGATGCATTATAAAGCTCTTACATTTTTCTTTCTTGGTCCGTTTTTTGTATGTTAACAGTGTATGTGAAATGATATTCATACAAACAATACCAAGAACTGATTGTAATAATGACCATTGAGTCTATTGATATGACATTGTGAGCAGGGACCTCTGACATCCAAACTGAGTACGTAGGATTGACGGGTGGTTTATGTTCATGCATTTAGATTCTGTTCTTTTCGAGATATACGTATGTGTGAATTTTGGGCTACTCAACAGACCTATCTGAAGAAAAGACGGTCCTTTACATGTATACAGCATTTAAAAACTATCTGTAAGTAGAGGAACTTGTGGGAGGGCCCGAGGGTATGCTCCGTCAGAAAAGTTCTTGAAATATTTAGAATGCATTTGAGGGTATGATAAAAATTGTCATAATAATGGGATAATGATATGTAGAAAATTCTGTAGTTTTGGTATTTCTTCAATAGCTAGTGAAAATTTTGGGTGGCTAGTAGATTTTGGCACTCAAATAGCCTGACTGGCTAGTGGTCAAAAAAGTTTTCATGAAGACTGTAAAGTACAACCAACAATTTAATATTATACAGTTATTGCACAGTGATGAGGTCGATACGATGATTTATGGAGTGATAAAACCAATATCAACCAAGACCGAATCATCTGTGCTATAACTGTTTTATCATATACATGAAAACTGGAAAAGAAAAGGGTACCCATAATGATTTGCTTCCCCATCACTGCTCGCTTTCGCATTTTTTCTTTAAGATAAACATTTTATATTCTAGTAAAATGTTTTACTCTTCATCTTTTTTTTTATTAATTTTTTTTCATTAAAAAATGCTGCCAAATAGCATACTCAGTAATATCAGAAACACACGGTTTGCTGCCGACTACCATTTTCCTCTAATACACAAAACCGGAAACGCGTCAATATGACCGGTTCAATATGACGATTTATTGCATTGCACGTGACCGCCTTTTGGCCATTGAGAAAGCTTATTAACTGTAACGTAAATTAGAGTATATGATAATTGTTTTTCTTGACCATTGTTATTTTATGACCATTGTCAACTTCCCTCGGTGTCATTTTGATTGCTTTTAACGTAAACAATTTTGATTGTAGTAATACTTTCATCTCTGAGCAACAATAGATTGTCAATTTAACTATTAATTAACTAAAATGGAAGGGGTTTTGGTGATCGACTGTTGACAGTTTTGCGTATAGATCATTGTGTAGAAGAAAAACTTGATGTCAGATTCAGGGCAAAATATACAGAAACAAGGTCATAAGCGGCACAGGCTTGAAGAAAAGGGGAACTGAAATCAGACCCATGCGTCGGAGATTGGTTGCAATGTACATCGTTAGACCTAAGGCACAGTCCATTTGATATTCTGTGGGGGGGGGGGGCTTTTGGTTTTTTTTGTCAGAGCAAGATTATTTTTTTCGCCCCCAACCGGAGCAAAATTATTTTTTTCTTGCAAAGTTGGAGCAAATAATTTTTTTTCTTACAAATGATACACGTATGCAATATATTAACAATATTTGTGTTTTGTCAATAGAAATTCTTTATTTTTACTCAAACACTATAATGTTACTGAAATATTTTTATGCAAAAATTTAATTCACTTCTAAACAGAGAGATAGAAGAACTGTACAATATAATCCTCAGTAAACAAAGGTTTACAAAGGTTTTATATAAGGTGCAAGTAAGAGGATCTGATTCTGAGGGGAGGGTCTTCTAGACAAATTTTCAAAATTTTTTAATTTAGAATTGTAAATTGGGGAAAAACTATATCGGTCAAACGGGCGACACTCTCCGTCACCGCATGACTGTACACAGATGGAGAAAACTATATCGGTCAAACGGGCGACACTCTCCATCACCGCATGACCGTACACAGACAACGAATTCAAGAACCAAAGTATCAATGTACACCAGTGAGTGGACACAAACGAAACTGCAAAGGATGTTTCCCGAAATTTCACTGTGTTTCCATTTTATAAATTTCACAAAAAGACAACGGAAATAGAAAGAGAAAATAATAAAGTTTGTTTATCAGTTAATTTAATCCAGTTTTGAATGCTTTTCTTAAATGAAAAATCAATTATATTCTTGTATTCATATTATTTACCAAATTAACTCTATTTATGAATACTATGTACATATTGCGCAAGCATATATATTCATCAATGCTCAAACTCAAAAACAAAAACTTTAAAAATCATAAAAGCGTAACATTATACAATTACTGACAGGGAATGAGGGCAATATACTGTACATGTATGATTTGTTGGACCTGAAGATAAAATATTGCCCGAGGCCAAAGGCTAATAGCTAATAGCGTCATCAACGACTTGACGTCACAAACGTTTAACCGTTTATCGGTCAATATTTTTTCTAAATATTGCCCTAGGGCCAATATTGATGTAAATATTGACTGCTTGGTCAAATATTCAAATTTATAGGCATTTTTCCTATGGAGTTTTTATACAGAGATACTTATAAGGGTATAACAAATTTTACGTGCATTATTTTCAGTACGTCACATTATATTGTTCTTGTATATTTCAATGTTTCCTTCATTACAGTAAAGCGCACTCAATATTTTCGCGCTATATGTATTGACGACATCAGAATATATTGTTTGTATATTTGCAAAACTCCTGGACCTGATGATACCAATGAAACCGGTTGAGTTTTAGTTCGGCGTTTGTTATTTTTTCAATAAATAATATTGAAACTTGTGCAGAGAATTATTGACTATTTATTTATATTGATAGCCTTTAAGGAATCCCTTTTTTCATTAACATGCATTCTTTTGATATTTTTCAAATATGAACTTTGTCATCAAAGAAGTAATGTTTTGATAGAAAACTATGACGAGCGAAGCGAGCCATAAGTTTCATATAGAAATTGAAAGCTGCGACAAGCGAAGCGAGCTTGAAAATTTTCAGGAATTTTAAGCGAAATTTTATGGTTATGCATCAAATTCAGATTATTAGTAAGAGCAAGATTATTTTTTTCTGACACACCATAAGCAAATTTAATTTTTTTCATCAAAATGCAGAGCAAAATTATCTTTTTCGAAAAAAAACCCCAAGCCCCCCCCCCCCCATCCCCACTGCTCCAGAATATCAAAAGGACTGTGCCTACTGTCCCTTTCACTAAATCCAGAGCACCCTGTTTTGGTTATTTATTCTGTCATCTTAAGAATTTTCGTATTAATTATTGTCTCCGAGTGTTGACCTCTTTAGTCGTCACAAAAAATTGACATCAACTTCATCTTTCAACCCTCGTCAAACTGCTATATTGAAAATAAAAAGTCTATGGGAAATTCCCATGTTAATTTCAGGAATTTTGTTCTCCGTGTCAACAATAGTAAACTGTGACGTCGTAGAGTCCGACGTCACGCATTTCCACCGATTTACAATGGAAAATCCCCGTAGATATATTATTTTTCGTCCTATTTCTAAACTAATTAATGTACAACCACAACAATGACATTTTCTGTTACGACTAAAACAGCACTATACATTGGACATTTTTTTAGAAGATGACAAACTCATATTTTGGAGAAAATCGTCAAAACAGGGTGCTCTGGATTTAGTGACGCGGACAGTAAGTAACCTTAATTGACCATACACTTATCTATCTATTATGCAAAGATCAAGAATAAAAGTATATGTCTGGTCGATTGATTTATGCCTTGAATATTCACACGATGTTTACGAACCGAGTGGAGCTGGAGGCTCTTCCAGTTCGGTCCGTAGACATCTACATGATCTAAACTGCTAAACTTCATCTGTTCATGCTGAGCCGAGTCTCATGTTTAAGGGGAAAAAGTTCATATCAAACCTCCATGCATTAAATATATTTCCTGTACTGTTCCTTTCTTTGGGAAACCTTTTCAGCTTGTGTGAGACCCTTAGGTTACAAATTTATGACTGCATATGCAAGAACAACCTGACAACTCTGTTTATGACCGAAATCATTGAAGCGTTTTTTGTTTGGATTCAGTGTAGATTTTGAAAAATATCACACGGATTAATACGGGAGATTCCACGCAACATAGTTCGTCTTGATTTCGGCGGTTTTTTATAGGGTTTTTCTAGTCTGGAAGGACATTAGTGGATAAACATTCAAGAATTAATTATTTATTCGTAATACCATTCTCAGTATAGCTATTCATGAACGGTAGTAGGAATTACCGAAAAGACAGCATTTACCGAAAAAACGTGGTTATTAACCGAAAAGACAGATTTTATTTACCGAAAAGACCATTGAAAACAAGGGCGGATTTAGGGGGGTTTGGGGGGTTCGGGGACCCCCCCCCCCCCCCCCCCCCCCCCCCAGGTTTCGGACTTTTTTTTTTGTAACATCAGCACTCGAAAAAAAAACCTGCAAACGTAGTAAAAATTGCTAAATGTCCACCAAAATTCACCATTTTGACACAAAATTTACAAAAAATTTCTGATATATTGAATATATATTCTATCGCATATTGATTCGATACCGTATCGGTTGGAGTAATTTGTCCTATGACATACTAGTATATTTGAAATGTTCAAACATTTAAACATGCATTATGACTACTGTTTCAGTAGTAATAATGTTTAACATTTCAAATATGTCATAGGACATATATAATTGTAATGTATACGTAGCAGAGGGGTTTTCTGTTTATTTTATGCCCGAAAATTGGTCCTTATTCCAACTAGTTATTGTATCTTTTAACTCAGTTTCTAAATTTTACCGGAAATTAACAAATACTAAATTATAAACATGTTCAAATGATTTGGATAGAGCTCAAATATGCTTCAGGGGCCTGTGATTAAGCATTCAATTTTTCAATGCTTTTAAATCATTCTCATACCCCGCCCTCCGGCCCCCTCCTCTTGTAATCAACAAGTCAGGGGCGTGGCTATGCGGACGTTTGTACACAAAAACGTCCACATCGTTTTCGCAAAAAAAAAAATAATGAAAGAGTGCCTCCCCCGGCGGCGGCTAAAAAGAAAGGGGGGGGGGGCCTAAGGAAATGGTATGTAAAGCAAACTACTGTTCAGAAATAGCTCAAAGACAATCCAGAAACCATGCACCTATTTGAATGCATTTTTCAAAATTTTCTCATGTTTCATTCGAGCTCAATACAACGATCGCTAACATAGTGCGATCGGTCGATTGCATGGAAAGAACTTCCAATATCAGCAGTATGTGGACGTACATATTCATATTCAAACATATTAGATACGGTTCATCGTCTGCTGACATAGAATCATATACTTTATCCCGTCTAAATTCAGCTCAAATACGCTCCAGAGGTCAGCAATTTGCTTCATTTTTTTTTCAAAATTTTCTCTCGAACCCTCCTCAATGGGAGGGGTAACATATTACCATACATACTATCCCCACTTTACCCTTCGGGTCATGCAAGTCATCCCCCATAAAAAGTCTCTGTGCCCCCGGATAGTTGAAGATCTAGGTCCAACGCTTCTTTAGACGTCCACATCAAAAACACCCTGGCTACGCCCCTGCCAACAGTAAAGGACAAATATTAAAACTCAGACTCGCTCTATATGTTGGAAACACAGGAGCTCGATGCCAACAACCCTCAATGACACCCGCCCCTTCCCATCTCTCTCTAGTCCAAGTTCTATATATATAAGGAAAGAAGGGGGCGGATATTCTTGTGGATCGTTGGCATCCAACTCCGGATCGGCCCTTTCATTGTGACATAAATTGAATGAAAAAAAATCGTCTAGATATTCGAGAAAAAAAAGAGAAAATATACTCCAGATTGCACCATTTTATTCAATTTTTTCAAAAATTTTTCGGGGGAACCCCCTCCCGTACCCTCCCCCTCGAATCGACCCTTTTGGTCGATACAACCCCCCCCCCCCCCCCCCCCGCTTCCCATTCTGGATCCGCCCCTGGAAAATAAAGTTAAACTTATTCTATTATCATTTTGAGTAAAAATAATATATGATATTTTCTAAAATGATGTCTTATGTGATGAATTATCCCGCTAAAATTTGAATGTATACAGTATCTTACTTTGTAAGTGATTATAAACCGGTGTAATGCAGTAGTTTTCTCATAGGAAAAGGGTAAGGGGCGGTAAGGGCCGAAATCGGCCCAATTTCAAAACTGGGACAAACATTGATCAATGAAAATACAGGATTTACAGAGTATAAATCAATTTAAATTTTGAGAATCGGACATCCCGTTGCGATTCTACACTTATTTGAAGACAGGATGGTCAGCTATATTTTACACTGATTTTGACGTCATATGACGTTACGATCACATCGTAATGTAACGCTGTCTGCAGATAACTTGCTGCTATATTCTAATACTATTTAATAATGTGCTATTAATTGTGTAGATATACTCTCAATATCACCAGCCAGACTCGTTCCAAAAATTACCAGGACCCTACACTCTTGACCATCTTCATGTTAATTCATAACTATTTCCTGATTCATAAAGTTTATATGTAAGCAAGATTGAAGAGTGTTTCGGGGGTTTTAATATCAGAAATAAAAATTCAAAGACTGAGGCCCGCCTCGTGTGGGATCACGATATAATGCTAGCATATGTACATGATAGGTTTCACTATAATATAATGAGGGGTAATTGGGGACACCCCTTCGTTGACTTATGGAATTCTGAAGTGACATATTAATATTATAATGATACTTTTCACCAAGGCCTTAAAAAGTATGTGTAATTCCGGTACTCAGCACACCCTAATTCAACCCCCTCCCCCTTTTCCGGCTCAATTTTTTTCTCGTCCGATTCAATCCCAGAAGACCAGCCCAGATGAAGCAAAAAAAAAAAAAAAACGAAGCTCCCCCCCCCCCTTCGCACAAAGATTTGGCACTATTTGATACTTTTTTCAGCTTACTTTGCATTGTGATGTCTTTGCTAATGTATTTGAATTGCGAATAGAGGGGTATGAGTGGGCTCCGATACCCTCTGTGTGGCGGTCAACATTGTTTTTTCTAATAAAATTTTTTTTTCTCTTTCTATTTAAACAAATTCGTTGGCTAGCTACCGCTCGCCAGTTTCAAGAATTACCTCGCATGTCTCAATTTCAACACAACCTTTTGATGCACCCCTTGTAAAAAAATAAATAAATAAAATATTGAAATAGATAAATAATTCAATTATGCGTTGGCTACAGTATCGCTTAGTAAGACTTCTTGATTTTTATCTCCTTTTTCTATGAACAATTTTCTTTACAACTCGTCTTATCGGCCCCCTTTCTCTGAGACCCTAGATCCGCCACCGCATGGTTATATAATTACACGCGTTGTTTTTACATAGAAAAGGGATCGATATAATAAAATTGTTTATCATAGCGCCACCTATAATACCTTCCAGTACAGCACTCAATAATTTCTAATGTACATGTATTGCTTGCATCATTTTACCGTCTAATTAAGATTCAGCTCTGACTAGATAAATTACGAAATAAAGAGAGCTGAATTTAGAATTATATTGATTATTTCAGTATGTACGTATTGCTGTTCGTAAAGTAGGGATATTTCCTACCTTCTAAACGCCCTGATTGTATGCTGACTGAAATTATCAATAAATGTTAAAATCTCCCCGAATTAAGGTATCCGTTGTACAATAGAGTCATTTTACATAGCGTTTTATTCATCTCCATTGTAAAGTATGGTAAATTTTATGCCTGGTAAGGTACTATAAACTATATATTTTCTGAAAGGTAATGATGCCCTGAGTACAGATATAAGACTCCTAGGTCTTAAAAATCAAAGGGGAAAGACTCTTGTACAACTTTGTCATTTTGCATAGGTTATTGACACAGTGAAAATTTGTTGCACACTCTGTGCAACGAAATGTCGAAGCTGCGGGCGCGTCCTTTTCTCTTTAAGTTCTCCCTCGCGCTCGCAGAAAGAATTCTCAGTCATGGGGTAGGTTCGTACCCTAAGGGACGCCGTGTAGAAAGACCTTTTTGAAACTTCTAACTTCGTTGCTTTGGATTGAATATTGGAATAGTAACGATGGGGGTGGCGGGCCAAGGAGTGTGTCGATTCCCCGGGCCGCCGTGTGGGCTGCTTCTCTTTGTGATCAAATGCTGGAAATGACGAATTAAAGTCGGATTACTAAAAAGTTTTTGATCTTTATTTCCTCGCATCCAAATCTTGAAGTGAGTGAATATGACAGATACAAAACATTCTAAACTAAATATAATAAAGACTTGACAAGTATACATATAAGAACAATATAACATAAAGAAATCCAGAAACAGCGTAACTCAATAAATTTCAATAATTTAACTCGCTCCCAAAATTATAAGACGAAAGCTCAAATTGATAACATTGAAGTAAAGAAATATAGTTTTCATTTAACGTACAAAATAAACGTATTTTCGATTATTTAAGAAATATAAAACATATTGATCATATTGTAATGATTACCTGGAAATGACGAATTAAAGTCGGATTACTAAAAAGTTTTTGATCTTTATTTCCTCGCATCCAAATCTTGAAGTGAGGAACGCGCTCAAGGAACCCCCTTGCAACCTTGGACGCGGATTTCCAGGAATCAACCAATCAAAATCAATAATCAAATATTTGACCTTTTGACCCGTTTCTTACTGCCCCAAAAATCTTTTTATCTTTACCTTGACTTGACAGACGAGACCACGCCCTGATCTCTTTTGTCCGCAAGAGACGGTCACTCTAGAGAAAAAAAACGGAGCTCGCGTGTCAAAATTGAGCAATAAAGTTTAGATAGCAATTAACAATTAATTTACTTAACAAAAGTCTTAAGCTGGCAAGTGCAAACAAAAAGTTCTTACGGACACTTTTATAAGCCCTAAAATAATCAAATACGGAAATCCACTAGTCTACATATTTACAAGGATTAATGGTCATTTTCATGACTTATAGCCGAGACTCAAAAATTAGAAAATATAAATAACTTCTATAATTTTTGAACTTTTGAAAATACACTTTCTTAATCTGACAAAAACTCAACAAGCTGCTTAATTTGATACTAAACATGACATGTTTTCTTCAAAAATGTTGTATATGAAATTTTTCCATGCAATGAAATACAAAACAACAAAATCAATATAGAATATAGCTGTCCTATGACAAATTCGAAATATTGAAAATATTTAAATTTGCTTAATGACTACTTCCTCCTCACTTTCATTTCTTTCGTCTCGAAAGCTCAAACTGAAAACATTAATCAAGTAATAGAGTTTTAAAAAGTTAGGAAAATATCTATACATTATATACAAGTTCTCTTTCAGAAGTCTTAGATTATATAGCGAATTAGCAAAAATATGTTTCCAATTTCAAAAATACAAAGGCAAATCTCACTTATTTTACCGTTATTTCATTTAGACTGTCGTTTTACTCATTTTCTATCAAAAATGTCTGCATGCAAGAACCTATCATGATTTATGACAATGAATATTGCTTCTATTTTGGCTTATTTATTGAACATGCACATCGACTCCTCCGTGAGTCGTAAATGAATAGAGGTAGCATAGCCTTTCAAGTTGTTTTGGCAAATGACGAAGTGACAGACTTACGGACATTGCCGCACTCGATACCTTACAACCAGAAGACATCACATCAAATGTGATTCCATTCATAAGACCAGATCAGAATTTAGATGTTGTAATAGAATTGGCCTTGTTTCTATACAATCTAGCACTATATTTAAGACTGGATTGAAAAGGAAACCCGTCGATTTCGATTTCTAGCACTCAATAAGTTTATTAAAACAAATTAACAAACAAAATTTCCAGCCTTAAATAAATCAATTCACATCTAGCCATGAAAAATTGGAACGTCTACATAGTTGTTATAAAGAGGATCTAGTCTATATTCATCATTAAATTACTAACAAGTTTTTGCCCGATTCAACAAGACTTTTAGCTTACTCTCTTACTTGTCCACCCTCGGGATCAAGTTTCTTTTAACTATAGCTTGCCCGAAACCCAATTGGCGCTAAGCTTAGTTTTACCCTAAAAAAAAAGTGCTATTCAAAAATTACCGAGATGTAATATTCAATCAATCATCAAAAGAATTCTTAAATTGTCAATAATACATGATCTATCATTCGTAAAAGTGTTCAATGCATGGACCAGTTCTTCTGCTGCTGGAATTATGAATTCCGAGGCTCCTTTAAAAATATTTCTTTTCTCACTTAATAGTCCTTCTTTTCCAAGTAGTACCAAAATATCGTTCCCTTTCACTTTTATAATTTTGTCACTATGTCCAAAACACTGCACTATAACTTCCTGTATTTTCGTAATTTCACTAGACTTCTGGAAGAAATGTTCGTTCGCATATTTACATAGAATCCTGTATTTCAAAAGATTCGAATGTCCTCAGAACATGGGGGAATTCTCGTATCATGGCTTCGATCGCGAGAGGCTTAGGATCTTCCTGTGAGACGGACTAGCGGCCATCTCCTCTTCTCCACCAGTTGACACGGTGAAAATTTGTTGCACACTCTGTGCAACGAAATGTCGAAGCTGCGGGCGCGTCCTTTTCTCTTTAAGTTCTCCCTCGCGCTCGCAGAAAGAATTCTCAGTCATGGGGTAGGTTCGTACCCTAAGGGACGCCGTGTAGAAAGACCTTTTTGAAACTTCTAACTTCGTTGCTTTGGATTGAATATTGGAATAGTAACGATGGGGGTGGCGGGCCACGGGGTGTGTCGATTCCCCGGGCCGCCGTGTGGGCTGCTTCTCTTTGTGATCAAATGCTGGAAATGACGAATTAAAGTCGGATTACTAAAAAGTTTTTGATCTTTATTTCCTCGCATCCAAATCTTGAAGTGAGTGAATATGACAGATACAAAACATTCTAAACTAAATATAATAAAGACTTGACAAGTATACATATAAGAACAATATAACATAAAGAAATCCAGAAACAGCGTAACTCAATAAATTTCAATAATTTAACTCGCTCCCAAAATTATAAGACGAAAGCTCAAATTGATAACATTGAAGTAAAGAAATATAGTTTTCATTTAACGTACAAAATAAACGTATTTTCGATTATTTAAGAAATATAAAACATATTGATCATATTGTAATGATTACCTGGAAATGACGAATTAAAGTCGGATTACTAAAAAGTTTTTGATCTTTATTTTCTCGCATCCAAATCTTGAAGTGAGGAACGCGCTCAAGGAACCCCCTTGCAACCTTGGACGCGGATTTCCAGGAATCAACCAATCAAAATCAATAATCAAATATTTGACCTTTTGACCCGTTTCTTACTGCCCCAAAAATCTTTTTATCTTTACCTTGACTTGACAGACGAGACCACGCCCTGATCTCTTTTGTCCGCAAGAGACGGTCACTCTAGAGAAAAAAAACGGAGCTCGCGTGTCAAAATTGAGCAATAAAGTTTAGATAGCAATTAACAATTAATTTACTTAACAAAAGTCTTAAGCTGGCAAGTGCAAACAAAAAGTTCTTACGGACACTTTTATAAGCCCTAAAATAATCAAATACGGAAATCCACTAGTCTACATATTTACAAGGATTAATGGTCATTTTCATGACTTATAGCCGAGACTCAAAAATTAGAAAATATAAATAACTTCTATAATTTTTGAACTTTTGAAAATACACTTTCTTAATCTGACAAAAACTCAACAAGCTGCTTAATTTGATACTAAACATGACATGTTTTCTTCAAAAATGTTGTATATGAAATTTTTCCATGCAATGAAATACAAAACAACAAAATCAATATAGAATATAGCTGTCCTATGACAAATTCGAAATATTGAAAATATTTAAATTTGCTTAATGACTACTTAATAGTCATTAAGCAAATTTAAATATTTTCAATATTTCGAATTTGTCATAGGACATTATATAGAGAAAATAGACAATTTAAATGCTTCACCAGTTATTCCCCTTTATTTTTCTGACCCCAAAATTATTATTTTTGAGCAGTGGGCATCATTACCTTTCAGAAAATATATAGTTTATAGTACCTGACCAGGTATGGAAAAATGCCTTATTGTACATTGTATACCTTAAGATAATGATTTTTTTTATTATTATTGAAAATGTTTTATATAAAATATCTTGTCAATATTAACGAAAATTGTCCAAAACGGACACGGCGTGTCATTTCATGGTATTGTGTAACATACAATTTTCGTTAATATTGACAATATATTTTCTATAAAACATTTTCAATAAAACAAAAAGATTTTTCTCAGTCGAAAATGAGACACGGCAGATATCCCCCCCCCCCTGAATTTGCAAAAATAAGTACATCTCGTGGACGGCAAATCATACGCGGTAGTGTCTAGATGTTACATGGCCTTCATTTCTCAATTAAGAATTGAATGTTTATTTTTGCCATTTTATTGGATGATGAAATGTCAGTTGTCGTATCACAAATTGTGTAAAACCGCGTAGCGTAGCGAAGCGGTTTTACGCAAAATTTGTGATACGACAACTGACATTTCATCATCCAATAAAATGGCAAAAATAAACATTCAATACTTATAATTACCAAACATATGAATTTATTCCGAATTCGAACAAATTCTAAGGAAAATAAAAGATTGAGTACGTGGCGTATGAAAATATTAAACTGGTACGAACTAGTTCCCTAACAACAAAAATGTTCGAGAGGAAAAAAAAGCAAGCCGACATTTAATCTGGAAAAAAAGCATTTCCCCCTTCAGAACCTCAGCATGTTTTACCTATTTGCACTTACTGCTGTACCGTTATGACGTAATTTGTGACGCGTTGTTTATCGAAGGCAGCAGACATGACAGTTGAAAGTAGAAAATGAAGCAATTTGTGTTGGGATTTATACGGACTCTCAGACAGCATTTCTTGTACCTGTAGATCTTATGTGTGAAGAAAAAAACACGTTGTTAAGATCTACAGGTATCGGAATATCAGCTGTAAATTATTTCATAGGAATCAGAATGAAATCGGCATGACAAGTTTGGTAAGTCGCGATTGCGTAGCTTTTGCTCAGTACTTTCAAATTAATTCATCCTACATGTTGTATATCCATGTGTATTAGATAAATTCGAGGATTTTAGAAAAATAAAGGACAAGTTTTTTCATGCATTTCTAATAAGTCAATCAAAATTTCCCTAGAAACACAAGAAATCCGTCAACAAACTGGCGTTCATGTTCACTTGTTGCAGTTTTCAAATCATGCGCGTAGCAACCGATGTAATCTCGGCAAACATTCACAGTACTGTGCTGTGATGTTTATGAGTCGACACATGGAACTGTCCCTAGTTTTAATGGATTATTTGAGACCATTGTATTGTTTATTTCATGCGTTAGACAATTCTTGATTTCTGTTGCGTTAGTGTGAAAGTAGTTCCGGTCAATTTTGACATTTTATCATCTCATAACGGAAGTCACAATAAATGCGATCGACCAATCAAAATGCTTAGAATCAGATAAACAAACACATTTGGTAATTATTTTGATATAATTTCCAAATATGCTTGTTTGCACGAATTTACGTATTTTGATTTGTTTAGATACTCTGTCAATTCGATTCAACATGCATATGAAATGATCACTTTGAATTTTTTTTTTGCAAAATACAAGCAATATCAAAGTCACGAACATATATGACGTCATATATTCAATATGACGTCATTCTGTCGTCCTGAATATCCGCTATGTTACGAGGATAATAAACATTTGAAAGACGTACGTTTTTGTCTATATTATTTGATTTCGTGCATGTGGTAATAAATAATCAATATCATCAATAACAACAGAACAAAATTTTATTTAATTGTATCGATTTTACTCAAATAATTCTTGTATTATAGAAGTTAAAAGGTGTTTTCTGTTTCAAAAACGACCCGCTTGCATGGTAACAGTCATTGATTTCCTTCCGTTTTCTATGTGGCCACATGAAAACAACAGATTCATACTTTCATAGCATTTACAAAATACTTATACGGATATACAGAAAAAATATGAACTTGTTGTTTTGATGTGACCAAGTCTAATTTTGCTAACGCATGTGAATATATATTGATTTTTTGTTCATTTTCGGTTTCATAGGTGATTTCAAGGGGGGATTACTCTAACGAAAAATTGAAATTTTATGATTTTTCATATTGAATCTATTAAAGACAAGCTTCCTTTTACCAATTTGAGTATCAATTTCAATATTTTTAAATCTTTGGAATTAGCAACGATTTTGGGCCTAGAAACCACCTTACCACCCCTTGCCCTTTGCTATATAAGAGGTTTCTTCCTCTTGGAGATATTCCGCTATATATTAGACTTTCCTCATATTAGCATGGATTTTCCCCATAGAGAAAAAATGTTATATAACCATTTTCCCCCTCTTAAGTCCGTATTTCGTTTACCTTCAATTGGCTACCAATATTGCAAAATACATGAAAATCGCTCCAATGGTCTTACACATATATATATATATTGCACCCATGTCTCCTCTTTACCAACCAATAGTCTCTATCACTCTTGAAAAGTTGACTTTATAATTTGATTTTCATCATCGGTTCTGCAGAGGGAACGCGACATTTTGAAAAGTTTACAGACTGGCGGAAGACAGATGGTGTGCTGTAATAAAAAAAATCACAAAACTTCAACAGAGCTGGATATAATTACTCTTCCCGGACACTTGACCCTATTCCTATTTTTTCTTTTGTAGAATATGTAAGAGGTTTCTGGGAGGGGGTTAGACACTCACACATATATGGGGTTTTAGACAAATTCATATATATTCAGACAAATACATATATACAGACAAACACATTCATCAACAGACACACTCATACAGAAAGATATGCATAGGCAGACGGATAGACAGGTACATGTAGACAGACATACACAGATGTACTCACATACACACAAACAAAAACATGTATTGACTTTGATTTCAGTAAATCCACAGTTTATCACAGCATGCAAGACAGACGAAAAATCAGACTAGGCCAATATCTCTTTCTTGACAAAAACCTCTCATCAAGTCAAGCAGATAGACACACATACTTAAGCACTCACAGAAAAACAGACACAGAGAGAAACAAAAAGAGATTCACACAGACAGACTCATCAAAACACAGACATGAACATTCTGAAAGGAACATCCTGAAAGACATACACAGACATGCGCAAAACGACAGACTGACAGACACAGGGTATACACAGACATGCGCAAAAACAAACGGACAGACAGGCATGTATATAGACAGACAAACACACAAAAGACACAGACATATGCACTCACTCACATACAGACACACATGCTAACAAACGCGGACAAAAGAATTCACTCGCAGGCAGACGGAGACACCGATATCGACGCTGACATAAAAAAAAAAACACACGAACTTACATACAGAAACACACAAATGTAAATAACATATCAACTACAATTTTCATCAACACCTGAGATACATGCAAGGTCTATATCATACCCCCATCGAAGATCTCTATTGAATGCAAAATTATAAATTTAATGTTTCAAAGACAAAATCCAAACCATTAATGGTAGGCGAGGGAAATCTGCTTAGGGTATTTCAAAGACTACAATAAAGTGGGGTTTTTTTTTCGCCCCGGGGGGGGGGGGTCTACAGTAAGTGTATAGCAGTTATAGGGAGCTACTATGGGCAAAATTATAATGGCCATTTATTACAAGCATTTTATGACTTTGTACGTTTATATTCATTTTTGTGCATTTGATATCATTTTGTCTCTTCGATAAAACGGTGCCTAATAACCCATCTGTAGGTAAGAATCTTATTGTTCTGGAAAAAAAGCATGCGAAAATTCTAGATCAATGAGCGATTTCATGTTAAGAACGTTCGGAACAATTACGTGATAAAGGCTGGGGCTATTAAGATGTCTTCAATGACCGATATTTGATGTCTTTGTTTTTAACGCTATATATGACCTCAAAATCCCTTTAACAATTATCAGTGTATAAATTCATAAACTCATCCTACACCTCTTCAAATAGATGAATCATATTTTCAATTTTAAATCTTTTCTATACGATCTATGTTCACGTAACCTGAAAATTATATGATATTCTCCTTTACACCTTTACAAAATAGATAGCTGAATATACTTTAAGAATTAACTAAGCTAATTTCATTACTCAGCCTTAGATTCGAAATAAAGATTCAATTCCCCATTCATGCCCAAATACCGTCAAGAGTCATGACAACGGACCATATCTTCTTGTCTTGTCATAACAACGGACATTCTTTATCAAATAATCAAAGTATACAATAAATATACAATGTAAAAGACGGTCATTCACATATATTGTTTGTATAATGTTGTCGATAATTTTCTACATAAAGTTGGTATATAAAATCAAATAATTAAGAGACAGGATAGTTTTCCTGTTCAAATTTCCGTTTTCGTTACTGACAGTAGGTCATCGCCAATTAGATCTCCTCATAACATAAAAGGAGTTTCATTCATTTCATGGTAATAATGTATTACTGAAGCGTATAGCTACCCCCCGTTGGCTTTTTAAAGAAATCACCGGTTACCTAATGATTTATTTGTGATTTTACTGAAATTTTGTCGATAATTTTCATGACAACGGATGGTTTCCAACATATCCTCACCTGTTGCATAATGTCAACGGACGGTTTTAAGTGCAGAACTTTAAATACTTCTGACAACGGTACTGTAAGGCGACGTAACGTGTTCCTGCCCGTGAAGTCGTGAGCACGAGTTACTAAGTCGTGCGAACGAGATAATTTTTTCTCACCAAGTCCCTTTTATGTTTCCGTCGTATTGGGAGTTTCATGTCATTTTTGCGTCTGTTGTTGAGATTGTGTACCCTGTGTTTTCACATATATATCTATACATGGGGCTGTTTCAATGTTTTATTGTGGATATTGCGAAAGAGTCGTATTGGAGATCCCCTCCTTTCTGCATCTGATTCTAACAACCGTTATACATGGGAATGCTAGTCAAACAAGAACCAATTATAATAGATCACATCAATCAATTAACTTTAACCTGATAATTAAAATAAATAAGCAAAATAAGTCCAAAATTCTCCGACGGAGCTGAAATTCGTAATGGATAAATATAATCTCCTGTTTGGTGCTTGTAAATTTAAAAGGGAAAAGTCTGGTTAGGTATGTACGTTGTCTTGTTACATTATACATACAAACTAGTGATGACATGAAATTGAAGATGTTGTGTATTAAGGTTATCCGAAACACGTGTCTGGTGCATTTAATTGGTTTTGAATATAATGTTCAAGGAAGGACGTGTATTACGAGTTTGAATACTTTAATTTTCCCTATACCATGTATACGTATCCCAATTATAGCCTTTTGCGATTGAAGTCTTTATCCTTGAAAACAACGAAGAAGAAATGAAGGAAGATCTATACCTTAAAAATACGATTTCTTCTTTATTTCAATGTGGGTGATTAATTTTTTATGAGAAGAAGGTTTTTCACCTTTACCCTTTCGCTCCATGGTATAACTTTTACCATTTGGTTGCAATTATTGTTTTGTTTCTTAAAAGAATGCTGTACATATCTAAGAAATGTTTAATGTAATGATTAAATATAATTGGCCAATAGATGCAATGAACTTTGTGATTTCATATCTCCCCCTCTCCTTAAAAATACAATTACACTAAAGAGTTTATTTTGAATACACAAAGAGCAATAACTCTATGAAAACATTTTAACAATCACATATTTCAATGTCTTGGTCCGCTGATTTTGTCACATGATAAATATCGATTTCCTGCAGATATCTTTAATGGGGTACCACAAATGATATGTAAGATACAAAGTAAATACAACACAAACTGATGGTTCCAAGTTTGGTTCAGTATTACGAGCGGACATCATACTGTAAATGAGAAAAAAGAGAACCAGAGGATGGAATACAGGAACCTGAACAGATAAGGTATTTCCCTGTAGCATATTTATCTATGTTTATAATCTATATAGTAAAAGTATTGACCGTTTTTAAATGTCCTTGATCTTTGAAGGGATGTATTATTACTACACGTTTATCTTGCCTGTGTTAATGCAAGTAAGTCATTTAAAGTTCACTGATACATGTATAAGAAAAACCGACTTAAAAATACACATCTACAGAAAAATACACATCTACAGAAAAATACACATCTGCAGAAAAATGCTTCGAAAGTAGCCTTTCGATAATTTGGATAAGTCAAAATGCATTACGATTTTATAAGAATTGTATCTTGAAGTATTCTTTAGAGTTTGAACACTTCCGTATTATTTTCACATTGTATTATTTACATTACTAGTAAATTCCCTATGTTGAACGCCCATTATGCAACTAGAATTATATTCCAATAACTTGGGTTGCTATTAAGTTTTGCATGTATGGAGAATTTACCAAAGCGATGATACATTTGACGCTGTTACAGGCAAAAGTGCGATGTTCATGCAAATAAAAATGACTGATAATTAGGATAAATGTAAATATAAGTAATGACTGTCTTACTTTTGGTGTTCATGGGTGTATAATTCTGGTTGGACACGTGCAAATTTTCCGAGAATCGCTTCGCGATTCACGGAATTTGCACGTGACCAACCAGAATATTATACACCCATGAACACCAAAAGTAAGACAGTCATTTCTTAAATACCTTTCGTCTACTAAAGGTAGAACATTTTATACTGTAACCTATCGATACGTAAGGGTCAAATGCACAAATTTAATTAAACGAATCATTTACAATGACAAATATGGACAATGACCATATCCCCATACACAGTACAAAATCTATGATTCAGAAAATAATTTATAAACCGAAGGCATTCAAAATCAGGATAAAACAGGAACAAAGCAAAGAAACAAAAACCTCTACCATATGAAAGGAAGCGAACTCTCAATATGGGAATGAGACTAGGTGCCCAGGAAGAGTCAATATCTCCTGCTTACATGCAACACCCACTCTCCTGCTTGCATGCAACACCCACCGCTTCAATTCGGCAAAAATGTCACATCCAGTTATACATCCATTTTGGGAGACATAAGCATATTCTGTGGTTGGATGGTTCAAATGGTCTAAGAAAGGAGGGGATCTCCAACAACACTAGGTTGCAGCACCCACAGCAAAATCCCAAAACACCCATGCAAAAAACACAGAACAGATACCCACAGAAAGAGACGCAAAAGGGACAAGGAACACCAACTCACAACATAGAAACATAAAAGACTACACATAAACCAACGAGACCAATGGGTAACCGGTGCCGACTTAGGACGGCCATCTGCCAAGTAAATAGCAGACGGTGTGGTTATCCTGGATTACGTGCGCACAACCCTCTCACTTTTCCAGTTACCTAGAGGTCTCGAAGAACGTACAAATGTGGTGTAAAACAACCTCCTCACTGTAAGATGACGTCACACAAACAAGACCGCGAAACGCAGAGGCCCCAGAGACACAGATGAATATGTAAATGGATATAAAAAGAGGACATGCGTAATACAGTCCGTGCTCTGCCGGCTGTAGCGAGCTCATGTATGTAATCACCCGAGGAGTCCGACTGACATTCAGAGAGGACAGGTGGTCGGGGCCCTGTCTTCTCTAAAGAGGTTTGGACAGGGCCCGTCATGGAGTCCCGTCGTCACAGTCAGTCAGAGTGCAAGTCTTAAGAATGCGCTCGTACAAGACTGTATATTGGTCAAGTACCAAGCTTAGTGTCCGTCTGGTGACATTAGGATCATATCCACGGTATAAAAGGCGTTTGATGACTCTGACGCATTTTCGATACATATGCTGTCTACCTTTGATCCTTCTTATTTTGTTAATTATGTCACCATAAAATGCAGGTTGTGAAATACCTAAAGTAATATACTCCGTTGCTTTTATGGGTCCGAATTTCAAAAGAAGTTGATCATAATTTTTGTAAAATTTCCAGAAAGTCTTTACTAGTTTGTGAAAGCGAAAACCTTGACCTAAAAGTTTCTTTGTAATTTGTAGATTTCTATTATGAAAATCCAAAACATCAGTACATGCTCTAGCATACCGGATGAGCTGTGAAATATAGATACCGTATGACGGTAATCTAGGGACATCACCGTCAAGCCAGGGGAAATTTACTATGTTGAATCCAAAATCATCTCGTTTGTCATATACACTTGTATGAATTTCTCCATTGACAATTTTGATATTTAGGTCCAAAAATGGTGTTTCAGTGTCTGTAAAGTTTGCCTTGTTTAGAGTCAATTCTTGTGGATAAATAACATCTTTATACTTTTCAAAAACAGGATTATCGATAGTAAGAATATCATCCAGGTACCTAGAAGTACTAATGAAGCATTTCACATCATCATATTTTCTTTGCTTTTGAAGATTTTGAATAAATTCCTTTTCATATGTGTATAAAAATAAATCTGCAACAAGAGGCGCACAATTTGTACCCATAGGAATCCCTACAACCTGCTTGTAGAGATTCTCACCAAATCTTACATAAATGTTGTCCAAGAGGAAGGACAAGGCACTACACAGGTCGCTACATGTCCATGATTTGTATGATTTGTATTCTGTAGCGGAAAAGAAACCCTTTGATTCAGATGTACAAATATAAATTTTCCCCTCTCGATTATAGCACCATTTAATGAGTTTGGACAATTGATCATTGATCTTGTCGTGAGGAAGCGTGGTGTACATATTTGAAAAATCGTATGAAGCAATCGTATTGGCTTGAAAATTTCTAGATTTTATCTTGTCAATCACATCCCCGGAATTTTTTATAGACCAAAATAAATTTACATCATTCCCGTTAAGAACAGTTTCACAATATTTTGCAACGTGTTCCTTTACCGCCGTGAGGGCTGACGTCAGATGTCTAGACAAACTTGTACTTGAGCAGTTGCTAGAATTAGCAATGTATCTAAATTTGTAAGGAGATTTGTGCAGTTTTGGTATGCAGTATATTGTAGGAAGATCCAATTTAGAAATAGGGATGTTGAATGAAGAAATTTCACTGCTATGTTTGCTCAAAATGTTAGGGATACTTTCATTGCTTTTGATATAAGTATTTGTAGACGAAAGTTCCGAAACTAAAGTTGATATATAGTAAAGTTTTCATATGATTATGGTGTTGTTGGCTGCTTTATCTGCAGGAGCGAAGACAAATATATAATCCACATATACATATAATATAAGACACAATATAATCCACATATACATATAACATGTATAAGATAAAGATGAAATATTATATGATAATTTTCTCCCACTGTGGACTGGGGTATCCATGGAAACGCTGGAAAATATATCCTTGTCTTACCCCTATGGGGTAAGATAACATTTTCACGTGCCTTTTGACTGTAACGTCAATTGTGACGTCATACATGATTGATGCGTTTGCCGATTAAAATATGAAAAAGAATACATAAAATATCATTTATGAGCGCTTTTAGACAGTGGGAGAAAAATAATCAATCGGAAATCCAACCATCGTGTCCAGGATTTTCTTTTGTCGACGACTTGGCAAGCCTCGTCGTGGTATAAGCAAATCCTGGACACTCGGGTTGGATATCCTTGTCTCTGATCACATCTGGGGATAGATTCTATTAATCTTATATTAAAAATAAGTTAGTAGATTAACAGGTTTGTTAATTCAGATTTTTTTTATATTAGCGAAGCGAAGCGAGCAAGCGGGCCCGAAGGGCCCGCTTGCTCTGAGCAAGCTTTAATGGTAACACATATATACGAAACAAGTGGGAAAATGAACGAAATAAGGAAGAAAAGATACATACTGACCAATTCAATTTTCTTCAACCAAGATGGCCGTTATGGGCGCCGCCATTTTAGTCAGTTTTTATACGAAAATATTTCTGGATGAATCCCTATTTTTGTAGCTATATGGTGTAGATTCGGTTTTTACAGTGTGTAATATAAAGCTAGGATGAAAAGTAGTGAAATGGTTGAAAAGTGTTATGTTGTATGTCTGCAGCAGGACACTGAACATTTTTGAATCCTTAGTTTCGTATGCTATATGGAATTTTTTAATCCTTAGTTTCATATCCTATATAAGCACTATGACGTACGACGGCCCATGAGATTTTTCCTGGAATTTTCATGCACCGTCTTCGCTTCGCTTCAAGGGCTTTGCCATAATTCATATTATTAGCTAAAGTAACAAATCTAGTGGAATAAAACATATTCTTGCAGCAAAATACTAGTAAAACCCCAAATGGTTAAATTTTATTCTCTCACCCTGGACAGAGATATCTACAGATTGACCGGTTCTGAGATAACTCTGTCTCGCACCCCCGGATGTTTGTCTCGAACCCCCTATTGTGACGTCAAAGGCGTTTACGTAGGTTTAGCAGTGTTTGACGTCACATGGAGCAACATTTACGCAAAACAAGCAATTTACGCAAAACAAGCAATGTTCATATTTTAATCGGCAAAACAAGCTGACTATGAATTAGGTGAAAATATATGGGTGAGAAAAAAATAATTAAACACCCCTTTCTACAGGGACAGGAAAATCCCACCCTCGCATCAAAGATTTGCAACGCCCACGACTCGGCAAGCCTCGTCGTGGACTGCAAATCTTTTATACTCGGGTGGGATTTCCCTGTCCCTGTACAAAGGGATGATAGATTCTATTAATCTCTTTTGATCCTCAAAGAAAGTTTTATAAACCTTTATGAACACACCCTGTCACGGCAATAGATGTATCAGAATGAATATACTTTCTTGTATTTAAGGGTGATGGCATCTCCTTCGTCCCACGAGAAACTTTGTGAACCTTGTCAGCAGAAGAAAAAGAAAGTGAAAGTACGATCTTTCTGTTTTGAATGTCAAGAACTGCTGTGTAAAGAATGCTCAGACATACATCTCACCTTCAAAATATCGAGGAATCATAACTTGATTGACCTGATTCCATTGACTATAAAATCCATCAAAGCTGATAGCGACAAAGAACGAAGAAATTTCACAGAGGACAACGCCGAGAATTCTTCCGACTTTGTTGATGATGAGCTAAGTTCAGATTTTCTTGATCACATGACCCTTACGAAGGACACCATTCTTTATGGGGCACAAGTCGCCGTAGAACGGAATGAAGCAAGCTCATCAGATTCATTATCCTCAACGATTGATCCAAAGCAAATCAAACTGAATAAAATCGTGGATTTCAATACTTTACGAGATGACGATACGGCAAAACTGCCGATTACGGGAGTGATTTCCATGTCTGATGTAATAGTTGTTGCAACGAGTGACAAACTTAAATTATTTGATCAGAACGGAGGATATTTGTCATCAAAAGTATTGCGTGAAGTCAATTATATCTATGCTATAGCACTCATTCGAGAGAATACATTTGTTGTTGGTGGGGGTTCGAGAGTACAAGAATGCAACTATGATGGTGGGATACATGAAGGCAAAATGATGGATGTAGGTCACACCTGTGACGCCATCTGCTTCAACGGAAATTTCTACGGCGTCTTGTATCGGTATAAAAAGATTATAACAGTACTGGATAGTGGAGGGACAAAAGTCCGAACGTTTTCCGTATCAGATGTAAATGGCAAGGAAGTGAAACCATGCTATGGTATCCAAATGGATAGGACAACAAATGATATTTACATGCCTTGTCAACAGGAGGGAGTCCTTTGTAAATCCATTACAGGAGAGACTCTTTGGTTCAAGTCATTTCCAGCGACATACACACTATTGGGGATTACACAGCTAAATGAGGTATTGTGTGTAGCCCATTCGACAAAATGTTCTGTAGAACTGGTGTCAAAGAATGGCGATTACCTCGGAGCACTTCTGAAAGACAACGATATGCGGTGTCCAGAATACCTTCATTTCTGTGAAAGAACAAAGAAATTATACGTCACATTCGGCCGAATTAAGGCTGATCTGAAGGTCATAGGTCAAATATCAATCTTCACTATTGAAAATGAGCTTAATTCGGAATGATTGTGACATTAAAAAGATATATGACATGACATATCATTATCTCATTAGAATCTCTCTATGCATGTTAAATACAAATGTACATAATATTAAATGAAATGTTCAAACAGAGTAGTATACTTATGGCCACTTGCGCACGTACGGCTCAGGTAAGCTAGGATCGAGATGTGATCCCCGGATCAGGTAACCCTGGCTTAAGTCGAGCTTAAGCTATGCTCAGGTGAGAACTAGTTGGATTGCTGACCTGTGGATCCACGGTTACTTACCTGAGTACAGCTTGAGCCTGGATCACAATGAAAAAGTGGCTTATAAGTAATTATGAAAAATCTTAAAATGGTCAGGATCTTCAAAAATAAGTTTTATGAAATTTGATACATACATTCGAGATAATAGGATAATCAGTAATTAACAAAATTATCAAACCCAGTGGCGGATTCAAAAGGTGGGTGTAGGGGGCGTAACCCCCCTCCCCCCACTTAAATTTGCAAATCCTTCCATATAAAAAAGAGAAAATATAAGTAAATTTTAATTACCTGTTAGTGGATAAATATAATCTCCTGCTTGGTGCTTGTAAATTTAAAAGGGAAAAGTCTGGTTAGGTATGTACGTTGTCTTGTTACATTATACATACAAACTAGTGATGACATGATATTGAAGATGCTGTGCATTAAGGTTATCCGAAACACGTGTCTGGTGCATTTAATTGGTTTTGAATATAATGTTCAGGGAAGGACGTGTATTACGAGTCTGAATACTTTAATTTTCCCTATTTATAAGTATCCCAATTATACCCTTTTGCGACTGTGGTCTTTATCCATGAATACAATGAAGATGAAATGAAGGAAAATTATACCTTAAAAATACGAATTCTTGTTTATTTCAGTGCGGGTGATATTTTTAATGAAAAGAAGTTTTTCACCTCTCCCCTTTCGCTCCATGGTATAATTTTTATCATTTTGTTGCAATTATTGTTTGGTTTATTAAAAGAATGCTGTACATATCTAAGAAATGTTTAATGTAATGATTAAATATAATTGGCCAATAGATGCAATGAACTTTGTTATTTCATATCTCCCCCTCTCCTTAAAAATACAATTACAATAAAGAGTTTATTTTGCATACACAAAGAGCAATAACTCTATGAAAACATTTTAATAATTACAGATTTCAATGTCTTGGTCCGCTGATTTTGTCACATGATAAATATCGATTTCCTACAGATATCTTATTAAAATGGGGTACCACAAATGATATGTAAGATACAAAGTCAATACAACACAAACTGATGGTTCCAAGTTTGGTTCAGTATTACGAGCGGACATCATACTGTAAATGAGAAAAAGAAGATTCAGAGGATGGAATACAGGAACCTGAACAGAAAAGGTATTTCCCTGTAGCATATTTTTCTATGTTTATAATCTATATAGTAAAAGTATTGACCGTTTTTAAATGTCCTTGATCTTTGAAGGGATGTATTATTACTACACGTTTATCTTGCCTGTGTTAATGCAAGTAATTCATTTAAAGTTCACTGATACATGTATAAGAAAAACCGACTTAAAAATACACATCTACAGAAAAATACACATCTACAGAAAAATACACATCTGCAGAAAAATGCTTCGAAAGTAGCCTTTTGATAATTTGGATAAGTCAAAATGCATTACGATTTTATAAGAATTGTATCTTGAAGTATTCTTTAGAGTTTGAACACTTCCGTATTATTTTCACATTGTAATACCTTTCGTCTACTAAGGTAGAACATTTTATACTGTGACCTATCGATACGTAAGGGTCAAATGCACAAATTTAATTAAACGAATCATTTACAATGACAAATATGGACAATGACCATATCCCCATACACAGTACAAATTAAACAAAATGTTTTTCATAAAAAAACAGATGTCTCCCCCTCCCTCTAAGTTACTTTGACCTTAGGCCAAAATGCAAAATGATGTCCTTTGAGTCATGGGCAACATCATACTAAAACATGAAAGTGATTCATTACATTGTTTGAGGTAAAGCCCAAACATGATTGGCATATACAATTTCATTATAAGCATATTTAAAGAAATTGACTTTGGTCACATGACCTTGGATATAGGTGATCTGAAACCTACACTCACTGACGAGGGTTAAGTACCCGAAACATGCATGTCTGGTCCATGCTGCAAACTTATCTGCTTTTAAATGATGCTATTGAATTTGAAGACGTTTAACATTGTATGGATCATGAGCAACAAAAAACTGAATTAGTGATTAGATACACAGTTCAAAATATAAAGCCTAAACATTATTAGCATAGACAATTTCAGCCTGGACATGCTTAGCATATACAATTTCATTACCAAAGTAAGAAGCTACCTTAACCATGTGACCTTGGGACAATGTGATAAGAAACATTTAGTCCTTAGAAACAACATACTAAAATATGAAAACAATTGTAAGAAGAGTTCAGGAGATATAGCCCAGACAATATTAGTACGTACAATTTCATTAAAAAGAACTAAATGATCTTGACCTTGGGCACATGACCTTAGGTCAAGATGATAAGAAGCCCTCCAATCCTGAGCAACAGCATACTATAGTATAAGAGTGATCCAGTATACGATTACACAGATATAGCCCAGACTCAATAGCATTTACAATTTCATTAAAAAATGTAATACTTGACCTTAGTCATATGACCTTGGATCAAGGAGGTGTGAAACGTTTGGGTCATCAGCACCATCATACTAAAATATGACGTGATCCGATCACGGTTCAAAAGATTAAGCCTAGACATAATACATGTAACAAATACAATTTCATTTAAAATATACTAATTGACCTTGACTTTGGTCACATGACCTTGAGTCAACGTGATGTGAAACCTTTACGTGATAAGCAACAACATACCAAAATATGACGGTGATCTGATAAAAAGTTAAAAGAGATACAGCCCCAATGGGATAGCATGTACAATTTCATTAAAACGTACTTAGTAACTTTGACCTTGATCAAATGACCATGGGTCCAGGTGAAACCTTTTGGTCATGACTAAATACATTCTTAAACTTGAAAGCAATCCAGTATGCAGTCCAAGGGATAAAGCCTAAACAAGAATGTATCTACAATTTCATTAAAAATGTAGTAAGTGACCTTGGATTTGGGTCAAGGTGATGTGAAGCCTTCGGGTCATAAGCAAAAACATACTAAAATATGAAAGTGATCCAGCAAACGGTTCAAGAGATATAGCCCGGACAAGAATGTATGCACAATATCATTAAAAATGCACTAAGTGACCTTGACCTTGGTCACATGACCTTGGGTCAAGGTGATGTGAAACCTACGGGTCATAAGCAACAACATACTTAGATATGAAAGTGATCCAGCATATGGTTCAAAAGATATAGCTCGTACAGGAATGTATGCATAATTTCATTAAAAAATGCACTAAGTGACCTTGACCTTGGTCACATGACCTTGGGTCATGGTGATGTGAAACCTTCGGGTCATAAGCAACAACATACTAAAATATGAAAGTGATCCGGCAAACAGTTCAAGAGATATAGCCCGGACAGGAATGTATGCATAATTTCATTAAAAATGCACTAAGTGACCTTGACCTTGGTCACATGACCTTGGGTCAAGGTGATGTGAAACCTTCGGGTCATAAGCAACAACATACTAAAATATGAAAGTGATCCGGCAAACGGTTCAAGAGATATAGCCCGGACAGGAATGTATGCATAATTTCATTAAAAATGCACTGAGTGACCTTGACCTTGGTCACATGACCTTGGGTCAAGGTGATGTGAAACCTACGGGTCATAAGCAACAACATACTAAAATATGAAAGTGATCCGGCAAACGGTTCAAGAGATATAGCCCGGACAGGAATGTATGCATAATTTCATTAAAAATGCACTAAGTGACCTTGACCTTGGTCACATGACCTTGGGTCAAGGTGATGTGAAACCTTCGGGTCATAAGCAACAACATACTAAAATATGAAAGTGATCGGGCAAACGGTTCAGGAGATATAGCCCGGACACGATGTGTGACAGACGGACAGACGGACGGACGACGAAGGCAAAACCAATATGTCTCCTCCCCGTTGGGGGGGAGACATAAATCTATGATTCAGAAAATAATTTATAAACCGAAGGCATTCAAAATCAGGATAAAACAGGAACAAAGCAAAGAAACAAAAACCTCTACCATATGAAAGGAAGCGAACTCTCAATATGGGAATGAGACTAGGTGCCCAGGAAGAGTCAATATCTCCTGCTTGCATGCAACACCCACTCTCCTGCTTGCATGCAACACCCACCGCTTCAATTCGGCAGAAATGTCACATCCAGTTATACATCCATTTTGGAAGACATAAGCATATTCTGTGGTTGGATGGTTCAAATGGTCTAAGACAGAATATCATCCACATATACATATAACATGTATAAGATAAAGATAAAATATTATATGATAATTTTCTCCCACTGTGGACTGGGGTATCCATGGAAACGCTGGAAAATATATCCTTGTTTTACCCCTATGGGGTAAGATAACATTTTCACGTGCCTTTTGACTGTAACGTCAATTGTGACGTACGTCATACATGATTGATGCGTTTGCCGATTAAAATATGAAAAAGAATACATAAAATCTCATTTATGAGCGCTTTTAGACAGTGGGAGAAAAATAATCAATCGGAAATCCAACCATCGTGTCCAGGATTTTCTTTTGTCGACGACTCGGCAAGCCTCGTCGTGGTACAAGCAAATCCTGGACACTCGGGTTGGATTTCCTTGTCTCTGATCACATTTGGGGATAGATTCTATTAATCTTATATTAAAAATAAGTTAGTAGATTAACAGGTTTGTTAATTCAGATTTTTTTATATTATTAGCTAAAGTAACAAATCTAGTGGAATAAAACATATTCTTGCAGCAAAATACTAGTAAAACCCCAAATGGTTAAATTTTATTCTCTCACCCCGGACAGTGATACATGTTTCTCACTCACTTACGTCGTGAGACAAAAGAAAAAACGTAGACGTAGCAGTTTGAGATTTCCTTGTCTCACACTCCACGTGACTCCTTTTATGACGTCATAGAAAGTAACGTCACGCCATCGTTAGATTTATGTAAGTTTTGGTATCGATTCTAACTTTAAAAACATTAAAGTGATGATTTAATGAGGTGAGTGAGAAAAATAATCAATCATGACGTTACGACTGAGACAGGGGAATCTCATCCTCGCGCAAAAGATTTGCTACATCCACGACTCGGCAAGCCTCGTCGTGGATTGCAAATCTTTTACACTCGGATGAGATTCCCCTGTCTCAGTCTCAACGTCGTGATAGATTCTATTAATCTACAGATTGACCGGTTCTGAGATAACTCTGTCTCGCACCCCCGGATGTTTGTCTCGAACCCCCTATTGTGACGTAATAGGCGTCTACGTAGGTTTAGCAGTGTGTGACGTCACATGGAGCAACATTTACGCAAAACAAGCAATGTTTATTCATGAATTAGGTGAAAATATATGGGTGAGAGAAAAATAATCAAACACCTCTTTGTACAGGGACAGGAAAATCCCACCCTCGCATCAAAGATTTGCAACGCCCACGACTCGGCAAGCCTCGTCGTGGACTGCAAATCTTTGATACTCGGGTGGGATTTCCCTGTCCCTGTACAAAGGGATGATAGATTCTATTAATCTCTTTTGATCCTCAAAGAAAGTTTTATAAACCTTTATGAACACACCCTGTCACGGCAATAGATGTATCAGAATGAATATACTTTCTTGTATTTAAGGGTGATGGCATCTCCTTCGTCCCACGAGAAACTTTGTGAACCTTGTCAGCAGAAGAAAAAGAAAGTGAAAGTACGATCTTTCTGTTTTGAATGTCAAGAACTGCTGTGTAAAGAATGCTCAGACATACATCTCACCTTCAAAATATCGAGGAATCATAACTTGATTGACCTGATTCCGTTGACTAAAAACTCCATCAAAGCTGATAGTGACAAAGAAGGAAAAAAATTCACAGAGGACAACGCAGAGAATTCCTCCGACTTCGTTGGTGATGAGCTTTGTTCAGATTTTCTTGATCACATGACCCTTACGAAGGACACAATTCTTTATGGGGCACAAGTCGCTGTAGAACGGAGTGAAACAAGCGCAAGCTCATCAGATTCATTATCCTCAACAATAGATCCAAAGCAAATCAAACTGAATAAAATCGTGGATTTCAATACTTTACGAGATGACGATACGGCAAAACTGCCGATTACGGGAGTGATTTCCATGTCTGATGTAATAGTTGTTGCAACGAGTGACAAACTTAAATTATTTGATCAGAACGGAGGATATTTGTCATCAAAAGTATTGCGTGAAGTCAATTATATCTATGCTATAGCACTCATTCGAGAGAATACATTTGTTGTTGGTGGGGGTTCGAGAGTACAAGAATGCAACTATGATGGTGGGATACATGAAGGCAAAATGATGGATGTAGGTCACACCTGTGACGCCATCTGCTTCAACGGAAATTTCTACGGCGTCTTGTATCGGTATAAAAAGATTATAACAGTACTGGGTAGTGGAGGGACAAAAGTCCGAACGTTTTCCGTATCAGATGTAAATGGCAAGGAAGTGAAACCATGCTATGGTATCCAAATGGATAGGACAACAAATGATATTTACATGCCTTGTCAACAGGAGGGAGTCCTTTGTAAATCCATTACAGGAGAGACTCTTTGGTTCAAGTCATTTCCAGCGACATATACACTATGGGGGATTACACAGTTGAATGAGGTATTGTGTGTTGCCCATTCGACAAAATGTTCGGTAGAACTGGTGTCAAAGAATGGCGATTACCTCGGAACACTTCTGAAAGACAACGATATGCGCTGTCCAGAATACCTACATTTCTGTGAAAGAACGAAGAAATTATGCGTCACATTTGGCCGAATTAAGTCAGGTCTAAAGGTCATAGGTCAAATGTCAATCTTCACCATTGAAAAAGAAAGTTAATCCGGAATGAGTTTGACATTATAAAAAGATATTACATGTCATATTATTATCATATCAGAATCTCTCTATGCATATTTTAAAATAATAATATCAAATGAAATGCTAAAACAGGGCAATAAATAATTTCTGACTTCATTTTGTCTTGAAATACAACTGATATGTATGCTAGAAGTATTCTATATATTCTACATGGTAGTCGTGTATAGTAGTAATTATATAAACTCTTTATCAAGACAAATTCTTACATCTTCTCGAAATAAACATATCGAAAGGTGGGCAGCATTGAATTATTGGTGTTTCTCTATTTTGGGCTTCTCTCTGAAAACATAGTTGGAACACTTGTATCAAAGTATAACAAATGACAAATATGGATAATGACCATATCCCTGTATACAGCACAAAGTAGATAATTCAGAAAATCAGAAACCGAAGGCATACAAAATCAGGATAAAACAGGAACCAAAGCAAACAAACAAAAACCTCCACCATATGAAAAGAAGTGAACTCCCGATATGGGAGTCAGACCAGGTGTCCAGTAAGAGTAAGCATCTCCTGCTTGCATGCAACACCCGCCGCTTCAATTCGGTAAAACTGTCACATCTGGTAACTTCCATTTTGGAAGACATAGATTACAATCTTTGGTTGGATGGTTCAAATGGTCTATGACAGAATATCCTCCAACATTCTGCTGAGTGGAACATCATAGTGTATGACGAGTTCCCCATATCGACCGTAGAACTTCCCCAGTGACGATGTTAGTCGGTCACAAACATATCCCTGACTAAGCTTTTCTGAAAGATGTCTAGCTGTCAGAACAAAATCCGTATATTTCGCACTTACTCTGGCATAGCGTATCAACTGAGATATGAACACGCCATAAGCAGGCGATGAAGGGATGTTGCTACTCAGAAAAGGAAAGTTTGTAATGCTGAAAATTGATTGAAGTCGTCATGTTTGTCATAGAGTGAGGTGTTGATGATCTTCAAAAATGATGATCTTCAAAAATCAAGCATTGCCAAAATCGTACAGTAACCAGAGTTGCTTTTATCGGGAAAAAATATTTAAGAAGTTTCTAACCATCTCAGCGACCTCGGTGATCATCAAACTTCTCAGAAAACCCAAAACAAGCTCACTAATTCCAAAAAACAAGTAGCTCTATATTATGAGTGTTTAATGTAAAGGTCATTATCATTTTTAGCCCCTTTGTCGAGAATTGTCTGGCTGTCTGTCCGTCCATCCGTCCGCCTGTCCGACCGCCCATACCGTCTGTCTGTCTGTCCGCAAGAAGATGATATGACATTTTACAAACCGACTGCTCATAATCATGCATGGCGATTTCAGCATCAACAAAGTGATAGTGTTGACATCCGTGCTTGTATTGTGCTTTGTTATGATGATCTCCGTCTGTTTGCCTCCTTTTTGTTTTCTCGTGAGAAATTTTTTCATGAATTTGTAAGCCCGTTCATTGATTGTTATCTTTTTATTCTGATTTTGGGGTTAGTGTTTATTTTCATTGACATACAGAATTTTATCTCATGGAATTACATTTGTTGTGCATATATTATGAAAAACGCATGCCTATCAAAGTATCTTTATGATTATTCGGATGCAAAATAAATGCTCACATATTATTCTCTCGAATAAAAAGTGTTCTATAATTGTATAAAACATTGTCGGTGTTTTCTGAAAACACGATATTGTTAATCATATGTCTGGTTATGGTTTTATAGCCATACTTTGCAATTGCTAATAATAAATTAATGAGGATCAAGTACAAATTGACATTGGTTAAGGTTCGTCAAGAATATATGCATTTTTTATTTATTTAAATGAAATAAGAAATCACTTTATCATTGTATCCGACTTATAAGACAGGAGGGGATATCCAACAACGCTCGGTTGCAGCAGCAACAGCAAAACCCCAAAACACCCAATGCAAAAACACAGAGCAGACTAGATCATATTGAAAGTATAAGGTCAGTCCCAATTATTTCCCTTTGGTATCTTTTCTAAGTTTTCTTTATCGGGATTTTGCAGTACAAACGGGAATTTATTTCCCTTTAAAAGTATTAACTTTCCTCATACTTCGATAAAGAGAATGAATATTAAAGAAAATATGCTCATGTAAACCTCCATCTTGGGTATGTTGAATGTCTTGGTCTACTGACTATGACACTGAAAGAATTGTCGCATACTGCATCGCATCACTAAATCGATATCATACCTATGGCTTGGTTCCAGTAAAGCGTAACATATGCAGACGAAATAGAACGGAAACATAACATTGTAGAGTACGTACGTATTTGTTATTACTATTCATGATGATAACGTAAACTTTAGAAATTAAACGTAACTGAGACAACATATATTTATGCTCTGTAAACGTGGTAAATGAATGTTCTTTAATCGTTGGCTAAAACTTGTATTACCTGTGTAGGTAAAAGTAAATATGAGATTTAAATGTCAATCTCCTTTCATTGTACAGCAAATGTATGTGTGGAGATAGTACAACGACATATTTACCAACTCTTTGTTTCCCATCCAAACAGTGAGTATTGCATAGATGGTCATAGATGATTTTCAGCCACTAGGTTGGTATCTGTTGGTCCCTTGGCTTAATGTTCGTCTTATTTCACTGTATTTCTGCATTTAATTCAAATACATTGGTATATTCTCTATCACTAAATATCAATAAAGCTAAGGGGTATATTCGTCAATTGCAATAATATGGGTACGAACAAGGGGCTGGAGTCGCTGGCACAGTACCCATTTATATATTGACCTCATTGTATAAACATTCCCATTCATATTCATGATAAATAAAATGATTGTAAAGATGACACCAGAAAATAAATCTTTATTGTTGTTATCATTTTCTGCATTCCGAATTCTGATTTCAAACTTCAAGTGCTAATATATATACCCTATTCTATTGTAACACTCTCTTGTAATTTCCACACGTTATGGACGTTTTCATAAATTTTGCGATTTGATAGATACCCGTTGATAATTGTACTCGGTCTCATGTGTGATGGTCTTATCCTATAAATCATTCTGTATAAGAGGAAACCCTTGGGTATCTTACGGAAGGCATAGGTATGTCCCTCATCTGGTTCTGCATTGAAGTCTTTGGCATGAGTTTTACGTCATTTTCAGAATTCGCTCTTGATATATTCACTGTTGGGATTCCATCTATATTGCGAACTCGATGATATATCAATTGTTGAAAGGCGCATATAGTGCACGTGTTTCCTCGGTGCTATTTTATATCCATGGATTGTATCAACGCATTCTTAAGAATTGCATTCTGACTGACTGCGACGACATAACTCCATCCCTGTCCAAACCTTCTTAGAGAAGACAGGGCCCCGACCACCTGTCCTCTCTGAATGTCAGTCGGACTACTCGGGTGATAACATGCATGTGATCGCTAAAGCCAGCAGAGCACGGACTGTATTTCGTATTTTATATCCATTGACATATCAATCTGTCTGTTGCTCTTGCCCCTGCGTCATGCTTTCTTATTTGTATGGTCATCTTAAATTAAGGAGGTTATACCACTATTGTGCGTTCTTCGAGACTCTTGGTAACCGGAAAAGTGGGAGTGTTGTGAGCACGTAATCCGGATAACAAAACCATTTGCTATTGGCGTATCAGATGGCCGTCCTAAGTCAGCATCGGTTACCAATTGGTCTCGTTGGTTTATGTGTGGTCTCTTGTTATCGATGTTTCGGTGATGTTGGGGTTTTTGTGTTCTTTGTCCCCTTTGCGTCTCTTGCTGTGAGTGTCATCACTGTATTTTTGTATGGGTTGTTTCGGTGTTTTGCTTAGGGTGCTGCAACCGAGTCTCGATGGAGATCCCATCCTTTCTTAGTATCATTTTAAAACCATGATGGAGTAATATATAAACCAATTAATCAACGCAAGATCCTTTTATCGTTTATAATTCTTTTTTAATTTCAGGTAATGGCAACATCATCTACCCATGAAAAACTTTGTGAACCATGTCAAGAGAAGAAAAAGAAAGTGAAAGTACGATCTTTCTGTTTTGAATGTCAAGAACTGCTGTGTAAGGAATGCTCAGACATACATCTCACCTTTAAAATATCTAAAAATCACAATCTGATTGATCTGATTCCATTAACGAAGAAATCTACTAAAGACGACCAAAGTACGACACATACTAAACCATGTGATGATAGTGCAGAAAATTCATCCGACTTTATTGATGATGAGTTAAGTTCAGATTTTCTTGAACACGTGACCATAACTAAGGACACGATCCTTTACGGAGCACAAGTCGCTGTAGATCACAAAGTTAAAAGTTCTGCAGATTCTTCAGTTCATCCGCTGGATCAAAAAAGATCTAATGCGAGTTGCATCCAAGATTCGTCTGTCGATTCGGTGGATCCAAAAAGCTCTAATGTGAATGCAACCACGGATTCCTCCGTCAAACCTCTTGACTCTAAAAGATTTAACGCAACGAAAGTAGTTGATTTCGATTCTTTAACGGAAGAAGAAAGGGGAACAATGCGAGTTACTGGTGTGGTTTCCCTATCAGATGGGGTGATTGTTGTCGCAACAGACGACAAACTGAAATTCTTTGATCAGAATGGGAAGCATTTGTCATCAAGTGTGCTGAACTCAGTTTATCCTGTGTTTGCCATAACAATCGTCCAGGATAGCACGTTTGCCGTCTGTGGTTCAGGGTCAATTGTCCAGGTTTGCTCCTTTGATGGTGTACTCCGCGAAAGTTCAACATACAAAGTGGACCATCTTTGTAATGGTATCTGCTTCAATGGTACCTTCTATGGTGTTTTGCACAGGACCGACAGGATCGTAACTATACTTGATGGTGAGGGGACCACCGTGCGAAAAATTGCCATATCAGATGTTAATGGGAAGGAAGTTAAACTAGGCTCCGACATTCATATGGATAAGGCAACAAATAATTTATATATCCCGTGTCAGCTTCAAGGGGTACTCTGTATGTCAATCAAAGGAGACGTTCTCTGGATGAAATCGTTCCCAGCGACTTACACCATCTGGGGAATAGTAGAGCTATATGACATATTGTGTATTGCACATTTTACCAACACTTGCCTGGAACTTATGTCGAAAGATGGCAATTACATCGGATCTTTCTTAGAAAACAATGACATGAACCCTACAAAGATTTTCTTCTGTGAAAGATTAAGTAAGCTGTACGTTACGTATGGTAGACGAAATGCCGATAAAAACCCACATCACATTGTATCGTGTCACATATCAGTTTTTGCGATCGACAATAAAGAAAATTAGAGAATTTGTTTTTAAATCTTTGATTGATACATTTGATATTAATGTTACAGATTCAAATGTTTCTTCCACAGGGAAGGAATGATACACAAAGAAAAAGACTAACATTCAAATACACTTTTTCGGTCCATTGGCCTTTAGCAAATGCAAAATCGAAAAGATACCGTAGAGCAAGGAACCATATTTCGCCGGTGACCATATTTCGCCGTTTCATGGTTAATTGCTTCTCCTTTGTTATCGGCATTGTTTGTAAAGTTAATTTTTTCTATATCCTATCAAATATGACCGCAGTAGTCATGTTTTGATAAATTGTGACATCTCCTGCACTCAACTGTTATGAAAAATACCATTAAATGAGGAAAAATGGATAAAAACACAAAATTTTAGACGTAAACATCCGAAATTTTTACGAAAGCAAAACACAGAAAATATTTTATCGGAGCCTTTCTTAGAAGTAGTAGTGACAAAAGATTTCCAAAACACAAAATCATAATTTTGTCCGTTTTGTGTGCAATAGGATACTTATCAACAAAAAAGGCGAAATATGGTCACCCCCGAAAACATGGAAACGAAATATTTTGACGTTTCATAAGGAAATAGTAAACGGAGTAAAATAAATTATTTTTGTAGTATTTCGATCGAGAATGGAGTTAAATTATATTTTAGCAATACCAAACATTGAATTCGCCTTCAAGTATGGAAAATTTCTTGGAAATATACGAAAAATGCGGCGAAATATGGTCACTTGCTCTATATGTCAACTTAGTAAAATTTAAATTTAAACTTTATTTATTTTACAACGTTTAACAAACAAGTTACACAACTTATATTAATGTCTCACGTTGGCTCAGATGTTGGCGTGAGGGGGTCCAAGGAGCAGGAGGAAACCGGAGTACCCGGAGAAAAATCTCCTACTGAGGCCTGGGTGGGGGACCACCTACCCTCCCACATAAGACCCTACGCCGAATCTGGGATTCGAACCCGGGACCTTAGAGGTGAGAAGCGAGCGCGCTACCACTGCATAAAAACAGAAGACGCTGACACTCCCCGGATCCCTCGGCTCACATCGAAATATTGTTCATTTCGTCTTTTCGATTTTACAGTCCTACGTTCAATTTGTGCAGGTATCTGACGTAAAAGCATTGTGACGTCATTAAATTCCTTTGAGAACGTCATACATGTAGCCCTGTTTCCCTGAATTTCGTTCTGGTTTCCATAGAATTTGATGACGTCACAATGCATTGACGTCAGATACCTGCACAAATGGGAAGTAACTCTGTATGGTTTTGCCTTGCGTTCTCGACTTTGAGGCTGAGCAACTTGGGTTTACTTCTTCGATGTTTATTAATTTATTACGATTGCTATCATCACTATACACTTGTCGTTTTTGACTTGATTAAGGCCAAGTGGTCGACAATTTGTGTACTTCAGGGTTTGTGTTTTCACCCAATGTTGGGTTAAACATTTGCTGTATGGATCCATACTGTACCATAATTTTAATTAAAGAAAATACAATTGTTCAACTCGATCTGCAGCATAAATAATAAACAAGAAAACAATTACAAGAAAGCAAAAAAAGCACTACACTTATAATGAATAAATTGTCGCCTACCGAGTCTTTCGATTCCGGTCATCGACAATCTTTCACTTGTTTGCAATCGATTGTCGCTGAAAGGTAATTGTTTCAGCTTGAGGTATTTCTTCTCCTCATTTTCAATGTTACATACACAGCCACTTCTTGCGTTTTTATCTTTGGGTGCAATTTTTATTGGACACAAAGTCATAGGTTTAATATTTATATACATAATTATTACGACATGTTTTGAATAAGCGCTACCGTGAAGTTTATTCGGATGAAACATAAATCACATTAGAATAAACTCAAGAACATGTCAATGGAGCATGGAGACAAGAGAAACTCATTTCTTTTCTTTCTTCCTCGTGTTTAATGTGTTTAATTATTTCTACATCATCACGAAAGAATAAGACAGACTTAACTCGACACTTACTGGTGCACAGAGGGATTCTCAGAATCTAATATTATTAAGAATTAAAAAATGAGATAAAGAAAGAAGAAAACGCGCTGATGTGAATCAAACTTTTTTTTAAATACGTCGTAGTTTAGAGTTATCCCGCTTAGACTATGGCTAGTTTAATAGCTGTTATACGGATGCAAAGTGGATCCCCCCATCCTTTGAATTTCGCAAAACAATTCAATTTTTTATCGTATATCCATCATCAAATTCATAGGCTAGAAGTCAACTAACTGTCGGCAAGCTTTCTTCCTCATTTTGAATGATTTCTACAGAATTAAGAAAGGACAATACAGACTTAACTCGACACTTACTAGTAACAGAAGGATAATCTAATATTTTTAAGAATTAAAAAATGAGAGAAAGAAAGAAGAAAACGGAACAAAATCACATTTAATCGTGGCAACGACGTGGTGTCGAATTTAAACCCAATTATTGAATTTAAAGACGTTCAACACTCTTTAACAAGGTTGTCGAAATAGTACTACTTTTTGCAAGTAAATGTGAAATTATTTGAGGCTTTGTCTGCTGGTGTGATGACATAATGTTATTGGAGGTAGGTAAGCTCTGTGATAACTGGTGTCCATAGTTGATTGTAAGTGGTAAATTCTAGATAAGTAATTCTCTAATGGATTTTATCTTAATTAGCCAAATGTCTTCCATATTCTTGCAAACTCGAACTTGATCTGTATAACACTGAGATATATCCTCAAAGCAAAAATGAGTTCAATAAATGCAACGACAACGAAAAAAAGTAAAGTATAACAGACAGACAGACAGGGTGGAAATGAATGCAGGACGCAAACGGAGACTTGGAAGTGGTTGTGAACGAAGACTTGAAAGCGAACGCGAACGTCGGTGCGCCTGCAACATTGAATAAATCATACCTATCTATAGAGATTGAAAAAATAGTAACTTTATTTGATTTCAAAATGTTCAAATACTGTAATTAAATGCGAATTAATTTCATGCCTTGCTTAGATCCACTCAAATGAAATACAAATGTAGTACTAGTACGTGATACATTGCTCTTACTGATTGATGATGCGGCGTAAAGCCGATGTGTGCTTGATACCTCATGTTATATTTTGCAAGAAATTCAATTAGCAAACATCATTTTGTAATCAAAATGAACATGCATATATCGACAAGATTATCGCTCATGACACAAATACGCCCTTTGGACCAGAACTGTCAATGACCTTGACTCTACTCTGACATTTTTACTAGTAATAGAAAAGGGTTCCTCCATTTCCTATTCATAGGTCCATCTCAGTATCCCAACTTCCCAAGACAATTTACTGGTGAAACTTTGATAATTTGGCATCCGTTTTAAATCTTAAGATATACAGAGTTAACAAGGTTGCGAATGGAGACATGGAAGCGGACGCGAACGGAGACATTGAGCGGACGCGAACGGAGACATGGAAGCGGACGCGAACGGAGACATGGAATGGAAGCGGACGCAAACAAATAGGAGAATAGCATCATGAGTAGTAAGGGTGAGTAAAAAAGAGAGGATTTATAAAAAAAATACATTATAATAAATACCTACTAGTATAATGACCACAGGAGGCCGAAAATATGTCAATAAACATGATCAAATAATGTGTGATGTATATACGCACATGTACACATGTTCTTCATTTCTATGTACATCTTTTGTACACTAGTGTAAGTGATATGTACACTAGTATAAGCACAAGATTATATTTTACTGGCATAGCTTCAGTCCAATGTGTGTACAATTGACTTCACACGTCATTTATACTAGTTTTATCATTATCTATTTTCATGCCAATTTCAAAGGAATCTCCAGCATGACCACCTTGCACTCACCCACCGAAACAAACCCACAAGAAAGTGACACATAAACATCATACAAAACTACAAATCGCAAAAAGACAAAACAATATTCACTAGAACACCATACAAAACAATCGTAACAGACGCACAGAAACATCAAACATTGATGACAACACATAAAAGGAAGGACCCAATGTGCACCCGGCGCCGACTTTGGACGGCCATCTGCTATTAACACATGGTGTGGTTATCCGGATTACGTGTGCACAACCTTCCTACTTATCCGGATATACAGAGGTCTCCATAGACACACAAGTGTTGTATAAATATAAAACTTCTCACTGTAAGATGACATGACCAACAAGATAGTTAAACACGCAGCGGTAATGTAATGAAACGCTGCGCAAAGTAATGAAATATAATGTATGATATTAGTTACCATGTATAAAATTTACTGACTTCGTACACGTATACATGCAACGACAACTGGCAGTTCCAGCCATCTTTTTAACTATGTGTATTTGCTAAATTATGAACTACGTTATATTTGAATATCTTTTAGTTTTTGATTACGAATGATGGACGACGGATAACCTTGGTCGGAATACACATGGATATCTTGACATATTGTTTCTTATTTTCATCTTCAGCTGAAAAAATTGTACTTCAGAAGGTGGTATTCACTCAATGCGCGGATCTGGAGTGGAAGCTTTGCTTTATGCGTATGCTTTTTTTTTTACACGACAGGACTGGAACATCGGTCCAACCCTTTTTCTTGAACCCCGCTCTTACACATCGAAATAATTTTCTAGGTCCGCACATGACTTAAATTATTAAAATGCTTCTGAAAGGTGCTGCACCTATTAGCACAGACATTTTAAAATATGCACATTCAACTAATAATCGAACCATTGACGACAGACTCTAGTAACAAATCATCTTTTAAAAAACACATTCTATTATCTGCGAAATAGAGGTCAATGCTGGATTACATGTATACCGATATAATGCGAATTTTTTTAAAGAGGGGTGATAGATTTCAACAGCTTTCATTAACAGTTTGGTCAGGGGTTCAGTGAGCGATATTGAGAAAAATATACGTATAAGAAGAAAAAAGAACGTATCCGTTCCATAGTACATCTTGAGAGCCTCAAACAGAAGTAGTGTCGATTCTTACAAACGGACGGATTTCGGCAATTTTATACGTTCGTAAGGTGTGACACTACCATACGATAGTCCTGTGCAAACGCGGATCTAGTGGAGCGGGAAGGACTGCACTTTGGAATTCAAAGAAAAAAATATGATTTCTTCTGTTTCTCGTATAATTTCTTTCAAATTATAGGCTAGACTCCCTGTTTTGAAACATATTCTAGATCAGCCTATGACTTGTGTTTGGTATGTAATATAATAATGCGTGCTAGCCACTGCAAGTGACATTGCATATATATACTTACCTTCTTTAGGTAATAAAGCATATCTTATCTTATCTTATCTTATCTTATCTTATCTTATCTTATACTGTTTTGAAAGAACGCGTGGATGGTCATGGTCTCCTGTCCCGTGTGTGGATCCAGATTTTCTAGAGGTTTCCAGTCCGTCATTAGGGTCCTGACTCCAGTATTTTGAAAAAAAAATATAAGTAAAAACTTGAATATCAAATACCCGAAACGTGCAAATCTGGTCCATGCAGTATCTGCTCTAAAATGATGCCATTTGTACCACTTGGTGAGTGTCGCTGCTGGTGGACCAGGAGTCTGCGAGGGCACATGTAGCCAAGTTGGATCATCTTCGGTTGGTCTTTTCTTCAAACGCATTTGAAAATTTCTGTTTACAAAATTTTCTCAAATTTCTAACACCTGGGTCCTATAACATCATAGCAAAATTTTTAATTCTAAATATAAAACCAGAGGGCGCTAGTGAAATGAATTTTGGTGGCTTATAAAAAGCACTTTGGCTGCAAGCAACACTGAGTAGGATTTACGAAACACGAATGTGGTGCATGAAAATTGGTTTTATTTTTTTTTACTTCAAGACGGTATAGAGTTGGATACCTTCCGTATTTTTTCCTAGATCCACTTCTGACACATTGATTTGACTATGTTTGATAACAAAAAGACGACTAAGAATTAAAAGGAAATTGATGTTTAACCACACAAATTCGCCGTAAAGCGGATCCGTGTTTGATGACTCTTGTTAAAAGTTGCAAGAAATTCTATGAACGCAGATCATTTTGTAAGGCAAGTCAACATACGTAACAATAATAATTATATTGACAGGATTATCACACAAATTCGCCCGACAGATCAGAACTGTGCATGACTTCAGTCTTGACCTCTGACATCGATACTATAATAAATAAAAAGGAGTTTCTTTCCTTTTGTTATATACATGCATGACCCATCGTGGTTCCCACGGACGAATGACTTATCCTAAGTATACCCAGCTATCACCAACGTTCTTTACCAGACACGAACACGGACGCTCACGGAGACACGTACACGGAGGCAGAAGCGAACGGACTTAAAAGCGAACGGAACTTGAAAGCGGACGCGAACGGAGACTTGAAAGCGGACGCGAACGGAGACTTGAAAGCGGACGCGAACGGAGACTTGAAAGCGGACGCGAACGGAGACTTGAAGCGGACGCAAATGAATGCGCCAAGAAGGATAAAGCATCTAAGCTCACACAGCCTCGTCGGAATGAGTATAAATTGTAGAATGGGGACAAGATATAATAAACGAAATAAGATTTAGAAAAACGAGAGACATTTAGAAAACAATATATCGTAAATACCTTTATTGACCACAGGAGGTCGAAATCATGTCTTGTCGGATGTTCATTTATTTGTATATACCAACTGCAAGAAATGACAAACACGTGCATAAGCATCAGATTCTATTATATTGACATAGTTTCAGGTGTTATTGACATCAAACATCACTGTGGTATATTTGTACATTAATCTATTTTCGCGTTATTTATAAAGTGATGAAACATGATGAACTGGTTACGATGTAGCAAATTTGAAGACCTTGTACATCAACGCCTCTCACGGTCCCACCTGTAATTTTAATATGATTTTTAGCTCACCTCGACGAAGTTGAGATGAGCTTATGCTATAACCCCGGCGTCCGCGTCCCCGTCCGCGTCCGCGTCCACGTCCGGTTAAAGTTTTTGGGGTAACTCAGTATCTGACAAAGTACTGATGCTACAGTAACCAAACTTGCACAAGTGATTCATCTTGGGATGCTGAGGTGAACCCATGCATCGGATGCAGCATCTGACCTACATTTTCCGGTTGAATGACTTTGTCAATGTCTGGTTAAAGTTTTTGGGGTAGTTCAGTATCTGACAAAGTACTGATGCTACAGTAACCAAACTTGCACAAGTGACTCATCTTGGGATGCTGAGGTGAACCCATGCATCAGATGCAGCATCTGACCTACTTTTTCCGCTTGAGTGATTTTGCCTTATAAGGCCAATATTGAGCGAAGTATAAGTGCTACATGTACCAAACTTGCATATTGGATGTATCTTTGATCAAACTTTCATAAAATGACCTTGACCTACTTTTTCCACTTGAGTGATTTTGCCTTTAAAGGCCAATATTGAGCAAAGTATAAGTGCTACATGTACCAAACTTGCATATTGGATGTATCTTTGATCAAACTTTCATAAAATGACCTTGACCTACTTTTTCCACTTGAGTGATTTTGCCTTTAAAGGCCAATATTGAGCAAAGTATTAGTGCTACATGTACCAAACTTGCATATTGGATGTATCTTTGATCAAACTTTCGTGAAATGACCTTGACCTACTTTTTCCGCTTTATTGATTTTGCCTTTAAAGGCCGATATTGAGCAAAGTATAAGTGCTACATGTACCAAACTTGCATATTGGATGTATCTTTGATCAAACTTTCATGAAATGACCTTGACCTACTTTTCTTCCACTTGAGTGATTTTCTTAATATACATGTGCTTAGAGATATGTTTAAATTGAACTTTGCTGCCGCGAGGTGAGCTTCGTAATCTTTGATTACACTATGTTTTTTTAAAATATGCGTCTACATGTATATATTTTCAGTACGGGAAATGTGTAAACTCGTGAAATACCTTAATTTTTGAATAGTAATGATGGACGGTGGATTTGACCATGCATCTAACCTAACTCGGAATACGCATAAATATCTTGATTTTTTTTTTTAATTATTCATCTACCTTCGGCTTAAAAATTTGACTTCATATCTGCACATCAAAGCCTTTCGGACTGATTTTTTTTTAATTGAATTTTAAATTAATTCACTTCATACGCGGATCTGGACAGGAGCTTCGGGTAGATAAGTACACTTTCTGAAATATTTACTTCATGCGTATGCTAAAATTTCTCACGCCTGGAACCCCGCCCCCTCCCCAACTATACACACTGAAATAAGTTTCTAGATTCGCAGATAGCCGAATTTACTATTAAAAGGCTATTGAAAAGGCGTTGCACCCAAAAGCACAGACATTTCAAAATATGCACATTCAACTAATGATCGAACCATTGACGACAGACTGTAGTAACAAATCATCTATTTAAACATATTCTATTGTCTGCAAAATAGAGGTTAGTGCTGGATTGACATGCGAATTATATATGTTTTTTTTCAAAGAGGGAGGATAGATTTCAAACAGCTTTCAAACAGTTCCGTCAGGGGTTTAGTGAGCGATTTTGAGAAAATTATACGTATAAGAAGATATAAGATGGAAAACTCTTTGTCCAAATACAAGGGGAGGGGGGGGGGTTAAGTTAGATATTTAGACACGTAGCCAGAGTACTTTTCAAGTGGAAGTACTTTTTAGGCAGGCTGTTTCGGTGCCGCTTTGAGGCCGCTGTAGGTACAGGACGAAACCATGGAAGGGGTTCAGCTAGTGAATTTTACACATTTACAGGGAAATTTTATACGTTAGAAATGGCAATCTGAGTGACTGTCCATTTAGTCAATAAATTTTACTCCATATATAAGCTAACATGCAGACGACAAAGCAACATAATCTATAGTTAAAACTACGATAAAGCAACATAATCTTTAGTTAAAACTACGAAAAAAGAATGATGGCTGTCGTGGCTCTTTCTCTCTTTCTCTCCCTGGTTTTATTTTTTCTATTTCATTTTTATTTTCATTATAACTATGTGGAAAAGCACATGCGTACTTTCGTGCTCCTGGGTAAGGAGGGTCCTGCATGGCCATCGATCCAGGATTCCTTACCCCCCCTCATGTCTATAGAGCCACACGTGCACTACCTTCATATAGACAAGGGCAATTTTGCAATCAAATAAAAATCGTCGTTTGGCAGTATTTTTAATATTTCCATGTGATGTTCCATTCAAAACAGGTATATGATTGACTAATAATTATATCTCGCTGCATTCTCGCACCTTCTTTATTATAGAGGAGACTTTTGAAAACAAGCACGACCTCCCAAAATAACGAATCAAACATGTACATATCACGTGAGACATCAATAAAATAATTTTCTGTAAACGGGCTGCCCCCCCCCCCCCCATTTTTTCCTGAAAAAAAAGTGAATGATACTGATAATAAAGCTTGCAATGGTACTTGTAAATAGGTCTATCAGTTTTTAAAATCCTATACCGATATTGATATCTATATATCAGAAGCTCAAGGCTAGCCCTTGGCATCACACTGCAGTATGCTTATCTAGCCTACACACAAATAAAAAAAATACAGAAAAAGCTAGAGTTTACGTCACAGGTAAGTATTATCACCACCTGGCCTTTCAGTACTGCCAAAATTTAGCTTTTATGCTCGAGATCGGCTCTAGACTTTTTATCTATAATAAAAGAAACGGGGAAGGTAACAAACCCGTCTTAGAATAGTCAATCCTACCAATTTTGATAAATGATATTTTCATTTAAACAAAGATTAAAAAATATGTATATTTTACAATTTCATCCCATCCTTTCTAGATGATACAGCGCATGCATTTCACTTGTGCTGAAAAGCAAATATAATTTCACTTGAGTGCAGTATGGAAAGAAGCCAGCTACATTTAAACATGATGTATTTTATCATCAAAACAAGATATTAATTCTATTTTGTTTGCTTCTGTAAGTTGATTTTAAAAGTTGTCCCAAGTTTAAAAGGATGGAACGTCCTTCACTGTCAAAACCCAAGGATTTCATTTATTTATTTATTTATTTATTTATTTATTTATGTTGTCCCAAGTTCAAAAGGACATAACGTCCTTCATTTTCAAAACCCAAGAATTTTATCTATCTATTTATTTATTTATTTATTTATTTATTTATTTATTTATTTATTTATTTATTTATTTATTTATTTATTTATTTATTTATTTGCTTATTGTTCATATAACATTTGTTCTTACTCGTGTAATTTGCAATTCTATTTTTTTTTTTTCATTTACGCGTTTCGGCTTTATATGAATTGACCTTCATCACTACTATAGAATAAATGCGTATGTAAAATGTATTTTACATGTGTGGCCACCGTAAACCTTCTTAATTAAATGAAAGATTAAGCAATCCCATGAGTTTCTCCTCTTACTAATTTACACTTGAACTTGTCTTGCTTCTAGATCACTACGAAATTGATTTAATGTTTATGTATTGTTTACATACGCGAAATAATTCACATATAGAATTTATAATTCCATTCATTAATTTCTATACATCTTCGTCAGTCAACTATAAACATGATAAGCAATGGATTTTGTAAGTTCATGAACCATGTCTAGCGAAAACAGGAAAAGAAATGGGGTGGGGTAGGATATATATATGGGATACATGAATGAATGATTGGGGTACATGTTAGTCAAAAACGAATTTTTGTTCTGAAATTGCAAAAAAAAACCCCTTTATTAATGGCTGGACTTCTAGGAGAAATTGAATGTAGCTAATGAGGTTACTAACCCCCCCCCCTCCCCCTCCCTTTCCCTTCCCCGGCATCTACGTCTGAATATTTGAGAATTTAAATGATTTCGAATGTTCAATTGAATATTTTCACATTGTTTGTATAGCTCTGCTTTAGTATAATGACATAACAACTTTGATCGTATGATCGGATTTGGATTCACGTACGTGATACACTCATGGTTTATATCAAGGGCGGATCCAGAAATTTTTTTCAGGGGGGGGGGGGGGTCCTAAAGTCCGAGCGAATATACATTACTTGGATGTGTATCGATAAGTGATCGATTTTTATCAATTTGTATATATACTGATGGACAGATGCTTTAATTCATGACGACAATGTCCTAAGACCAGAGAACAAGGACAGTTCAGGGACGACAACCCCCCCCCCCCCCCCCACCCCCACCCCCCCCCCCTTCCCCTTTCCGGTGTCGAAGTTTCATACATACATTTACAAGGTATATGCCAGAGAAGAGGCCTATTGGGATATCTCTAACAGTTTTGATCCCCTCTCTCACAATCCAGAATGGGTACACCCACCTCCCTCCTTCCCCCATCCCACCCACGAATACTTATTCTAGTATTAATCATCAAATGGAAGCAATACAACTTTTATAACATTAACGGATGTTTGATTGAGTATCTAACAGGAGTGTTAGTATAATTCAAATCATTTTATCTTTCTAAATAAATGATATAAAAAAGAGTTCCGAGAGCATTTGTGTCATTCCAGGGTTACTGGGTATTTCCTTTTTCTAAGGATGGACATATTGTTACCTAAGTAAGAGTTTCCTGTCTCCCTGGGGCTTATATATGCATTATATATACATGTAGAACTCGCGATGAGACATACCTTTTTTAGATTTAAAAACTCGAAGTCAAAACCGCGCGTAACGTCATTATGTATCAATAAAATGAAATTTTTTTGCTTAGTTCTAAGCGCGTCTACATGCGCACACATTTTATCTCTTCGGGGAAAAAATATAAAGGAAATTAACTCAAACAATCACTCCAAAATACTTATTCGGACGATACCGAATATGTTCGTAGGAAAGGAACACAGTGACTTGAATCCTCAAGGGGAGGGGGGGGGGGGGGAGTCCTCAGCCTTTGATAATGAAAAAAAAGGGAAAATAAAAGGGTTGTTTTTTTTAATTCCAGGGGGTGTTTTCCTGACCCCCACTCCACCCCATTTGGCAAATTCCAAGGGGTCCTAACCCCCATCGTCGGAATCCCACGGCATCTTCTCCGTTCTACTACTATTGCCCTATAATCATAGGGCAATAGGCTGTGGGTTTCCCCTTAACCCCTCTAGATCCACGCTTGACATATGAATCAAAAGTATTCCCACCACCCCACCACCCCTTTCCTGCATTCATTTATCATAAGTGGTAATAAAAATAACGATCGAAGTAGAAAGACTCGTGAAGTGACCCCCTCCCTAAAAAGGTAAATTAATATTTTGAAAAAGCAAAAAAAAAAAAAAAAAAAAGATACACATCCTCCCTTTACGTCCTACATCAGCTCAGAGTATGCCACCATCCCCAGCCAACCCTCTACCCAACCAAGATCTATACTATACTAGTTTACTTTTAAAATTATGATCTCCAGCCGTCCATCTTGACTTAACCCCCCCCCCCCAACCCCTCATATCATAATTGATTGCATTTTCTTTCCATTCTGTAGTTTCTAACAACTCTCCGTAATCTTGAATGCAGGAAATAAATGCGCCTTCTTTTTTTTTTTTTGCAGAAACTGAGAAAGTGAGATGTGGTAATTGACAAAATCTTATACCTTTTTAAGTTTTTATCTACTTCTCTGTAAAAAATGGTAAAAATATAGTTCTTGTGATAAGTTATGGTAAACAAAACATTCGAAAATTTGCGCCTTTTCTGAGAAAGCCGGAAATCTGTTGCTATCAGTTACCGATCACGAGTGAAGATTTCAGTGTACACTGTGTAATTGGCTGAATAGCAACTAATTTTAATATGTAAATGAGATACTTACGAGGAAGAAATAAGTGCAACATGTTTCATGAAATGGTACTCTTCTTGATGAATGATTAACATAGATTCAATATAAATATACGATTTTGTGAAATACTTATAAATCGGAGTAAATATATTTCATTGTATTGTCGTAGAAAGGGAAATTCTAATCCAGATGGTTTTACAATATTTATTCAAGAGGTACATTATGGGGAACTTGCAATAAAAAGTAGTATAACTGAAGTTGAAAACAAAATAAATTATGCTTTAAATTATACAAAATCAAATCATTCCTAATTAAGTTTGAAGTTTAGAAAGATACTGAGAATGACATGGTCCATTTTTATACCTACATCCTCTGTCTTAAAATGAATGGGTCCTCTCTTTCCATTTTCAAATTATTTCCTCTTTTATCTCTTTCCTCACTACATATTTAAGACTCTAAGCAAACAAAAGAACAAATTATCACTGTATTTTAACAAGTGTAACAGATTTTGTTACAATAGTATACACAAGTCACTTAGTGACAAAAATGTAACAATTTTGTACAAATATACAAAAGCTGTCTGCATTGAACGGTCAACCATCTCGGTCTTTTCTTGCTGAATTATTTTATATCTTAAAAATCTATTCATATTTTGAATTTATTCATGGATAATTTCCTCGTTTTTTTTAAATAATAAATGAGATTTGCGTCATAGACTAACCAGTTTGATCTGGATCAATGCGCGCTGTTCCGACATCGCGTAGTAATATGACCTCCAATTTATGTGAATCACCACGTGTCTTTAACCGGCATTATTACAATGGTCGCCGTACAGAAAACATGCGTTTCTGACAAGGAAGGAAAACGTGGTGAAATAGACATCGCCATGGAAACAGAATTTGCAGGAATGGGGGAACAGCGAGAGAATATTACGGAGGTAAGTATCTCACTATTTGATAATTAAGTTTCTCATATAAATTTAAGGAAAATTACACGAGACGGATCGATAAAATTACAATGAGCTGCCAATCCCCTTAGTGAAGAATTTTGGCGGTCACCTCAGCAACTTAGTGATCACTTGGTCTTTGTTGACCTAATCGATCATTTAGATTTTGAACTTTGTTTGAATTTTTAATTTAAATCACTTTGGATTTATTTTTTCCTATTTTTTTTTCTTTTTTTTTTCTTTTTTTTTTTTTTCTTTTCGCTGAAAAAGAAAATTTTGGAATAAACAACTTGTTTACCGACCTCGCTTGTTCAGTGATTAATTTAAACTGAGCTTGAAGAGGGGATACAGCGCACATTAGCTACATTGTTATTTATCTATCCGTCTTGTATAGAACATTTAGTCTACTGATAAGATGACCATTCATTGTATTGTGAATGATCTTGTATTGAGAAAACACTGTCCATACCAGGTGGCGCCGCCTACATTGGGAGGTGCGAGTTGTGTCCCCATCGATGGTCAGTTGAAATCGGACGACGACGCCGTCCGTCAACCATTTATTGAGCCCCCGACAAAGAACGATGACGATGTAGAAAGTGGAGGCAGCCAGCCCTCGCTCGATAATTCCTCGATTGGTGCGTACCCTATGGGCTCACATATTTTGGAAGGGATAGCTTGAGCATTTGGTTGCACAAACTATGCCTTCCCATTTTACTATTTTGTCTAATGTGTTGAAACATGCTCTCTTTATTTCAGCAATAAGGTAAGTGTTAATATATATTAAGGAAAAAATATTTCGGATTAGATAAAAAGATTTTAAAATTTTATCATGTTTATCAAGGAAATTTTGTACAATTGCATGCTTACAATGTTAGTATGTACCACAGATAGAAAGATTTTGGACATTGTATTTTAAAAAGCTTGAATTAATCAGTAATTATGTGCTAAATTTGCATACATGGTTCATGTTGATTAAATGAAATTTTATGTGAAAATTTTATGTGCAATTTAACTTTGTACAAAATACTTGAAATACTTTCTGATATTCATTATTTATGTACAAATATACATTAGAATTTTATTTATTTTTCAGAAACAGAATGTAGAAATGGACGATGGGGGATAAAATCGGTCCTTAAGGGAGTGTTTAAAGTCGTAGGGTTACTATTGCTTCTCTACTTCTTTGTCTGCTCCTTGGACTTGATGAGTACTGCTTTCAAACTACTTAGCGGAAAATATACAGGTAAATTTCAGTCCCATTTTAAAGAACTTAATCATATATACTATTCAAAGTGAAGAACATTACTGGGTCTCAAACTTTTATGATCTTCATTTATTAGAGATTTCAAGTAACATTGTTATACTACTGTATATGAAGAGGGATAACTCCATAATTAAAACAAAATGTATCAGAAAAACACAACCGTAAGGGTTGACCTTAAATTTGAATTTTTAATTTTAAGTTTTCCTTTTTTTTTTTTTTTTTTTTTTTTTTTTTTTTTTTTTTTTTTAAATAGAACTACTTTAGGAATCGAAATTATAAATGTGCACAAGGATGATAATTTTTTTATTTTTCAGGGTCAATATTCAGCCAGTCTGAGATATTAAGTAACCCTGTTGCCGGGCTGATGGTTGGTGTCCTAGCAACAATTCTGGTTCAAAGTTCAAGTACCTCGACCTCCATTGTGGTTACCATGGTAGCATCTGGAAGTAAGCGATTTTAGAAAAATTATTTGATCTGCAGTTTATAATGCATTATGAAAAAGTTTAGGGCAGATAAATGCAACCAAGTAATAGCTTAATTTTGATGAAACTTTATATTGAACTTCAAAGTGCGGTAGATGCACAGTAGGTCAAGGTCATTTCCAAGATGAATCTGAAATGTTCTTCATTAGTTTTAATGCTGTTTTCAAAGAAAATTTTTACATTTCAAGTGTTCAAATTTTATGAAAAAATCAAGATTTTAAACAAGATTTTAAATTTCTTCATTGAAAAGAAAAAAGTATTTGTACTTATTCTTAGTGCAACTCATTTATAAAGGCACAAGTTCTTACTTTGAATAAAATCTCCTTCCAGTTGTTGACGTCAAAATTGCCATCCCAATCATAATGGGTGCCAATGTAGGAACAAGCGTGACAAATACGCTAGTATCCATGACCCAGGCTGCCGACAGGGAGGTGTTCGAACGAGCATTTGCCGGAGCTACTGTCCATGATATGTTTAACTGGCTCACGGTCATAGTTCTTCTACCCTTAGAAGTTACTACTGGTATGTAGCGATTTTTGCGAATGTTTATTGATTATACAAAAAGTTCTGGAGACTTTAAGTTGTTTAATTTTTAATGTCTAAACATGTTAAAGATGGAACAAAATAAATGTTTCAAGTGCAAACTCCATGTTTGTAAATTTCTATTTTGAGAACCCACATGAAGCTCATGTTAGAAGTTTGGAGTTACGTTTTAAAAAAAAAGACAACTTTGCTTTCATATATTTCAGAGAAAGAGTGGAAATTTACAGTCTAAATTGCTGAGATGTTAACTTGTATTGAGTTTGTTTCAATAAATTTTAATGTAAGTCTATATTTTATGTACAGGTGCTCTGTACAGATTGACTTCAGTTCTGGTGTCCAGTCCAGACCTGGCTGCTGGGAAGTACAAGAAACAAGATCTACTTAAAGTCATCACCAAACCCCTAACTTCACGGATTGTACAGGTAAAAAGGAGCAAAATTTTAATGTGAAGGAGATTTACATGTATGTGTTTTACAAAATTAAGATGTTTTCTTCAGATTTAAAAGATAATTTTTTTATGAAAAATCAAATACATGTATGTGATGCATGAAAGGTCGAAGGGGGAAATTTTTTTTTACAAGGATATCAAATAAGGAAATTGATGCAATCTGCAGGAAATTAATGTGCATTATCATACATTTGTCTGTCTAGTAGTACTCAAAATTACTCTGTAATAAGATAAAGTAACCTCTTGCATTCTGTCAGATATAGGTTACTTCAATTCGATACACTTTTATTACAGTTGGACAAGAAAGTTTTGAAAGGGCTCGCTTTGGGAGATGAAAAATACTTGGGAAAAAGCATGATCAAGGTAAGGTAATTATGAAAGTTGTGGTGTTAAAAAAAACTTTTCCGTTTTCCGTGTACTTTATTTTCCAAAGTCTAATTGAGATAAATTCAAAGTAAAACAAAGTAATAATGAGTGAACAAAATATTTTTTGTAGCGTTACAATGGTGTAAAAGAGAGTAAGGCCACAACATCAATGCCAATCTCCATCTCTTCTACACCTACTGTTCCTTCCACTGCCAATGTTCTTAAAATAGCCAGTCAGGAGGTCGTTTTTGCCGACCAATCTAACAATGGTGTGGGTGTCAGGATTGCTGGTCAGCAGGTAAACTGGCCCACCAGTACAATGGAAGGAGTAGCGTCAACTTTATCACCAGCAGGACTTGTACAGATGAATGAGACGCTCGCTGAAAATGGTACATCGAGCAAACTCGGATCAAAATGTAAGGGCATGTAAGGGGCATGTTGTATAAATCTCTGTAGGAAATACATGTATTTCCTTCCGTCTTTTATGAAATTAGTGAAGATAAAAATCAAGATATTAATTATTTTGTAACACGTTAGAATTGTCATATTTTCAATTACATATATAAATTTGATCATGTTTCAATTAACAAATTTTACAAGATGAAAATTTTGACAGATTAGCAGGCGAGGGAAAATGTATTTAAAGGTATTGCATGATAAAAAGAATTACATTACTGTTACACATGCATTAGTAATTCTTGCGTGCATTTGAAGGTATCATAATGTAGAAATTTTATGTGTTTGGATCATGCATACTGAAAAAATTAATTTCATTTTCAGTTACGGGATCTTTATTCAGCATTCTGGATGTAGACGACACAACGTCTGGTATCATTCTCCTAATTGCCTCCCTTATGTTACTCTGCGTCTGCCTTGTATGTATTGTAAAACTCCTTCAGTCCATGATGAAGTCCAAAATCTGTGGCTGGATCAAGAAAATGGTGAATGCTGAATTTCCTGGCTGCTTCCGTCACTTGACCGGCTATGTAGCCATTTTCTTGGGAGCCGTTTTAACAATTGTTGTCCAGAGTTCATCTGTCTTCACGTCCACCCTTACTCCGCTTGTAGGTGTCGGTTTGATTGAGATCGAGAGGATGTATCCGCTAACTCTAGGCTCTAACATTGGTACCACTATGACCGGCATTTTAGCTGCACTGGCTGCATCGAGAAATAAACTAGGCGTGGCATTACAGATTGCTCTTTGCCATTTATTCTTCAACATCATTGGTATCATGATCTTCTACCCCATTCCAGCCCTGCGTAGACTTCCATTGCGTGCCGCAAAGTTTTTGGGTCGCATTACCGCTAAATATAGATGGTTCTGTATAGTCTACCTCATTTTAATGTTCCTCGTTCTACCTCTGATGGTATTCTCGCTCAGCCTGGCGGGAAAAATTGCTGTGATAATTGCCGTAGCCATTGCCGCAACTCTCGTTTCTGTTATAATCATTTTGAACGTACTTCAAAGAAAATGTAAAGACAAATTGCCAAAGTTCCTCCAGAGCTGGGAATTTCTCCCAGAATTTCTCCGTTCCCTCGAGCCCTACGACAGGGTCATTTGCAAGGTCATTTCCCTCTTCAAGAGTATATGTCCGTGCTGTCGTAGAGACGAAACTAACTCTGACAATGGAAAAGAGACCAAGTCACTTCTTCATCAGAATCTCACTTTGTCAAGTCCTGGTGGGAAAAGTAAACCAGAGTTTACGGTTCTTAATGAATCTCCAAATTCCTCGAATCTCAGCAGTAAAAGTTCTCTTAATGATTCCGCCTGGAGTGCAAGTTCAAACTCGCCCATCGTTAAAAAGGGAAAATCCAAAAGGACTCGCGTTTGATATGAATAGTGATTTAGTGTAGTCATTTATTTATGTTTTTCTTTATAGCTGTTAGTTTTATTGCAATGTCTGATTTTAAATTGAAATAAAGAGTTTGTTATCAGTATTTTTGTAATAAAATAAAACTTTGAAATGAAAACAAAATAGTAGCTACCATAAATACAAGACATATGATGTTAAAAAAAAATCAAATAATTTAAAAAAAATATATATATATATATATAAAAAGACATAAAAAAAATGAATAAAAAGAAAAAAAAACAAAATAAAAACGAGTGAGCAAAATAAGAATGGATCAAAAAGATTTTTTTTATTTCAAAAATTCACCAAAATCTTAGTCATACTCCATTTTGACATCCTCATGTTTTGTCGCCATTTCTCATGTGTACATATACAACATAATAACCATTGTATTATTCATTATTGATGTGTTGCAATTTTGTTTTAAAAATTTTCATAAAGAAAAGCGAAAGGATGAATTGGAGTAAAAATCTGAGAGTCGATGTTTAGCATTGAATAGCAGTATTACATTCCAAAGGTATACAATCCATTTGTATACATATGTATTAGATTGCCAGTTGCTAAAATTGACGGCTCAAATTCGTATCTTTTTTTTTTCAAATGTTGTGAACCACCATCTCGAGTGAGCTAAATTCGTTTATCACTAGTCACTCTACCATTGTGATAAAATGTGTTCAATTACTTGTTTATTATTGAATTTTTTTTTATTTAGTATAACATTCTCACTAGTATTGTTTGAAAATGTCCTTTAAATATAATTTTCCCTGTCAGTTTGTTGTATATTTATTTATGCATAATATTTGGTTTAGACTTTTCACTAAACCCTAACCCAAGTATTTATAACACCATAATGACCTATCCACAGGTTTGTCTGTACCCTATCTCCTCTATGGTAATATTGAATCATTGATCAGTACTCGTGGAACTCAATAAAATAATTTGGATCAAAATTGAAATCGTAAGCATGAAAAATATTTTAAAATGAATCCTACATCTCGGAACCCCTCAAAACTCAGTTTTTTGTCCAAAAAATTTAAATCCTCCCATTTCCTCTTGCTTTAAATCAAAGACTGAAGCCCAATGTCTGAACGATTTATTTAGATCTGTAAACGTGTATTTTGTTTAAGATTTTACTTGATCATGTTGATAGGTCAAAAGTTGTTGCAAAATATTAGTGCTTTTCCTACATGTATGTTAAACTTGTCTGCAGATGCCACCATTTTATTTGTATTCCTTTTTAACTACAACTGAATAGTGTAATGTTTTACAAAAGTCTTAATGTTCCTTTTTACATATAGAGATTTTAGTTTTCCGATCAAATAAACATGAATGTTACTCCGATTACAATACTTTACATGTGAATATATATATATATGTAAGTGAACAACAATATGTGTTCTTTTCTTTAATTCAGATAAAAAAAGAGTTTAAAATAGAATCTCCAGTCTTCTAATGAAATGCATATTAATGAATTATTTTTACAATCAATTTTCATTAGCTTTGTTGCTGATGACATTGTATTTATATATTTATTTTTGTAAAAATGAAAGAAATAAAATGAACTAAAAATAAAGTATCGTGTATTTGTGTTTTACTCTAAACAAAACCACTTCTGGTCTATGATTAAGTATGGAGAGTAAGCAAAACAAGTATGATACATGTTTGACCCCAAATTTGACCTTGACCCTCATTGGGTGTCAACTCCCATCATGACAAATATGGACAAGAACCATATCCCAATATAGAGAACAAAATGGAAAAATCGTTAACCGAAGGGCATACAAAATCATGATAAAACAGGCTTGAAGCAAACACAACCAGAAGTCTCTGACAAGACTGTAGCTCTCCTGATTGTTTTGTTTTCTTCACTCATGGACAAGTCCATAAGATACAAACACATAAATATCAATTTCCATTTATTTAAGCCAAAGCCCATAGGGAGCAGGAGCTTTAACAAAGTATAAGTAGTACAACAAAACAGCATATCCATTAGACTACAACTAGAATATCACTCATATAATTCATAATATCCGAGATATAGTATTTCAAAAAAGAATGTCGCATCCATTTTCAAAGATCCTAGGTGCCAGGGTCTACTAGCTCAAATGAACTATCAATGACGCAACAAGACTACATAACCATCATATTGCATAAAGAATTAACTATCCGTCAAATAGCTTTAGAAGAGTTGAGAGCACAATTATATAGGAAAAAATTACCACACCCATTTTCTAAGATCCTGGGGGTCGGGGGCTCAAACAAAATATCTGGTGCACAACTAGACCACAGGCCAATCACATTACAAAAAGAATTAAGTCTCAATCATTTATAGTGTCAGAGGAGTTGCGGGCAAAATATTACATACTGTTATATCGGAGAAAATGACCACACCCATTTTCTAAGACCCTTGGGGGTCAGGGGATCCCTTCAAAATATCAGGTGCACAACTAAACCACAGATCCATCATATTGCAAAAAGAATTAAGTCTCCATCATTTATAGTGTCAGAGGAGTTGCGAGCACAAGATTACATAGAATTAAATAGGACAAAATGACCACACCCATTTTCTAAGACCCTTGGGGGTCAGGGGATCCCTTCAAAATACCAGGTGCATATCAAGACCACAGATCCATCATATTGCAAAAAGAATTAAGTCTCCATCATTTATAGTGTCAGAGGAGTTGCAAGCACAAGATTACATAGACTTAAATAGGAGAAAATGACCACACCCATTTTCTAAGACCCTGGTGGTCAGGGGCTCAAACAAAATATCAGGTGTACAACTAGACCAGAGAAAAATTATATTGCAAAAATAATTAAGTCTCCATCATTTATAGTGTCAGAGGAGTTGCGAGCACAAGATTACATAGACTTATATAGGAGAAAATTACCACACCCATTTCCTAAGACCCTGGGGGTCAGGGGCTCAAACAAAATACCAGGTGCATATCAAGACCACAGATCCATCATACTGCAAAAAGAATTAAGGCTCCATCATTTATAGTGTCAGATGACCACACCCATTTCCTAGGACCCTGGGGGTCAGGGGCTCAAACAAAATATCAGGTGCATATCAAGACCATAGACCCATCATATTGCAAAAAGAATTAAGTCTCCATCATTTATAGTGTCAGAGGAGTTGCAAGCACAAGATTACATAGACTTATATAGGAGAAAATTACCACACCCATTTCCTAAGACCCTGGGGGTCAGGGGCTGAAACCAAATGTCAGGTGCACAACAAGACCACATACCAAGTAGAATGCAAAAAGAATTAACTTTCTATCTCTTATAGTTTCAGAGGAGTTGAGAGCACAAGAATTGTTTACGGACAGACGGATGCCCGACGAAGGGTGATGACATATGCTCGACTGGTCAGAGACCAGTAGAGCTAAAAAATTCCAGCATAGAAGTAGAAGAAAACTCTTAATAAGGGAGTGAGAACAGGTGCCAAGGAAGAGTAGGCATCCCCTGCTTGCACGACCATCCCTACAAGTTTGATGGAAGTACATATATACATGTAATGAGGTTATAGCCATCTATAGAAATTAAAGTGGACATACAGACGGTAATCTATACATGCCGCTTTTGCATTGTAGGCAGCATAATAAATTACTAATATTGAACCACACTAAATGGTGTATTTCAATTCATGCAGTGGATATGACCTTTGTAAGCTCCGATTTCGAAAAAAAAAAACAGAACAGTTCAAGATCATTTGACTCTAAAGTGTGACCTTGACCTACATTGCGAGGTGAGTCGTGCTCTGCCATCCCTGCAAGTTTGCAAGAAGTCTGATGATTATCTAGTAAGTTGAAACCAAATATGTGGAAGTGTGACTACAAGACAGCGGACAAAATGATCCCTATATGTCATACTTACATTGCAGGCGACATAATAAAAATGTACTGTCTATATGATCCTAAAGCTATTTTCTAGAAACATTGTATCCAATGCATAGTGCAAATTGAACGCTAGTACATGTATCTTCATTCTGATAGAGACGACCTTGAAATACATGTACGACCTTTAGCTGAACCTTGTATTGTAAAATATTGATGTTCTCTACAAATGCTGTCTTGAGACCCAATGATGTAGATTGACCTTCAAACCCTATACTAAACTTTCATTTGTACATGAAAGATACCTATGTGTTCTAGGAATTCTACTGTGTAATGATCCTCTTGTGACTAGAGCATGTAATATTTGCCGTAACCTTGAGGGATCTTGTAACTTTTAATGCATCTTTAATGAATTTTAGTGGGTGAACTTGACTATGATGAGAGTATTCAATATTGTAATTTCATTGGCTGACAAAATTTGAGTAAAAACTTGTGAACACAATTACCAACATGGGTAAGTAAGGTATAACACACTTAACAAAGTAAGATGTAATGGAGCACTTGAAAATCTGTAGATGGCACCATACACAGCTATGTTCTAGAAATATGTTCTGTACAAAAGAATAGACGAAAATTATCTTTTCCCATATTTACAGAAAAGTTCAAATGTCATGAAATTCATAGCAGTTTTGCAAAAAAAAAAAAATGAAGAATTACATAATTTCTATCCAAATCTTGCACAACAGTATGAGAAGAGCCAAGCTAGCAGAATGTGCAACTTGTAGACAAAGAAAGATAACTCTTACTAATCTCGAGTTTCATACCAAAAAAAATCCAGAAAATTTTATCTTGAAAACATTCATCTTTAATCATAAATCAATAAATCAACACATATAAATCATACAATTCAACAAATCAGTGACTCAATATGATTACTTTTATGCTTCACAATTTCATTATTAGCAAATTCAGAAAAAAGTCTTCACGACCGAGTAAATATAATTCATTTTGACATGCTTTAAACATATTTATGAAAAGTTCAAAACATTCAGCAACCCTGGAGTATAAAGACTAGAAAAGTGATTTGTACAACGACTCCCTCAGACATTTATCATCAATATTCTGGTATTTGAGCCTCGATGCACCATGATTAATAAAACATTGGTAAATGTCTACAACTTCTGTTGAACATTGGGATTTTTACCTCAATTATCTACAGCTCAATTACCACGCTCTCAGTGAAAACAGAAACAGATAGTTTCCAAGCAACAGTGAGGACACTTTTAGTATTAACATTCCCAGAGCAATGAACAACAAAATTGACGGAATTCTTTCGATATAAAACCAAACTTTATGTAGTCTACATTTCATTTTCATACATCAACTGCCTGTTGTATCAACATGAATGTACTTTTGAGAAAGACCACGAGCCTTGTCCCGAAAACTGATGGGGATCAAGGCTTAGATATAAACTTTTAAGACAACTCAGTTTCTGAGTAGATTTTCATGATTATAAAAATATTTAAAAGAGGAGAAACTATGGACTAGTTACATGCATTTAAAAAATACATGTACATTTTCTATAAATTAACATGTATGTTTTCTATAAATTAACATGTACATTTTCTATAAATTTACATGTACATTTTCTATAAATTCACATGTACATTTTCTATAAATTCTCATGTACATTTCCTATCAATTCTTCCAAAAGTTTAACAAACTGAAATGCCCAACTCCATATAAATGTGAAAAAATGTTGTAGTACATGATCATTGAAATAAATGTCAAGAGTGCAAAGATCATGTTAACCAAATTTAAGAGGACAAGTCATTGAATAAATTAAACTATGTATGGCTTATACAATATTACAGCTAAAAATTGTCTCATGATTTCGGATTTTTGGCAGTTTATAAAATCATTACACATCATGAAAATAAATCATCTTTTGAATATGGATCACAAATCATCATAACTTGAGTTCTCTCTCGGCAGGAAGAGGTGAGAAATACCAGTCTACATGTTGTGGGGTTACCCCCTCTATCGTTGGTGGCTGCCATTTTGGATTTTGGTCTTTGTCGACTAATACTGAAAAGGGTAAAAGAAACTTGGTTAAGAACACAATGGGCATCAATTCGGATATACATCTAGCTCAGCGAACAAGTGAATTATTCACTTAAATTATAATGCCAAGGAAATAAAATGTCTGTCTTTGGTTCAACTGATGGATCACTGACTGCTTTAAGCCACATCTACATGTACATGTAGAAATACTGTATGCAATATATACACATTTTAAAACTATAATACTGTATGAGCACTTATTTTGGTGCAACCAAATTTTAGCCAAAAAAAAAAAAGAATGATATTGATCAAAATGACACTCTAAATCATGAATTAAGAAAACATACTTTAAACTCACTTAAATCCTTCATAATTTATTACAGATAAATAATCTAGCATACTCTCGAATTTGGACACTCATAACAGCACTTACACAGCTAAACAATGTAAAATAAGTACACATACTGTAGTCTGATGGGCTTTTTGACTAAGGTATCATAATGTTTTAGTTCATCAGCAATATAATTGGCATCACTGCAATTCCTAGTCTGGCCATTTGTATTTTCCACCACTATTACAATACAAGTCAATAGGTCAGATTTCTGTCCAACAACTACCGGTAAGGCAATACTCTGATATCGTTTATTTTCTTGGGGCCCAATTTCGTGGATTCCTGAGATTCTGTATTTTCATGGGAACATACTTTCATTGATGCTGCCCATTCAAAGAACGATATTATCGTCCTGTATGTAAATGAAGTACTTGGCATTACATCACATAAAAAGAAGAAAATTTACTTTGACATTTTTACCACACATCGAACGGATTCTTTGAAAGAAAAGCACTCAAAACACAAATAGCTAATTGCCACTCACGCCAAGATGTCGCTGAAATGTGACCTAATTAAAAGTGGGTTTTACAAGGTTGACTTGTGACAAACAGTTGTATAAACAGTGTTGACAAACATGGCAATTAAAAGCAATTAACTATCTATGAAAAACACGAAATTGAGCCCCCACGAAATATAATGATTTCGCAGTATTGAAATATTGATTATACACACTTTAATGGATGACAATATACCTGCACGGACTCCCTCATAAAAATCTTTGTCTTCTATACACCGTTGACTAAGGCGGTACTCCATTTCAAGTACTTCTTGTAAGTCCAAGTTCTCTCCCTCCTGCAGCTGCCGTAATGTGACTTTCATGGAGGTGGGGGACTGCACAGAAACATAGGGTAATCAAAGATTACATAGCTCGCCTATACAGGTTTTTGTCAGAAACCAGATAAAAGTTTTTGAAAAATAGGTCAAAGTCCAAGGTCACTAGGTCAAAGGTCATGGTCTCAAATGAAGGGTCTCATCACAAGGTATCTACATGTGAAATATCAAAGCCCTACCCCTTATAGTTCAAGAGATATAGCCCAGGTTAAAGTTTTGTCTACGGACAACGACAACGACGCCAAGGGTATAGCATTAGCTCTCCGGACTTTTTCGTCCCGGCGAGCTAAAAAGGGAATGTAACGAATACACGATAGCTTATTTTCTTTGAGTATTTTTAATACAGAATTATTTCTAAAATAGATGACGTCACAGTTACCGTCCCTAATGGAAAATAACTCTGGTTATTGAAAATACCTAATAGGGAATATACATGTACATATACATGTAGTAATGCCAAAATTGTCTTCTAGCATAATATGCATCTAAGATAATCTACTAGTAAAAAAGAAAACAAACATATTTTATATAAGTTTAAAGTGAACTTGTTAGTATTTGAACACATTCAGCATTAGAGGAAAGGAGGATCTGCACTTAAATTAGAATCCCCTCTGTAACTCTAGTATTTGGGGTATACTAATACAGTATCTTATGTACTCACCATTTTACTAATAGTTTTAAGCTGATCGTTCGCCCAATCAGACCCGTCTGATTTTAAGTTGTGTACTATTTCCTCTAGAGTGTGTCCATCAAACAACCTGTTAATTTGATCCATGTTGTTTTGTAGAATAAAGTCTGAATCAGGTACATCCGTACTCTAAAATGGAGGAAAACAATGTTTTTATTAATTGTTTGTTTAATAGTAGTACAAACAATTAATTGCTGCGGCAGTGTCCCCATCGTCATCAGGGTACTGCCACGAACATGCAAGAGAGGATACAATTGAGCATTCATATGATGGTCAAGTTAACAAATATTTTGATTACTGTAAACTTGCAAATTTTCGCGTTTTTCGCAAATCAAGGTAATTTGCGAAAATTTCCCCAATGCGAAAATATCCCTTATGCATTCTTACAATGGGGAAGATATTTTTATCGCAAATATTTTCCCCACTCGTAAGGTCCTGATGAAAAAATTGTGAAAATTTCCCCCAGCGAAAACAAGCATGTTTACAGTACATATATTCATACAATAATGAACATGAGGTACAATATTTATGTTACAATGTTATAGCATCACTACGATATGAACCCATGGTAATGGAGTATGTGCTAAAATATGTGCACATCTGATTGAACTATGAAAGCAGGAAGTTTGGTTCGTAGGTTTGTAAATTTGTGGGTGAAGCTATGGACAAATTGGATCCCCACAAATAAAAAGTATTTCTCAGTATCTAGATTGTGTTTACAATGTGTGTTGGTTATGCGGTTTTGTGCAATTTGCAAGTTTGTGATTTATTATATAACTGTCACATGTGTGATTCTAAACTGTGTTTGTTTTTGTTTCCTGTTTTTGATCCTTATGTGATGTTTATTTCATATTTGTACACATATTTTGTACGTACACGTGTCCTTTCACAATGTTACAGTCACTGTATTGTTTTGTTCAATTTTACATTCTTGAGGTAGTGTAGAAGTAGAATCGCTAATACAGTACTTTCTTTTGCTGTTTTATAAAAGTAAACCATTTCACATGGACAACAATTCGCGGACCTGCCACTACTAGTACTGAATTATGAATTTGATATTCAAATTCACTGAGACAAACTTTTGCTATGCGAAGCTGACTGCAAAAGAAGCGAAGGTTTATACATCGCCAATGATTCTACGTATACAGTAATTATAGGGACTCTCGATCCCAAATTACAGTATACAATTACACACTTACTTGAGCTTCAAATGATTCTATGACTTCTCCTATATCGTGAGCTTTAGGGTCGTGAAGTCCCAGTAAAGTCTTCTCCAACTCCGGTATCTGAAAAACAATCACATGAAAATTGTATCGTTTAATTTCCATTGTTATTATTTATAGAATAACTGTCTTTTGGAATGTGATTATACTGTGATAACCTACAATGGATCCAGGAATTATGTTCCATAATGCGCGTTAGCGCATTATGAGAAAAATAATTCCTGGATCCATTGTAGGTTATCACAGTATAATCACATTCCAAAAGACAGTTATTATATATATTTACATTCCAGTTCTTCACGCTGAAATGACGTTGAAATACGAATAAATCTCCGTTGCTAAGGCTCTGTTACTACGTACCGTCAAAGTTCAAATCAAGCCAAGTTACTATGACGTCATAGTTCAAACCACGCCACCGCGGTTATACTCCTATAATCACAGTGTAAATTCTATACAAATGCATGGGCATATGTAAATATTAAGAAACGAAGATTCTGATTGGCCAAGAAATTTTCTTGATACTGTATCAACACAAAACGGAAGTACACGCTTAGCAACGTCATAAGCAACGTCGTTAGTAACATGATTTCAAGCTGCAAATAAACATTGAAAAGCGACGAAATGAAATGATAATTAATCAATACGAGATGCAGTTTTCCATCAAGTTTTGGTGTTGATACCTCGATCAACCAAAAAAATATTACAATGATTCCTTAAATCATCAAAGTCTCTGATAACCCTGAAAGAATGCTGTAAACGTGGAAATTTCTGCTTGGGGTAATTTATGCGTTTTTTTGCGAATCAAGTGACTTTGCAAAAATTTCCCCCTCACAAAAACATCCCAGCTGCATTCTTACAATGGCAAAGACATTTACATCACGAATATTTCCCCTACTAATAGTAACTGGACACCAGGAAATACGATTCTTGTCATACTTGCATAGCAGGCAAAATGAAAATAAAACCAAAAATAGACATCTAAATAGCATTTATAATTAATATTAGGAACAGTTAATTATGCAAAGGAGTGATTTTTAGATACACTGAAAGACAGTTGACGCTGGACAAATATATGATACTCCTTCATGTCTATCTTGCATTGCAGGTGACAGAAGAACACACGAGAAACATTAAAACCCCACAGAGATTACTTGTCAGTACCTTATTAGACTGTACAAAATGTGTAGCTATTCCAGCTTTATGTACGTCTCTCCCTCGTAGCCTGAAACCAGTTAGTGCTAGATAGATACCTAGTTTACCTCCCAGCCTGGGTAATACATATCCTCCCCCTACATCAGGAAACAAACCTGAAAATAATAAACATTCAAATTGATATTCTAATGCACTCCGTTTGTAACGCGCATTCTGATTGGCTGAGCGATTAAAAACTGCAAGAGGATTCATGTTTCACTGCTGACGCCTCGCGGTAAAACCCAATTTCTGACAGGGGATTCGCCGATACCCTGTCAGTTTTTGTAGAACACATGACATGATGGTAACCCCTAAATATAAGTCCTATCCTTATGAAACCTACAGATACATCCAAGATTTAAGTTACTGAAAACTAGGTCAAAGTTCAAGGTCGCTAGATTAAAGGTCATTATCTCTCAATGAAAGGTCTTGGTAATAATGAATTTATGCATGAAATATCAAAACCTTTTCCCTTATAATTGAAGAGATATAGACAAGGTTAAATTTTCAAAAGTACAGTCAAACCTGTCCTTGCTCTCACTTGTTTTCTACGGTCACTTCCTCTCAACAGTCACTTTTTACTCTCCCCCAAACACGATTTGCTATATAAAAGTTCCTAAATCAACGGTCACTTGCATAATGCAGCCAGCGGTCAGCAAAATTCTGACTGAAATTGTTTCCTAGACTGATTTCAATGGTCATTTTTTCCAGAAAAAGTAAATTTGTGTGTTTGAATTATGAATATTTACTAGTAGAAATATAAGTTTTAATGCATTCATTACATTAATATGAATAATCATAAACATATCATTGTATTTGTTCAATAAGAGATCCGAAATACAACTTTGTACCCTAGATAGCATAATCAGTTATGGTTCCCTATATGGACAACCTGGAATTAATGGTCACCTGTCGTAACGGGAAATCACACGCGTTTCAGTAGCCTCCCTTAGACGAGAATTTTAAAGAAATCTCCACGCTGAAGATTTCCGATTTTCGTAACTTAAAATGTCTTGATGATCGGGCTTAATGTAATACTCGCTCCATCGGCAAGTCGATCCAATAGCTCAAAGGTAGAGCTCTTGCCCACCATACGGGAAGACCATGGTTCGAGTCTGAGCGCAGGGATTATAACCAGATTGTTATTCGTATGTAAATACAAATGGTTTTTTTTTTCTTTGCAAAGTAATGGTAAGCCTAGAGTGACCAACAATAGTCAAATTTTTGCTGAAATTGAACTTACTTGAAAATGTTGTTAAGACTTTTTTACCTACATACATATGTCGTATCTATTCAGAAATTAGTCAGGTGTCAGTAAAGTGTTTGAATGTAGAGAAACTTATAATATAGTTACCCATATGGTAATAGCATTACACATGTGCACATACTGTCATGTTATCACACAAAATTTGTATTCAGCTCTATTTATTTACATATTGAAATCTTTGTGAGTGAAGGAACACTGCTGTGATATTTAAAATCAAAGGACTGAAAGTCCTGCAAGTTGGCAACCAGACTTGTCAGAATGACAACATAGCTCGCCAGTGGCAACCATATGTAAATTGCAACAACAACAATAAAAAAGGTCTTATCACAAGGAATGCACATGTGAAATATCAAAGCCCTATCACTTACCAATTAAAAAATATGGCCAAGGTTAAAGTTTTTCAAAAGTAGGTCAATCATCTCCAAGGTCAAGGTCACAAGGTCAAAAATTTTGGTATCCATGGAAACGTCTTGTCACAAGGAATACACATGTGAAATATCAAAGCCCTATCACTTACCAATCAAAAAATATGGCCAAGGTTAAAGTTTTTCAAAAGTAGGTCAATCATCTCCAAGGTCAAGGTCACAAGGTCAAAAATTTTGGTATCCATGGAAACGTCTTGTCACAAGGAATACACATGTGAAATATCAAAGCCCTATCACTTACCATTCAAAAAATATGGCCAAGGTTAAAGTTTTTCAAAAGTAGGTCAATCTCCAAGGTCAAGGTCACAAGGTCAAAAATTTTGGTATCCATGGAAAGGTCTTGTCACAAGGAATGCACATGTGAAATATGAAAGCCCAATCTGTATTGGTTTAAAAGTTATAAGAAAGGTTAAAGTTTTTGTGCACGCGCACGCAGACGCAGACGCCAACGCCGACACCGGGGGTATGACAATAGCTCTCCGGACATTCGTCCCGGTGAGCTAAAAAGTAACATTGAGACGAACATACAGAAGACAAGTATAAAACTGGCACAAATCAAACTCCAAATCTATGCCTCAAATGCTTGAATGAGTGATTCTCACAATTCAAGAATTGTCTCAAATCTAAAAAAAAAAAAGTCTGGAAATATATAAATATATAAAATGATAGAACTTCTTAACCAAATAACTGCTTTTGAGGTCAGAGTTCAAGGTCAATATGATCATGTCAAATTTGTTGCAATTGTTATGGGTGTATGTATGAAGTATAATGTCCTATCACTTTTACTTTAGGAGATATTTGCTTTTGAAACTTCTTGACCAACTTAAAACCAACATCTTAGGTTTATTAAGTATCAAACTGAAAAACCCTTTTTCCTAGTCGGTAAATAGCTCATCAGAGCTAATGTTGATTGTTATAAATTATGTCTGACTTTAAATAAATATTATTGATTGATTTATTTATTTATCTACTTGTCTTTAGTCTTTTACACATCCACAAATTTTTTAAAAATCTAAGGTCTTTTTTATCCTAAATACAATACTTTTACCTATCTATCTAAAAATGGGGTGCTCCTTAAGCCCCTGTCACACCTTCACGTTCTGGCATGGCGTTCGCACTACGACCACCAAAATTGTACGAAACGTGGTGTGAACGCAGTAAGGACGCGGGGAACGTAGTAAGAACTTGCTGATACGTATTGAGGTCGTAGTAAGGACGCCGACGAACGTGCCCGTACGCCGAGCCACCACGACCGTTTTGAACTGTTCTAAACAGTCGTAGTGAGGACGCGGTGATGACAGAACGTGTTAAGGACTACTTGCGAACGTATTGAGAACTTCATGGACGTATTAGAAACGTGTTGCGAACGTAGTAGGGTCGTAGTACGGACGGCTAAAACTTTAACATATAACCATATGGAGATCGTCACGTCTCTGCCGTCCTTACCACGTCCTTGGTTTTAGAGGTCGAAAAAATCAGAGGAGGGAAGTACAAAGAAAAAAGATGCGCCATATTTTAATGCACTGACATCAAAAAGTGATTGCTATTCCTGTAGCATCGTTCCTTGAAGAATTTTTTTTGCATTCTCATAATGCATTTAACCCATTATTTACAACTTGAACTTAAACGTCATTCGTCTAATATGTTCTTTTGTCAAATCGTAGTGGTCCTATTTCTTACTGCACCTGTAACATTGTGAGTTGTTTGGTCCGTGCAGGGTTATCAAGGGCAAAGTTGAAAGCCATAGCAATGAGAGTTGGCTTTGCCAACTCAAAAAGTTGGTTATATAAATTTGGATGATTTTGTCTTTGGTCACATAGTAAAGAAAGATAACTCGAATTGCACTTTTAATTTTTTACATGATAATTTACACATTCAGTCAGATTTTGCAAAATATGACGTGGTCATTGAATGATTTCTTTTGATAAGAATTTGCACATTATGATGAGGGAATCATATGTGAAGTTTCATTTTAAAATCTTGGGCTGAAGAAAAAATATAGCCAAAAAATGAGCATTTCCATTACAATCAATGGATGGCTAAAAAGTCTGATAAGTTTCAAAATCTCAAAATTTTGGATGGTGACCTCCTAATATTGTACCTTACATCTGAATTACATTAGGCAATCAGAATTACCCTTTTTTTCTGAAAATAAGAGTTGTATAACATGAAACGTGTGATATCACCTTAAGCAGCCAGGTTTGGTTTTTCCCAAAGCTGACCATCTATCACAGATTTGACTGTAGGTCAAAGTTCAAGGGTCACGGTTTCAAATAAAAGGTCTTATCACAAGGTATCTACATTTAATATATCAAAGATTTACTCTTTAAGGTTCTGTTAGATATAGCCCAGGTTCTGTTAGATATAGCTCAGGTTCTCTTAGATATAGACCAGGTTCTCTTAGATATAGCCCAGGTTCTCTTAGATATAGCCCAGGTTCTGTTAGATATAGCTCAGGTTCTCTTAGATATAGACCAGGTTCTCTTAGATATAGCCCAGGTTCTGTCAGATATAGCCCAGGTTCTGTTAGATATAGACCAGGTTCTGTTAGATATAGCCCAGGTTCTCTTAGATATAGCCCAGGTTCGCTTAGATATAGACCAGGTTCTCTTAGATATAGACCAGGTTCTCTTAGATATAGCCCAGGTTCTGTCAGATATAGCCCAGGTTCTGTTAGATATAGACCAGGTTCTCTTAGATATAGACCAGGTTCTCTTAGATATAGCCCAGGTTCTGTTAGATATAGCTCAGGTTCTCTTAGATATAGACCAGGTTCTCTTAGATATAGCCCAGGTTCTGTCAGATATAGCCCAGGTTCTGTTAGATATAGACCAGGTTCTGTTAGATATAGCCCAGGTTCTCTTAGATATAGCCCAGGTTCGCTTAGATATAGACCAGGTTCTCTTAAATATAGCCCAGGTTCTCTTAGATATAGCTAAGGTTCTGTTTATTGATATAGCCCAGGTTCTGTTAGATATAGCCCAGGTTCTGTTAGATATAGCCCAGGTTCTAGCATTGTCTATGGACAATGATGAGGGTATTGCATTAGCTCTCCTGACTTTCATCCCGGCACTCTAAGAATTCAATTATGATATAAACCAAACAAATTAACGCATAATCTGTAACTTTGGAATCGGTAAAGATTATTCCCGCAAAAATAAAAACATTCCAGTTTGCACTAAAATAGCAAAATTTGATACTCCTGAAAATTTCTCGTTATAAGGTACTCAAAGAAATTTAATAGAAGTAGATTTATTATGTCTGAATACTGTAAACATGCATATTTTTGTGTGGGGGTAATTTTCACATTTCCCTGATTTGGTGGACTTCGCAAAACTTTCCCCCACGTGAAAATAACCCTGTTGCATTCTTACAATAGAAAAGACAATGTCATGTATTTGGCGAATATTTCCCCCAAGCGTAAAGTCTTGATGTTATAATCATGAAATTTTTGCGAGCAAAAATAACTACATTTACAGTATAACAGAAATCTATAAGACTTACCTATAGCTGTCTCAGGCATGGCAAACAGTGTTCTTTCTGTAGCTACCCTAAACATACCATGCACTGATAATCCCACTCCCTAAAATAGCGTAAAAATAATCAAAGCCGGTTACGTTATATCTCGAAATCTGACAGCACTATCATGTTTATACATATGCAACTCCAATAACCGTGTAACCACAAATCCTTTCTTGAAGTATATAACTTTTAAAAATATTTCACCCAAAAATTGATTTTCAAAGAATTTTTAACTATTTAAGTATATTTTCACTGTATTTAAATATCTAAGTCCCATAACTCTGTAATGACATATTGGATGAACCTGAAAATCGAAAGGCAGCTTCCTCTTTACAGTCTCATCACAATGTAGAAATATCATGAAAATCTGTTGAGGCATATCGAAGTCCATAAGGGGACAGACAGACAGACGGACAGACCGTGCCATACCATAATACGCCCCGTCAAATAACGGGCATATAAAAATTAAACATTTGAAAAATTGAAATACTTCGATCATCGTGATCATCGATAAAAAGTACTCATATGATTTTATCCGATAATAAATAGTAAATTTCATCCGATTTTACAACCCTATCATAAAGAAATACTCATTCTATGAAAAGCTGTACAATTTTAATTTAAGTAATAAAAAATGACAAGCTGGGCTCTATTGTCTCATAATGCCCGAGCGTCCTCTGCCAATCACATATATTACCGAGCCGTATCAGCGGCCAGGTGATAAATGTGATTGGCTGAGGACGCGAGGGCATTACGAGACAATAGAGCCCAGCTTGTCATTTTCTATTCCTATTCTAATGATGACCATCGATTCTTGGTAAAAACCAGTTCCTGCCGGTTTATCTGCTTTCAGAAAATAGGTAGGCGTCAGTGTTCTCCCTAGAAATTTCAGATAACATGGTGCTAAGTCTTCGCGGTGCACCTTGCGTTGGGATGCGTCATTGCGCATTGCATCATTGCATACTGTTTCATGTGTTGTTGCTTTATTACTAAATTGTTCAAAATAATTTTGATAATGAAATAAATGTGTTAATTATACTACATTCTTATCTACATGCCAATTATCATTAAATTTTAGACAGTGAGATCATTGGTAATCTATTTGTAAAGAGAGATTCATGACAGTTTTAAAACTCAATTAGTTTTTGGCCTTTTGAGAAAATTATCTTGAGACTGTCTCATGACCATAACTCTAGGTAGCTTAGTGTAAGAATTTGGCATATTACACTGATTTGGAAGGAAATTCTGTGAATGGGCCATTTTCCATGATTTTCTAAAATATCAATGGGTCATTCCTTCAAAAAAAAAAACTAAGTTTTCAATGGGCCATTTTGCAAATTAATGAGACTATGGTGCATGTCCTCTGTCCTTGCTAATCACTGATATTAGTGATTATAAGCATGTTATGAAAAGGGTGTCTAACCTTGAGTTCTGAATTTTTGGTTCAGGGAAAGGGCAGGTTTCACCCTTTAAAAAAGGTTGAAAATTATCTTTATACAAATTCCTACTTGAAAAATTGGGTCCAAATTTGGAAACATTTACTCCCCCCCCCCCTCCTTATTGCCATTGCAATATTGTTTGTGGTAATCCCTGACAAAGAAAGCTGACAATTGTTCTACTTTGCCCACAGTATGGAGCAAACTTGCCCCCCCCTTCCCCCAAGAAATCAATATCTATTTCATACGTCAATTGTATACAAAGCCTTCTATATCGTGCTCAGACTCATCAATAAAACGATGATCCGTGCACCATGTTGTATTTTGATGATTAATTTCATCCATCCGTATAAACTTCTAATTTAATTAGATTCAAGCGTATTAAAAAAAAAAAAAAAACGCTGTAACTATATGACACGTGCCGGTCAACACGATCTAGCGATTACACATGTAGATGAAAACATTTTCATGAACTACGTTATAGAGTGGTCGTCTTTTGTTGGTCACTCGATAGACGTTGACAACGCAGTTATTTTAAATGTCCGATAGATTGACGTGCGCCGTAGAAGCCAGACACGTTCTCAGCTCAGGTAAATAAAGCTTGCTGACGTTTAACACCTCAGGTTGTATACAGCCGGGGCTAATTAACCGGGAATGCGGCGCTTAAATCAATCAATTAACGCAAAGGGGTACACAAAATAGTTAATACATAAATTTTTAGGGGAAAAATATAGCATGGCGGCCGCAAAATATAGCGTGGTGCTAATCCCGATAGCGTGGCGGTAGATCTCGATAGCGTGGCGGGGCCGCCACGCTAAAACGGCCTGGGGAGAACACTGGGCGTGGCTTTTGCTATAGGGCCTATATTGGAGAATAGAGCCCGGCTGGCGTCTGTTGTCTTAATAGGGAAAAAGAATAAAGTCATATTAGAATCCATAATAACGTATTCAAAGTACATGAAGAAATTATTTATACTCACCCCTCCCATTGTTATGCCATCAATAAAGGCTATATAAGGAATCTCATAGGTACCTGTTGGTATACAAAACATATTTATACCTGACACACCCTATTTTTGTATGACAAGACACATCCTATTTTATTTTACATGACACACCCTCTTTTCTATGACATGGCATACCCTATTTTGTATGACCTGACACACCCTATTTTGTATGACCTGACACACCCTATTCTGTATGACATGACACACCCTATTTTGTATGACATGACACACCCTATTTTGTATGACCTGACACACCCTATTTTGTATGACTTGATGCACCCTATTCTGTATGACATGACATCCTATTTTGTATGACATGACTCTCTATTTTGTATAACATGACACATCCTATTTTGTATGACATGACAAACCCTATTCTGTATGACATGACACACCCTTTTTGTATGACATAAGAGTCCCTATTTTGAATGACATGACACACCCTATTTTGTATAACATGACACACCCTATTTTGTATGACATGACACTCTATTTTGTATGACATGACACATCCTATTTTATATGACATGACATACCCTATTTTGTATGACATGACACACCCTATTTTGTATGACATGACACACCCTATTTTGTATGACATGAAACTCTATTTTGTATGACATGACACATCCTATTTTTATATGACATGACATACCCTATTTTGTATGACATGACACATCCCATTTTGTATGGCATGAAATGCCCTATTTTGTATGACATGACACACCCTATTTTGTATAACATGACACACCCTACTTTGTATGACATGACACACCCTATTTTGTATGACATACACATGATGAGGCTATGATAACATCAGGCAAAGTTTGATAAATATGGAGGATAAGATATTGAGTTTTCTTGAAGCAGTTTTAGTAAAAAAAATAGCAATTCAAGGAATGCTTGTGTCGCCTGCGAAGCGGTTTGATTATTATTCTAGAAAGTCGATCAAAATTATTGGTATCAGTAGAAAAGTCTTGTCAAATGAAATTCATTTGAAATATCAGACCTCTTAATTACAAATTAAAAGAAAAGAGTGTCATCATCTAGGTCAAGGTCACTATGTAAAAATTGGTAACAAAAAGGTCTCATCATAAGAAATATTAAAGACCTATCACCTACCAATTAAAAGATATATACAACCTTAGAAAAGAAGGTCAAATAGCTAGGTCAAGGTCAAAAGGTAAAAAAATTATAGTATGTGTAGAATGGCATTGTTACAAGGAAAATACATGTGAAATATCAAAGCCCTATTACCTACCAATCAAAAGATATAGCCAATATTACTTTTCTTGAAAAGTAGATCAAATATCTAGATCAAGGTCAAATATTATGGTCTGTGTAGAAAGGTCTTGTCACAATAAATACACATGTGAAATACCAAAGCCCTATCAATTACCAATCAAAAGATATATCCATTCTTAATTTTTTGAAAAGTAGATCAAATATGTAGGTCAAGGTCAATAGGTAAAAAAATTATGGCATGTGTAGGAAGGTCTTGTCACAAGGAATACACATGTGAAATATCAAAGCCCTATCACTTACCAATCAAAAGATATAGTTAATCTTATCTTTTTTTCAAAAGTAGGTCAAATATCGAGGTCAAGGTCAAAAGGTCAAAAATTATGGAATGTGTAGAAAGGTCTTGCCACAAGGATTGCACATGTGAAATATCAAAGCCCTATCACTTACCAATCAAAAGTTATGGGCTGTGACACCCAAAGTGTGACAGACAGACAGACGGACTGACGGACTGACTGACGGACGGACAGATGGACAACGGACAAAGTGATCCCTAAGTGTCGCTATGCTTCGCAGGCGACACAAAAAAAGTAAGGTAAATAATCATGTGAAAATGTAGATTCCAAAATATAGACACAAACTGTACTTACCAATCTTATTATTAAGGATGTATTCTTCTCTGAAGAAATCTTGAGCAAGTCTGTCTCCAACTTTACCTGCTTCCGTCACAGCTAGAAATAAACAACTTTCTATCTAAAAATAAATGACTAGTTTAAATGGATCGATAGACAGATTTTACCCAAACTAACAATATCAATACACACTTCTGATCCCTTAAAAGAAAGGGTATATTCTCTTATAAATATTCCTTAATAATATATCTAGTCATAAATACCTCTGATATCTCCCCCAGCACAGAATGCTTTCTCCCCGGCGCCCTTCATGATCATCATCTTCATATGAGGATCATTTTCCCATTCCTGAAAATTTACATAATTTTTAAGAACTGACGAATAAGAAAGGATCATTGTTCACAATAAGCTTAATCATTCTTCATAAATCAAATTTTTCATCACGATGCACATCTTTGTAAAATATTTCTCCCAAAGGGCTGGGGCCATGAAACCCCCAAATCGTCCCTGTAATTTTCCTTAAAACTAAAGTCAATGAGAAATATATGATATTTGTCATATAAATACTTAAATGTTTGCCGCTTTTGATTAAAAGAATAAACCAACCCACAAAGCAACTAAGGAAGTGCTATGACGTCATTCTGGCGCTTTTGACAAAAGGTGGCCAAACTTGCTAAAAAATTTGGCTTTTGTGGAATAATTTGATGTGGCCGCATGCATTAACTAAGATTAAACTTTAAGGACAATAGGATATAATGATAATTCTTCATATTTAAATTTTTTATGTTAGTTAATGCATGGAGCCATTGCTAACTCTATAGAAATATGTAGATTCTGCAGCTGATAAATGTACTTAATAGTATACTAGTAATATACAAGTTTTTGGATTTTTTTCAGTATATCAACCCTATATCTCTGATAATATGTGTTATGTCATTTATTTACATAAATATCTCATATATTATGTAATCATATTCTATCCTTTTAGGACTTATTTTACAAAAATACTAAGGTTGAGAGCATTGATAGCTTTGGGTCTGTTAAACATGACTACATCCTCTGTGTCAATTGTCTTTAGTATCACACGTTCTCACTTACCATCTTTTTAGGATATATTTTACGTATCATGTTCACACTTACCGTCATTTTAGGATATATTTTACATATCGTGTTCACACTTACCGTCATTTTAGGATATATTTTACATATCATGTTCACACTTACCGTCATTTTAGGATATATTTTACGTATCACGTTCACACTTACCGTCATTTTAGGATATATTTTACATATCATGTTCACACTTACCGTCATTTTAGGATATATTTTACGTATCATGTTCACACTTACCGTCATTTTAGGATATATTTTACGTATCACGTTCACACTTACCGTCATTTTAGGATATATTTTACATATCATGTTCACACTTACCGTCATTTTAGGATATATTTTACGTATCATGTTAAGGTTGAGGGCATTGAGAGCTTTTGGTCTGTTCAGTATGATAACACCCTTTGTGTCTATTGTCTTTAGTATCACATCCTCTTCTGCTGAAGTCGACATTGCTGAACTAAATTTCTATGAAATAAAACATTATATGTACATGTTAGAATGTTGGATTTAACTTAGTATATGTACTTTGTTTAGGGGATACTTTCCATAATTTAATTTCACTTAATCATGTTAACATTTGAAAATTACAAAAAACAATATCAGAATTTCCATGTGGAATTTTTTTTTTCTAATTCATAAATTAAATATTATCCTTGTGAAAAGGGACACTGCCATAATTCTATTTCTGAATAGGAGCGTAACAATATATCAATATATTGAGATATTTCATAGATTTGTATAGTATCGCAATACAAAATGCTAAACCCAATATATCGCACCCTTATAGATTATATAATTAAATCATCTAAACACTTTGATTTTAATCAGTTTAATTGAAAACAAGAGATTCATCAAGTTCATGGTCCACATCTCTCACAATTTAAATGAATAACGACAAAAACAATCAAAAAAATGACATTGACGACTTGAAATTCAATCAGAAAGTCTGGACATTATGGACAAACATGAAAAGAGGAACCTGAGTTTACCTAAAAATGATAACAAGAGGCCAAAGGGGGACACACTGCTCACCTGAGTTGCGGACAAGGACTTAAAGTGACCAGTTTGGTAGAGGACCTTAACAGCTCTAGTAATAGCTTACTGTAAAATTTCATAAAATTCTTTGCAGCAGTTGAAGAGGAGATGTGGAAAATGCCTCAGCTAACTAGAGCCCTCTGCAGCCATATTGCTGACCAATTGGTACGAAAAACAAAAATTATGTAGAGGAACTTAAAAAGTATCTGCTTCCTATAATGTTTCATCAAAGTCTGTGCAGTGGTTGCAGAGGAGATGCTGAACATGTTTTAGCCAATCACAGCCCTCAGCAGCCATTGTAGAGGAGATGTTGAAAATGCTTCAGCCAATCAGAGCAATCTGCAGCCATATTGTTGACTGATCTTACTTCCTGTAAGGTTTCGTGAAATTCTGTGCAGCAGTTGCAGAGGAGATGTCCAAAATGTGTCGCCCAATCATAGCCCTCCTTGCCTTCCTTGCCCTCCTTGGCTACATTTGTTGACTGATTGGTACGAAATACACAAAATTGCTAGATGACCTTGAGTACTTGCTTCCTGTAAGGTTTCATGAAATTCAGTGCAGCGTTTGCAGAGGGGATGTTGAAAATGTGTCAGCCAATCAGAGCCCCCAGCGGCCATATTTGTTAACCAATCAGCATGACAAACACAAACTTTGTAGAAGACATAGAGTTCTTGTTTCCTGTTAAGGTTTTGTGAAAATCTGTGTAACGGTTGCAGGGGAGATGTTGAAAATGTTAAAAGTTAATGACAGACGGACAATGGAGTCAGGACAGATGACGGACAGCATGCTATGAAAATAGCTCACTTGAGCTTTGCTCAGATGAGCTGAAAATGAAAAGAAAAAATATATCACAATACAGCTAATGAATTATTGCAATATATTCCAATACATATATCGCAATTCATTTTGGCGAATCCTTTCATCCTATCTCTGAAATATTTTGAAAACATTAAAAAATTCTAAATTATCATAGATTATCCCTCTCAGCAAATGAAAAAAAAAGAAAAGAATTGATAGCTGTATAGAGAAAATCTATCCAATTTGTTACATAATCAACCACAGTACAAGTATGATATGAGTTTAATAACTACTTACCACATGCTTAAATACAACTTGTAATCTCTTCAAGGAGCTAAAAAGAGATAAAAATGTACATGAAATACTTCATATGATATATACCCCCTGTAAGCTTTGTTTGTGGAGATCATAAAAATTGTCTTGAAGCAATGAATATGCTACATCATCATGATCATGTATCTTACTTTGATTATTGACACCGTCAAATCACAAAGAATAAACGTTATACACTGTATGAGCAGATCTGGCCTTTATGACCCTGACTTAACTTCTGACCTTTGGAAGATCCACACTTAATTCTATTCATATTCAAGTGCTTATTAAATTCAGCAGAAAAATTGGAAAATGTAAGAGCCCTGTCATCTCAATACTGGGAAATTTTATTCAACAATCTATGTTATTATCATCTGCAAATTTTATTCCTTATTGCATCTTTTCAAAATATTTCAAAAACTTACTTTCTAATTAGCATGTCTGATCCAAGTTGTACAACAGATCTGCCTTTATCTGGAAAAAAAAAAACGTAAAAATCTTGAACATGTTTAAGTTGTGAGTTGAATGGCTGAACCGGTAAATGCAATATTGAGCATCCAAAAGTGTATAATCACATATATATGCACAACCAATGTAATTCCCTGAGATGTTACTATTGAAAGGAACGTGCTGCAATTCATGTATTAACACTCGTGACGTCACAATGCATAAGATCTAAAGAAACATGCCGCGACGGCTGTTCTAACTTGCAAACTGAACCCCCGACGAGATGAATTTTGACGTCACCCTTTTACCAAGGAAAAACAATTTCAGAAAACAAGAATGAAACAGACAACTATGGTGCATATATATAGAATAAATGTCATAATTTGTGTTTTGTTACGGGTATGCAACACACATCAAGTGCATTTATCGCATGAAATGCGCTAACGCGCATTACATGTACGATAAATGCACTTGCTGTGTGTTGCATACCCGTAACAAAACACAAATTAAGACACTTATTCTCTATATGCAAACATGTATATGTATTGCAACTTGCAAGTAAATTTCAAATGTTAACAGCCTATACAATTCTTTGGTTCTTTTTGCATTAAACATATTTTGCCTCTAAACTGACTAAAGTCATACATGACATTCAAACACAGCTTGAAAAATGACAAAACAATTGGCATTTCAAATTGTACTTCAACTCCACATTCAAATGTAATTTCATTCAACAGGTAGGGAAAGGTACTGATCAAGCTACGGTAATATACCTTGAAAGTGTTAAGTTACCTTTTTTCGGTGTAAAATCATAGCGGGGGCGGTGTCTGAGAAACAATCAATCTCTAGGCCTAAGATATTCATATGAAATAAAAACATGTAAGCTAACAGTAATCACTATCAAAATGTTTTCACACCTATAATCTCAATACAACGTAAAGTACATGTAGATCCATTGATCAGATGTTTAGCTGACAATTACGCGACTCTCTTTGAACGATGAAAGAAAAAAATACTTTGCACTGAAATAGGGGACATTTACCACAAATTTTAATTTGACAGGAATTTTCGTGTCCCGGCAGGACCGGTTTTTTAGGTGTTATTTTCCGGAAAATTTCTGTCCTGCCGGGACATCTGGCATGTATGCAGAGCAGTCTCTCCAGAGGGGATCACATATTATGACATTATATTTCAAGACAACTTTTCAATTTCCTCTCTTACTCCTCAAAACTCATCACTCACCACTCATTCACCATGCTTTGCAAAAGGTTACTGTACCTTCCACTATGTTAGGCAATACTCCAGAGGAGGTTATGCAGTAACTGGAAGAAGAAGATGTATGCAAGTGTTGTACAGTTATATATGCAGTGTATGCGGGGCAGGTGTGATTTATGTACTACAGTGGATGGTCCATACTTCCAACGACCTTTAACATGCCAATCACACGAGGCAATCTCCTCAGCTGTAGCAGGCTTTCTACTCTACCTTGATGAAAAAGTAGGAAAAAAGTAGGAGTAGTCAAGGAAAAAAAGTAGGAGAAAAATCAAATTCAAGGAATTGTGGTCCCCCGCTTTTGGGTGTTTGTCTTTAAAGAAATGCTTACAGACATCCCCCCCATTCTTAAGTTTTAATAATATATCTCATATATTATCAACATTCTAAATATGAAAGATTAACTCCAAGAAAAGGTCAAAAGGTACAAACTTTTGTTTTGTTTCCAAGGGACAGGGCTTATGAAAAGGTATGCACATGTGAAATATTTAAGACCTATGATTTAAATTAAAATCAACAACTTATGGTCGAGGTTGAAGTTTTTAAATGTGGGTCAACCTCCATGGACAAGGTCACAAGGTCAGGTTGTTGTTACCAACAGAAAGGTCTCATCACAAGGAATACACATGTGAAATGTGAAAGCCCTATCATTTTCCATTAAAAAGTTATGGTCAAGGTTATAGTTTTTTGAAAAGTAGGTCAAAGTCCAAGGTCAAGGTCACAAGGTCAAAAATTTTGGTATCCATGGAAAGGTCTTGTCACAAGGAATACACATGTGAAATATCAAAGCCCTATCACTTTCCATTCAAAAGTTATGGTCAAGGTTAAAGTTTTTAATAAGTAGGTCAAAGTCCAAGGTCAAGGTCACAAGGTCAAAAATTTTGGTATCCATGGAAAGGTCTTGTCACAAGGAATACACATGTGAAATATCAAAGCCCTATCACTTTCCATTCAAAAGTTATGGTCAAGGTTAAAGTTTTTAATAAGTAGGTCAAAGTCCAAGGTCAAGGTCACAAGGTCAAAAATTTTGGTATCCATGGAAAGGTCTTGTCACAAGGAATACACATGTGAAATATCAAAGCCCTATCACTTTCCATTCAAAAGTTATGGTCAAGGTTAAAGTTTTTAATAAGTAGGTCAAAGTCCAAGGTCAAGGTCACAAGGTCAAAAATTTTGGTATCCATGGAAAGGTCTTGTCACAAGGAATACACATGTGAAATATCAAAGCCCTATCACTTACCATTCAAAAGTTATGCACAAGGTTAAAGTTTTTGTGACTGACGGACAGACGGACAGACGGACGGACGGACGGACAGATGGATGGACGAACCGGTTTTAATGTCCCCGCGCTTTCGCGAAAGCGGGGGACAAAAATAGGAATTAATAGGGGAAAAGTAGGAAAATTTTTCCATCACTTTTAGCGACTATTTTCAGTAAGTATGACACACAAATCACAGTAAGCAATGATTGTTGACTGGTAATGTGTCATCTTTGAGGAAATCACAGAGAGAAACAAGGATAGATTGATTTTTCATGTAAAATAAATGGACGAGCGAAGCAAGCCCGAAATTTTCGTAAAACTTTGAATCAGATGTTGATGGCTATTTTGAAGCAAGTAATTTTTTACTTTTGAGATGAAAAAGTGAAATAGTAGGAGGTTTTGAAGAAAAAGTAGGAAAAAATAGGATCAAAATAAAAAATGATATGATCGCTGAGCGATGTAAGTCCCCTACCGGCGGCATATATTTATGTCCTGCAACTCTGCCTATGAATTACTCTTCAATTAAACACAAGTTTTAATTAAACTTACTGTCTGTGCAGCTCAGTTCTGAGGTTTTATCTGCTTTATCGATTCTACGAAGAGGTCAAGCGTGACAAAAGTTGAACTTGCTCTGTAACTATCCAAGACTAAGATGAGTATAAAATTTTACCTGAATATCTCTAATAGTTGCAGAAAAAAAGTCTGCAAAACTGACAAAACTGGATTGTGCAAGTCATCAAGGGGCATAACTCCTCGAAAAAAGGTCAAACGTGACAAAAGTCGAACTTGCTCTGTAACTATCCAAGAGTAAACTGTGTATCAAATTTCACCTGAATATCTCTTTTTGTTGCAAGAAGAAGTCCGGAAAACTGACATAATCTGAATTTTCCAAGTCATGAAGGGGCATAACTCCTCGAAAAATAGGTCAAGCATAACAAAAGTCAAACTTGCTCTGTAACTATCCAAGACCAAGCTGTGTATCAAATTTCATCTGAATATCTCAATTCGTTGCAGAAAACATAGGTAATCACAGATTACGAAGCTCACCTCGTGACAGCAAAATTCAATTCATTGTATATTGGCTTTTAAAGGCAAAACTACTCAAGCAGAAAAAGTAGGTCAAGGTCATTTTATGAAAGTTTGATCAAAGATACATCCAATATGCAAGTTTGGTACATGTATCACTTATACTTTGCTCAATATTGGCTTTTAAAGGCAAAATCACTCAAGCGGAAAAAGTAGGTCAAGGTCATTTTATGAAAGTTTGGTCAAAGATACATCCAATATGCAAGTTTGGTACATGTAGCACTTATACTTTGCTCAATATTGGCTTTTAAAAGCGAAATCACTCAAGTGGAAAAAGAAGGTCAGATGCTGCATCCGATGCATGGGTCCATCTCGGCATCCAAAGATGAATCACTTGTGCAAGTTTGGTTACTGTAGCATTAGTACTTTGTCAGATACTGAGCTACCCCAAACTTCTTAACCAAGTCACTCAAGCGGAAAATGTAGGTCAGATGCTGCATCCGATGCATGGGTTCACCTCAGCATCCAAAGATGAATCACTTGTGCAAGTTTGGTTACTGTAGCATCAGTACTTTGTCAGATACTGAGCTACCCCAAACTTCTTAACCAAGTCACTCAAGCGGAAAATGTAGGTCAGATGCTGCATCCGATGCATGGGTTCACCTCAGCATCCAAAGATGAATCACTTGTGCAAGTTTGGTTACTGTAGCATCAGTACTTTGTCAGATACTGAGCTACCCCAATTTTCTTAACCAAGTCACTCAAGCGGAAAATGTAGGTCAGAAGCTGCATATTATGCATGGGTTCACCTCAGCATCCAAAGATGAATCACTTGTGCCAGTTTGGTTACTGTAGCATTAGTACTTTGTCAGATACTGAGCTACCCCAAACTTCTTAACCAAGTCACTCAAGCGGAAAATGTAGGTCAGATGCTGCATCCGATGCATGGGTTCACCTCAGCATCCAAAGATGAATCACTTGTGCAAGTTTGGTTACTGTAGCATTAGTACTTTGTCAGATACTGAGCTACCCCAAACTTCTTAACCGGACGCGGGGGGACGTGGGGTTATAGCATAAGCTCACTCAACTTCGTCGAGGTGAGCTAAAAAGTCCGGAAAACTGATAATTGGACAGATGGACGGACGGACCGACCGACCAACGGACAGAGAGGAAACCAAGAGACCCCTTCGGCTTTGCCGGTAGGGGACTAAAAAGTAGGAAATAGTAGGAAAAAGTAGGAACAGTAGAAAGCCTGCCGCAACTGCAGAGGGGCCACTAAGACCGTTTTAGTTCCCTGCGTGTCAGAGAACAGGTGGGGGCGAGATGATATATCACCTCGAAGAAAGTCCACCCTCAACAGGATTCGAACCAGGGATCTTCAGATTGAAAATCCGGCACTCTACTGACTGAGCCACAGGCCGTAAAAGCACCTGGTATGTGTGCGTATGTGTACGACCTGTGTATTGTTTAAGGCCAGTATCATGCAGATACACAGTCATGTCAAATTTCTAACTTCAACCATTGCAAAAAGGAGCTGTTAAGATAAGGCGTAAAATCTGCCCTGAAAAGACGAAATTTAAAAATGCAAAAATTGAGAAAAATTTTCGGTAAAAATGAGAAGTTACTTGGTACAGATATGAATCTTCTGTCAGGTTGGATAAATTATTCAAAATAAGACTGATTTTTGGGTCAAAATAAGCATTTTTTCTAAAGAAATCAATGGAAAACGGGAAAGTTTTTCTACAACATTGTTCCCCCCCTCGGTTCAGAATGCCACTTTTACCAAAGGTGTATATCAATAAAACAAATTTTCTGACCAAATGGGGTTCTGAACCGAGGGGGGGAACAATGTCCTACAGGCGAAAAACGAAAAAAAGGGGGGATGGATGACTATTTTAGAATCAGTATTTAGAGCAGTAAAACAAATTAAAATTGCCATTTTTTCTTTTGATATCATGTAACAATCTATTCATAGTATGTTCCGATCAAATAATTAAACGTTAGGAAGGAAATGAACGAGAAAGTTGTCTATTTCTACACAGTGAATATTTCGCACCTGAAAGCTACATATATGGCTGATAAATACGAAATATAACCGTTTTTCTGTTTCCAGATTGCGATTTTTGCCGATTATATTGATATAATAACATCAAGGTTAATTTCTCTTATCCAATTTTGACATTAAAAGGTAGAGAAGTTTAATAAACATCAAATTTGTGTAAACTTAGAATTTTTTGTGAATTTTCGCTCGATATTTGACGTTTTCTCTCATCAGTACCCCTACCTCTTCAACCTGTAATTATAACAATTATAACATCTTTCACCAAATCTATCTAAATAAAATACCTACTAAGAATCTTCTAATACTTTATATTTTAATTAATCCAAATCACTTTTTACCTAAAATGGAAGGACAGCGCACGAGAAATAATCGAGTGATTTCAGGGCTAAATCAAGCCCTTATCTTAACAGCTCCTTCGCTATAGAGATTCCAATAAGATCATACTTTCTACGATTGTACCTATATATTTTATCTACTTTGTCACCAAATTTCATTTAAAAACTCCCTGTACTTCCAGAGATATCGTAGGTACCATTTCTTCAGTGACCTACTTTTTGTTTACTCGAATTTAGCGTGTCCATTCCAGCCCTAGCTTGGTGTTCAGTCAGTGCATTATCCAACTTGCAACAAGGTCATAGGCAGCACAGGCTCGCAATATAACCTTGCCGTCATCATTATTTTCCTATGCCATTTCACGCAATGATAAAACCCGAGAGGCATCGCAGGTACGGCATGTCTTCACAGTGACGTCATTCGCACTACTGACGTAAACAGTTCATAAGATTCAAAGGCAGAGGCACGTATTTGAGTGTTTCGTGACAAGTAAATGGGCAATGAAGGAAACAATTGTTATCTTGATGTACAAGACCCACGTCTAAAGATGGTAGGTTTCGATTTATAGCTTGAATTTGTATTTTTACAGTAGACTTCTCGCTCAGCTGATCGTGTTGGCAACGTACGAATGAAGAAAGAATCCCTGATACTGCGTCGTATTGCATCAAAAGAAAAGCATTGCATGTACACTGTATACCTCATAAATGTAGTCAAACATGATCAGTCAGGGGTGCTACTTCAACAAGTAATTAAAAAATTACTTCTACAAGTAATTATCTGACTGATATCAAATATACCCATGTTTCACATAAAAAGTTAAATAATGTCTTATTTCCTATGGCAAGTAAGAAAATACAGCAGTAGAAGGCAAGAGCACTTCCATTATTTTCAAAAGGAAATAACTTTTTCAGAAGAAACTGTTTGAGTTAAGAAAGATAGCCGAAATTGTAGCTGATTTTCACTTAAAAAGTTGCAAATTTGTGCAAGTTTGTAACCTTGTAGATTTTTAAACAGAATTTTCATCCCAATAGCAATAATTTTTCCTGAAAATTCAGACTTTCCTTTTTCAAAATAAAATTTAAATATAAATTACGATAATTGCTTAAAGCTTTACTCCTTTCATTTAAAGATAAGCCTCTTTCACTAAATATTACTTAAACAAGTAATTTTAAGGGAATGGTTTTACCTTGATATTTCTGTTACTGAAGCAGTTATTACTGATATGAGTAGCCCTTATAACAATTAAAAGCTTGAGAACTTTAAATGTGTATGCTACAATCATTGCAAACCATCCATTGCCTTACTTATTATGTATATTACTTGTATAAGTAATATGTTGCATGGACATCACAAGTAAATCAGTTACTTTTAGAGGTAATCATTTTAGAAGGCAAAATTAGAAAGTTACTTGAAAAGGTAATTTTTTTTTAATTACTTGTTGAAGTAGCTATGACCAGTATATAATGTATAGGGGATGCAAATTATGTATCCATAATTTGCATATATTTAATTATCTTTTATTTGTCAACAATTCTTTTAAATTCATATTCTAAATATAATTCAGGATGTTAAATAAGAAGAAAGTCTAAATTCAGTTTACAATTATTAAGTCAATATTATGGAAATTCTGTAATATGTTTTAATTATTTACTTCCTATTCATACATCTTTTAGAATAATGTAACTTAAGGGCAAATTATACTCAGATTTGGATAATTGTTAATACTACTATTGATCAAACAAATTAATTGCTCTGCCACAGGTAACATGCTAGGTGACAAACAATTACCTCATGCCAAAGCAAGTTTTACTCAGATCAATCAAATTAATTACATTTGACATGTTTGGACTTTAGGGTCAATCAAACATGTTGACATAATTACATAGAAATCTAGATGAATGAAATGGATAAAAGGAAGTCTTAACTTGGTACTTGACCCTTAAGACACTAAGTTTAACAGTCAGTCTAGAATTATACATCTAGGAGTACTGATGGATTTTATATAGCATACCGCATTAGAAATGACCATGATGTCTTAGTATTTGTTACTTCAGTTACATTGTGTATATAGTTTGTAAATAGTGAATAAACTTAGAAACTGTACAAGCTGTATTTGTATATGTACCTAGACATTCCTAGGTTAACAAGTGATCTGGGGATATCGGAGATATTAATATGTAAAAGGACTTAGTGTGGAGACAATGACCTTGATAGTCCCACACACCCCCACCTCCATTCTCACCCGGTCACAGGATGGTGGAGAAAAAGAAGGTTTAAGTTTAATTGAGGCAGTCAAACAATTTCGACCATACATTGCAAATACAAAATTTACAGTTTTCACTGACAACATAGCATTAAAATGGCTAAATGACATACGAAATATGAATGGCAGACTTGGGCGTTGGTCTCTTTTCCTACAAGGATTCAATTTTGACATAAAACACAAATCTGGAGTCAACAATTCAAATGCAGACGGGCTCTCTCGAAGAGTATACGACGCAGACACCAGAGAAAACACACCAGTCAATGCAATCAATTCATTTGTAGATAACAATACATGTCAAGTCACATTCGCATACATATATGAAAACGAACAAAGAATCTTTGCTCTAAATCCAGTGTCACCTTCAGATAACACTGTCACTCTTTCACACCCAAATGATATTGAAGTCAATAACACACTTAAACAGTTACAACAGTCTTGTTCTGACTTTGAAGATGTGTATAGGTACTTAGTACAGAGGGAAGTCCCAGAGGATGCAGGATCAGCCAGACGTACCGTAGCCGAATCGCATACGTACCAAGTGATCGATGGTGTACTGTATCATCTCTACCAAGATAGAAACAGAGGGGTACCAAGAGATCAACGGATCATCAAACAACTAGCAGTTCCAAGAGTGCTACGTGATGACCTGTTGAAATCGTACCATGACTCTATCGCTGGAGGTGGTCACCAAGGCTACGAAAGGACCTATGAAGCAATAAGACAAAAGTATTTCTGGCCGCGCATGTATACTGATATACTGCATTATACTTCTACCTGTATCAGATGCCAAAAAGCAAAAAGGGACACTCATGCACATTCTGCACCATTAAAACCGATGCCGATAGAAGACATTTTCTGTAGGATCCATATAGACATCATAGGACCCATTCAAAAATCCAATACTTCAAAGCAGAAATATAACTACATACTCCTTGTAGTGGACAGTTTCTCTAAATGGTGTGAAGCATTCCCATTGTACTCAGAATCCAGCACAGAAATAGCAGCCATTTTGTACAAGGAGATATTTACGCGATACGGAGCACCAAGGACCATAGTCACAGATCGTGGTCAGTCATTCTTATCAAAACTCATTAAGGCACTATGTGAACTCTTTCAAATCACCAAAAAGAACACTACTGCATACCACCCTCAGACAAATGCTGCCTGTGAGAGGATGAACAGCTTCATTCTGCAGTCACTAAGAGCATACTGTAATGGTAACTATGACAACTGGCCAGAGTTGTTACCTTCAATCATGATGGCTTACAGAATGACACCAGCTACTCAGTCAACAGGATATTCGCCTTTTTACATGATGTTTGGGCGTGAGATGAGAATACCTATAGACACTTCCCTGATACCAAAAGACAACATGTCCAGAGATCACAAGGAACATCTGCGTAAAGTCATTGAAAATCTGGATGTGGCGCGTAAAATTGCAACTGAGAATCTGAAGCGACACCAGGAAAAATATAAGAAACAGCACGACAAGAAGGCGTCAGAGCCAAAGTACAAGATGCTTGACAAAGTAATGTTGTTTGTTCCAAAAGTTCCTCCAGGTGTACCTCCTAAACTTCACTCCAAATGGCAGGGTCCCTATTACATTTTAGAGGAAGGACCACATCACACGTACAAGTTAGCAGACTGTCAGACAAACAAGGCTCTGAAAACATTGGTGAATGCAGCCAGACTGAAGATCTTCAAAGATCCAAGACAAAGGACTCGATATGAAGATGATAGTGAAAGTGATACTAGCAGTACATCTTCGGATGAGAGCCATCACAGCCAAGGTCACAGCTCAGACTCAGATGACAGTTCTGACAGTGACACAGATGATGACAGGAGCATAGCATCTCATCACAGACAACATAGCCAAAGAACTGAAGATGGAGCACCAAAACCGGACAAGAACATCAAACAAATCCTACAAGCGAAAAGGCAAAGTGGAATCACATGGTACAAGGTCAACTATGTAAACAAAAGAGGTACAAACTGGAGACAGGCACCATACGTTCCTGAAGACCTCAGAAGTAAATTCCATGTGGAGCGCACTATGAAGGGTCGTAAAAAGAAACCACAGAAACTGAAGTATCTACAAAGTCAGAATCAAGATCAGACTAACTCTAGCACTTCAGTACAAACACAAGACTCTTCCTCACAGACACATCAAGATACACATACTGTCATGCAAAATCAAATACACAATAGGGTTTCTTCAATAGCCAATGCTACTAATCAACATCATCAATCTACATCACCTACACATTATACCAATTCAGAACAATTTTCTCATGAAAGACATGAAAATAGTAGGGCATGTAAAATATGCAATCCTTATACATACTACAAGTACACCAGTGTAGAGATAGGCAGTAGTAGCTGCGTAAATATAATTGACACCACTGGAGTTCGAGTAAGAAACAATGAGGTAGAGGTCAGGTCAATTACTGAACTTGGCAATCACAACTGGGACCATGCACACTTTAGTGGACCAGGGGTATTGAATTTCTTCATAAGGGATCAATTTGATAAAATCAAAGAATTGCAGGAAGCAAGACCCAATGATAGAGCCTTATTCAGAAACTCAGTTTATATTCACAGTGTATCTGAAGCAATCAAAAATGAAAAGGGTGATTGGATATTTTTGTTAAATCCAAAGGATTTAAACATTCCTAGTTCTTGGGCTCAGATTCAACATGTGCCCTTAGCACCCTTGAACAGGTTCTTAGATAATGTCAAAGATGAATTCCATGCAGTATGCAGAGCTCTCGATATTGCATCCAAATTCACTAGGCATAATTAAATCTACATACAACATTATCACTATCTACCAATATAGTATCATATAAACCTTATATAAAACTGTACCACAATAAACATACCTTATTAAATATTAATCAAATTTTTGTAAAAAAATAATATATAAAAATAATCTTCTACAATTAATTATGAATAATCCTTTAAAACGCAATTATTATAGGTCTTTCATTAAAAGCAATAATAGCTGAATTAATAGTGCAGTTTTGTAGTCTATTGTACGTACTCTTCTACAAACAAAGTTTTCAGTAGGCTCTTATTTCTTTTGACATACTAAATTGGTCTCCTAAATTAAATTTTGGGGGGATGCAGATTGACAATTTTATTTTTGTTAGCCTAGATAGCTATCATGTATTAGAGTACTTGTGAGTCATGTGCCAGCGGAACACGACTTTGTGTTCTTAAACTGCTGGAGAACGGTACAATACCTCTGATAGTTCTTCCAGTGTTAAGAAGGGGGGAAGTTAGTCAGTCAATCTAGCTATTTTGGAATCCCATTACACATTATAGTGTTCACATGTAAGTAAATTGTGTTATAAGCATTGAATTTTCTGATATGGACATTTAAGGTACATATTCTATACATAATTTCTTGGTTTAGTAAAAAGATACTGAATATTTTATTGGTAATAATTGATAGTAATAAATGGTGTCACTGTATGTAAGAGTTGCCATGTGGTAAGAATGGTGGGTAGTACAGGAGGACAGGAGCCAAGGAACTGCAGGAATATATAGACATTCTCAGTAATCATGGAAAAGATCATTCCTTATACAGCTGTTTAATTTCAAGCCAAATAGAGCCTCAATTTGGTAATGGAATTTCACAAATCTGATGTTGTACAAAACCAAATTGGTTGACGTAATTGCTGTTTAGAAGATGCTGTAAAATCTATTACAATGGAATTCCAACTGATGAGCATGTGATATACTACAGATCAAGTCTAATCTGCATGAAGAAGAGCCGATAATCATCATAAAGTTAAATTATAATGTGAAGTGTCGGAATATATATAAGAAGGAATGTAAAAGTTCATATAAGCCGTAAAATGAAATATGGGAATTAAAAGTGCAAGAAAATTGAGAGTGAAATATATGAGCTATATAATACAAGCACCAGAGAAGTTCAATGTGAAATATATGTGCTATATAGTACAAGCACAAGAAAAATTCAATGTGAAAAAAAAAAAATGTGCTATCTTATAAGCACAAAAGAAATTCAATGTGAAAAATATGTGCTATCGTATAAGCACAAGAGAAATGTTGAGAATATATAAATTCCGATTAAAGATTCATCAAAAGAAAATGGATGTACCAGATGATATGTAGCTTCATGTATCCCGAATGAAGCCGATTCAACTTTGTCATAGCAGCACATTTTCATTCCAGGACATTGTGACTTTCTAACTTTGTTTTATTAAGCCGGCGTGTATATAGATGTACAGTATATTAATTGCTTCATTGAACTTTTATTGAACATAAACTTTGAATATGATAGATACAAAATATACTGACTGAACTGAACTGAAGTGACTATTCCTTCTTATCATAATGATAATAATTTTTTCAATTCACTTTATCTTAATATTTTCACTGATATTTTCATCTTACATGAAACATCTCATTGTCATATTTAATTTTACAGGAGTAAAATTAGGTGGTCAAGGGGGATATATGACCAGTATATAATGTATAGGGGATGCAAATTATGTATCCATAATTTGCATATATTTAATTATCTTTTATTTGTCAACAATTCTTTTAAATTCATATTCTAAATATAATTCAGGATGTTAAATAAGAAGAAAGTCTAAATTCAGTTTACAATTATTAAGTCAATATTATGGAAATTCTGTAATATGTTTTAATTATTTACTTCCTATTCATACATCTTTTAGAATAATGTAACTTAAGGGCAAATTATACTCAGATTTGGATAAATGTTAATACTACTAGTGATCAAACAAGTTAATTGCTCTGCCACAGGTAAGCATGCTAGGTGACAAACAATTACCTCATGCCAAAGCAAGTTTTACTCAGATCAATCAAATTAATTACATTTGACATGTTTGGACTTTAGGGTCAATCAAACATGTTGACATAATTACATAGAAATCTAGATGAATGAAATGGATAAAAGGAAGTCTTAACTTGGTACTTGACCCTTAAGACACTAAGTTTAACAGTCAGTCTAGAATTATACATCTAGGAGTACTGATGGATTTTATATAGCATACCGCATTAGAAATGACCATGATGTCTTAGTATTTGTTACTTCAGTTACATTGTGTATATAGTTTGTAAATAGTGAATAAACTTAGAAACTGTACAAGCTGTATTTGTATATGTACCTAGACATTCCTAGGTTAACAAGTGATCTGGGGATATCGGAGATATTAATATGTAAAAGGACTTAGTGTGGAGACAATGACCTTGATAGTCCCACACACCCCCACCTCCATTCTCACCCGGTCACATAGCACCCCTGACTGATGATGGTATAAACTTGCAATACTTTATTCAAAAATGTAAAGCCCCTGTTCCAGTCTGCAAGAATCTTTCAGACAAACAATAGGCGATGACGGCAGAGGTAGATTTCAAAGTGAAGAAAAGCGGAACTGAAATCAGACGCATGCGTAGGAGAATGTGCATTATCAGCGCCTTCCATTTTATTTACATAGATCGGACTGAATTGGAATAAGCGATCTGATTGGAATAACTTTTACCGTAGTTTTGTTCTGATCTCTATTGTAAAAGTTCGCCCAATCAGATCACTTATTCCAATTCAGTCCGATCTATGTAAATAAAATGGAAGGCGCTGATATTCAAATCGTAGCAGTTTGAGTGTTTAATCGATTAACGAGGAGTTACAAGCATACATTACACTTCTAGGTATAGAAATCAATTTAGAATTCACAAACAATCAAGTGTTCATAACGCATTGGTCTGTTGCATCTCGCAAATAGAATGCACTGACTGAACACCAAGCCAGGGCTGGAACGGACACGCTAAATTCGAGTAAAGAAAAACTAGGTCACTGAAGAAATGGTACCTACGATATCTCTGGAAGTACAGGGAATTTTTTAATGAAATTGGTGACATAGTAAATAAAATAGTACAATCGTAGAAAGTATGATCTTATTGGAACCTCTATAGTGAATTTTTGCAATGGTTGAAGTGAGAAATTTGACATGACTGTGTATCTGCAAAAAAAGATACTGGCCCTAAACAATACACATGTCGTACACATACCCACACATACCAGGCACTTTTACGGCCTGTGGACTGAGCTATGCGTCCTAAAATTGTGGGGACATTGTGACCTTGACCGCCATGGTGACAATCCTAAAAGAGTTTTGGGCTACTAGTATCATGTCAAAAGGTCAAAGTCAGCGAATGGTGAGTGACTTTTTTCTTCCAGAATTTATGCACATATGTTATGGATTATCTTGGTCCTTGGTGAATATATATCTTTATCCGCCATTTAAGTTATATTCTAGATAATGACACTCTCGCATACCTGTATAAAATAAAGTCTGTTGAAGTTTGAAGAGATAAATCTTCGTCGATGATCTTGCGTGTGTGAAAACCACGATTGCTATTCGAAGATACGGATCATCTCGTACAAGAGAATTTCGAGTCCAGACATTTCGCGCTCTTCTCTTCGGAATATAATTTATTGCTTCTTACGCAGAGAAGACAATAGCTGTCTCACACAATGTTTCTATTCGTGTGGTGTGTAATTTCACGCAAAAATAACCGAAGAGAAACTTCGTGTGAGACGGGCGAAATATTGAAGCTTAACTGAAGATACTGAAATTATAGAGAAATCATCAAAAAAGTTCTAGGACTTGTAAATTCTGTTTCAAATTTGCGATGAAATAAAAGAAGATTTTCGTAAATAAAAAATGAACGAATGGAAACATCGTGTGAAACAGCTAAATAATGTCTTCTCTGCAGAATGTACAGACAAATTTCAGGTAGTGGCGGTACAGCGGATTCAGAGCTTTCATCGCAAAGTGGGGGGGGGGGGGGGGGGTCATAGGGGCATATTTACCAAAAACTTTGAAATTTTCAAGAATGCCTTTTCCAGACTACTTGAGACTAACTTTTATCATGACGAAATCATAGGTTTCCGGACGAAACGGACCACCTTTCTCTTTCATCAATCTTATGCGCAGTGTTAACAATGATATAAATCTGTTCAGCCTCCTGGCCTGTCATTACTGAAATTCAAATATCATTTTGATTGCCACCACTTTTAAATTGCAATTGTAATTAATTACTGTCATGTTCATAAGTTTGAGCTCGATGGCATAATTGATTAACAGACGGACAAACATGACTGGAGACAGGCGCTTAGCCATCTCCATAAACACTCGGTTGCAGCACCCACAGCAAAACACCCAATGCAAAAAACACATAGCAGACACGCACAGAGAGAGAGATACACAAATGACAATTAAGGAACGCCAAATCACACCATAGTTCTTCATCAAACACACATAACTACACATAAATCAACGAGATCTCGATGGGCAATCGGTGCCGACTCAGGACGGCCATCTGCCGCGCAAGTATATCGGGATTACGTGAGCACAACCCTACCACTTTTTCGATTACCCAGAGGTCTCGAAGAACGCACAATACCTCCTCACCATACAAACAGACAGAATGACACAGGGGCCAAAAAATAAATGAATATAAAATTGAAGGCCTACGAAATACAGTCGTGCTCTGTCGGCTGTACATAGCGAGCTCATGCATGTTACCATCCGAGGAGTCCGACTGACATTCAGAGAGGACAGGTGGTCGGGGTCATATATGGAGTCCTGTCGTCACAGTCAGTCAGAGTGCAGTTCCTTGGAATGCGCTGGTACAGGGGTATAGATTGGTCAAGTACCAAGCCAATTGTCCGTCTGGTGACAGCAGGATCATAACCACGGTATTAAAGGCGTTTGATGATTCTAACACAATTTTCAATGGTAATTCTACCTTAATTCTTATCTTGTTTATTATGTCACCATAAAAGGCAGGTTGAGAAATGTCCAAAGTGATATACTCTGTTGCTTGTATATGGAACGCCAAATTAACAGAAACTCAAATAATTAGAGAGCTCTTCAATTAATTAAAGAGCTCTTTAAAAGAATTAGAGAGCTCTATAATTTAATTAGAGAGCTCTTTAATTCTATTATTGCGCTCTTTAATTCATTTATTGCGCTCATAAATACAATTAGAGAGCTCTCTAATTCTTTTAAAGAGCTCTTTAATTCGCATCATTTATTAAGCGCAATAAATGAATTAAAGAGCTCTCTAATTTTATTATTGAGCGCAAAAAAAAAATGAATTAAGGAGGGCAATAATTGTTTTATTGCGCTCAATAATACAATTAGAGAGCTCTTTAATTCTTTTAAAGAGCGCAATAAATATGTCAATTAAAGAGCTCTTTAAAAGAATTAAAGAGCTCTTTAAAAGGATTAAAGAGCTCTTCAATTAATTACAGAGCTCTATTAAAGAATTGAAGAGCTCTATAAAAGAATTGACGAGCTCTTTAATTCATACAAAGCCGATTTTTGTAATTAGAGAGCTCTTTAATTCAATTGAAGAGCTCTTCAATTGTTTTACAGAGCTCATTAATTTAATTAAAGAGCTCTATAATTCTTTTAGAGAGCTCTTTTATTATAATATGGATATGTCCGTTTTAAAGAGCTTTCTAATACAATTAAAGAGCTCTCTAATACAATTGAAGAGCTCTCTAAAAGAATTAGAGAGCTCTTTAATTGAATTATAGAGCTCTGTAAAAGAATTAAAGAGCTCTGTAAAAGAATTGAAGAGCTCTCTAATTACAATGATCGGCAATGTATGAATTAAAGAGCTCTATAATTTAATTAGAGAGCTCTTCAATTCTTGTATAGAGCTCTATGATTAATTGAAGAGCTCTCTAATTCTTTTAAAGAGCTCTTTAATTAATTGAAGAGCTCTCTAATTATTTGAGTTTCTGTTAATTTGGCTTTCCATACTTGTATGGGTCCCGAATTTCAAAAGAAGCTGACACTAATTTTTTCCAGAAAGTCTTTACTAGTTTATGAAAGCGAAGACCTTTAAAAGTTTCTACTATGAAAATCCGAAACATCAGTACGTACATCCTCTAGCATAACGGATGAGCTGTGAAATGTAAATACTGTATGACGGTTATCTAGGAACACCACCGTCAAGCCAGGGAAAATTTACTATGTTGAATCCAAAATTATCTCTTTTGTCATACACAGTTGTATGAATCTCTTCGTCAATTTTTGATATCTAGGTCCAAAAATGGCGTTTCTGAACTTGTAACGTTTGCCCTGTTTAGCGTCAATTCTTGTGGATATACTAGTATGTCATTTTCATACTTTTCAAAAACAGGATTGTCAATGGTAAGAATATCATCCAGGTATGAAACTTATCAGATCATCATGCCTTTTCTGCTTTTGAAGATTTTGTGGATAAATTCTTTTACGTAAGTGTATAAAAATATATCATCATCATCATCTTCATCATCATCATTATCATCAAGCTCTTCTTTTCTTCTTCCTTTCTTTTTTTTCACGATTTTTGTCTGTTTATATCATCACAATGTTTTTGCTTTTCAGATGTTCATCATTTATAAAATTCATTAAGGTAGTGATGTTTCTTTCTTTTCTTTAAAAAAATGATTAATGTGTTACGTGTTATGCTGTCATTCTTGACTATATTATGTAACTTATTATATTAGTATTGTAGGGAGAGAGCACTTAATAATGTTGTAAAAACTAAACACCCCATCCCACTTCATTGAAACATGTTCAAATTCAAATCCATGTATATCTGCAACAAGAGCGCAAATTAGTACCCATAGGGATCCCTGCAACTTGCTGTAGAGTTCCTCACCAAATCTAACATAAATGCTGTGACTTGTTGTCAAAGAGGAAGGACAAGGCAATACACAGGTCACCAAATGCCCATGGTTTGTATGATTTGTATATTCTGTAGCGGAAAAGAAACCCTTACATTCAGATGTACAAATATATAACTTTTCCCCTCTCGACCCGAACTCCAATTACGCAGGTGCTTCGATGTCGTTATTGTTCCCCGCTTTCGCGAAAGCGCGGGGACATTAAAACCGGTTCGTCCGTCTGTCCGTCCGTCTGTCTGTCCGTCAGTCACAAAAACTTTAACCTTGTGCATAACTTTTGAATGGAAAGTGATAGGGCTTTGATATTTCACATGTGTATTCCTTGTGACAAGACCTTTCCATGGATACCAAAATTTTTTTTTTTTTTTTTTTTTTTTTTTTTAAATAAATGGTTCCTCCCTTCAGCCATCCAACTCCACCATTTATTACATCATTTTATAGTGCTGAACCGTCAGACAAAGTTCACATGTAAATATTTTCAAATTAAGAAATTCATTATTCATATTCATCATTTATATCCATAATTATTGTAAAAATATTAATATCTGGTATGGTATATATATATTATATCATTGTATATGTTTCTGTCCATATCATGATGTAGGAGTGTTTCAGCCTTATAAAATGTAACATTGCCTTCTAAATAGAGTTAAATAATTGCTAGAGTAAAATATGTTCTTTGGGTAACGGTTCAGCACAACATACTTAATTAGAAATACAGGTGAAGATATTTGCTAAGCTGACTACACTATCTCTTATAGAATATTTTTGAAGGATATTTATCAAGACAACAATGATCCGTGTGTCCATTCATTTTCAGTATAGCGATCCAGTTATCACTGACTGTATAGAATGGACACACGGTCAAAGTATGCTTAATGAGATTTACTTTATTACCTATTTTAAAACAGCAGTTAGTAATGTCGTCAGCTCAACAATCACAAAATATACATACATAATATTACTGCTAAATGGATGGATGAGAAGAGTAAAGATTCCAAAAAAAAAATCAACAAAAAAAAAAAAAAAAAAAGAAAAAAAAAGAAGAAGAAGAAAGAGAGAAAGGATAGATATTTATAATGATATATGAACAAAAAGAAAGGAAAAGGAAAAGGCTGTAAATGAATAAATATATGAAATAGATAAATAACTTGACATATAAACAGAACTGTACAATTTCGGTAATTGATCTACATCATTTCATATTATTCTTCTTTAAAAAAGTAAAAGATCTTGTTCTTAAGCATTCGTTACATTATAATCATTAAGCATCTTCATTTAAGAGGTTAATGAGGTTTTCCCATTTCTTTTCGAAATCACTTATTCTGTTATTTTTTCTACTTATCATTTTTTCTATTTTAATGTACTGGATTATTTTCATTTTCAGAATTCTAAAATACGGAATTTGTTCTTTCATTTTCATTTCATAGATAAATCTTTTATATAACAATATAATCGTGTTGATAGCCCTATTGCGTTCGCCAAACATTCCTAGTAAGATACAATGTTTTTCAAAGCTGATCTGATAATTTGATGTACTATTTATCCATTGTTCTAAAGATTGAAGGATTGGAAAAACTATATCACATTCAAAAAAGAGATGTTTTATACATTCATTGACTGTCTTGCAAAATGTACAATTGGGATTTTCTTTGATTTTTATTTTAAAAAGTAGTTCATTTGTACCCAGAATTCTGTGGATTACCCTATATTGTATCCATTGAAGATATCTATCAATAGTAGTAGAGAACACATATGAGTTACATACAAACTTTAACCTTGACCATAACTTTTGAATGGAAAGTGATAGGGCTTTGATATTTCACATGTGTATTCCTTGTGACAAGACCTTTCCATGGATACCAAAATTTCTGACCTTGTGACCTTGGACTTTGACCTACTTATTAAAAACTTTAACCTTGTGCAGAACTTTTGATTGGAAAGTGATAGGGCTTTGATATTTCACATGTGTATTCCTTGTGACAAGACCTTTCCATGGATACCAAAATTTTTGACCTTGTGACCTTGGACTTTGACCTACTTATTAAAAACTTTAACCTTGACCATAACTTTTGAATGGAAAGTGATAGGGCTTTGATATTTCACATGTGTATTCCTTGGGACAAGACCTTTCCATAGATACCAAAATTTTTGACCTTGTGACCTTGACCTTGGACTTTGACCTACTTATTAAAAACTTTAACCTTGACCATAACTTTTGAATGGAAAGTGATAGGGCTTTGATATTTCACATGTGTATTCCTTGGGACAAGATCTTTCCATGGATACCAAAATTTTAGACCTTGTGACCTTGACCTTGGACTTTGACCTACTTATTAAAAACTTTAACCTTGACCATAACTTTTGAATGGAAAATGATAGGGCTTTGATATTTCACATGTGTATTCCTTGTGACAAGACCTTTTCATGGATACCAAAATTTTTGACCTTGTGACCTTGACCTTGGACTTTGACCTACTTATTAAAAACTATAACCTTGACCATAACTTTTGAATGGAAAGTGATAGGGCTTTGATATTTCACGTGTGTATTCCTTGTGACAAGACCTTTCCATAGATACCAAAATTTTTGACCTTTTGACCTTGACCTTGGACCTTCTTATTAAAAACTTTAACCTTGACCATAACTTTTGAATGGAAAGTGATAGGGCTTTGATATTTCACATGTGTATTCCTTGTGACAAGACCTTTTCATGGATACCAAATTTTTTGACATTGTGACCTTGACCTTGGACTTTGACCTACTTATTAAAAACTATAACCTTGACCATAACTTTTGAATGGAAAGTGATAGGGCTTTGATATTTCACATGTGTATTCCTTGTGACAAGACCTTTCCATAGATACCAAAATTTTTGACCTTTTGACCTTGACCTTGGACCTTCTTATTAAAAACTTAAACCTTGACCATAACTTTTGAATGGAAAGTGATAGGGCTTTGATATTTCACATGTGTATTCCTTGGGACAAGATCTTTCCATGGATACCAAAATTTTAGACCTTGTGACCTTGACCTTGGACTTTGACCTACTTATTAAAAACTTTAACCTTGACCATAACTTTTGAATGGAAAATGATAGGGCTTTGATATTTCACATGTGTATTCCTTGTGACAAGACCTTTTCATGGATACCAAAATTTTTGACCTTGTGACCTTGACCTTGGACTTTGACCTACTTATTAAAAACTATAACCTTGACCATAACTTTTGAATGGAAAGTGATAGGGCTTTGATATTTCACATGTGTATTCCTTGTGACAAGACCTTTCCATAGATACCAAAATTTTTGACCTTTTGACCTTGACCTTGGACCTTCTTATTAAAAACTTAAACCTTGACCATAACTTTTTAATGGAAAGTGATAGGGCTTTGATATTTCACATGTGTATTCCTTGTGACAAGACCTTTTCATGGATACCAAATTTTTTGACATTGTGACCTTGACCTTGGACTTTGACCTACTTATTAAAAACTATAACCTTGACCATAACTTTTGAATGGAAAGTGATAGGGCTTTGATATTTCACATGTGTATTCCTTGTGACAAGACCTTTCCATAGATACCAAAATTTTTGACCTTTTGACCTTGACCTTGGACCTTCTTATTAAAAACTTAAACCTTGACCATAACTTTTGAATGGAAAGTGATAGGGCTTTGATATTTCACATGTGTATTCCTTGGGACAAGATCTTTCCATGGATACCAAAATTTTAGACCTTGTGACCTTGACCTTGGACTTTGACCTACTTATTAAAAACTTTAACCTTGACCATAACTTTTGAATGGAAAATGATAGGGCTTTGATATTTCACATGTGTATTCCTTGTGACAAGACCTTTTCATGGATACCAAAATTTTTGACCTTGTGACCTTGACCTTGGACTTTGACCTACTTATTAAAAACTATAACCTTGACCATAACTTTTGAATGGAAAGTGATAGGGCTTTGATATTTCACATGTGTATTTCTTGTGACAAGACCTTTCCATAGATACCAAAATTTTTGACCTTTTGACCTTGACCTTGGACCTTCTTATTAAAAACTTAAACCTTGACCATAACTTTTTAATGGAAAGTGATAGGGCTTTGATATTTCACATGTGTATTCCTTGTGACAAGACCTTTTCATGGATACCAATTTTTTTGACATTGTGACCTTGACCTTGGACTTTGACCTACTTATAAAAAACTATAACCTTGACCATAACTTTTGAATGGAAAGTGATAGGGCTTTGATATTTCACATGTGTATTCCTTGTGACAAGACCTTTCCATAGATACCAAAATTTTTGACCTTTTGACCTTGACCTTGGACCTTCTTATTAAAAACTTAAACCTTGACCATAACTTTTGAATGGAAAGTGATAGGGCTTTGATATTTCACATGTGTATTCCTTGTGACAAGACCTTTTCATGGATACCAAATTTTTTGACATTGTGACCTTGACCTTGGACTTTGACCTACTTATTAAAAACTATAACCTTGACCATAACTTTTGAATGGAAAGTGATAGGGCTTTGATATTTCACATGTGTATTCCTTGTGACAAGACCTTTCCATAGATACCAAAATTTTTGACCTTTTGACCTTGACTTTGGACCTTCTTATTAAAAACTTAAACCTTGACCATAACTTTTTAATGGAAAGTGATAGGGCTTTCACATTTCACATGTGTATTCCTTGTGATGAGACCTTTCTGTTGGTAACAACATTCTGACCTTGTGACCTTGTCCATGGAGGTTGACCCACATTTAAAAACTTCAACCTCGACCATAAGTTTTTGATTTTAATTTAAATCATAGGTCTTAAATATTTCACATGTGCATACCTTTTCATAAGCCCTGTCCCTTGGAAACAAAACAAAAGTTTGTACCTTTTGACCTTTTCTTGGAGTTAATCTTTCATATTTAGAATGTTGATAATATATGAGATATATTTTTAAAACTTAAGAATGGGGGGATGTCTGTAAGGATTTCTTTAAAGACAAACACCCAAAAGCGGGGGACCACAATTCCTTGAATTTGATTTAAAAAAAAAAATAGAGACAAACAAGTGGACATGGTCATTAATTAGCTTCCTAGCTATATATGGATTCACCTCCTGAATCTTTCGAGGGTTTTGCCCTGAACACATTTCGGGCCTTTTAGCGGCTACAAATTCCTCTGTCTGAATGAGTGCTTCCACTACTTGAAAAGCACTCTGGCTACGCGCGCCTGGAATGGATCGTGAGTAAATTTACCCCCCCCCCCCCAACTATAGCTTAGGTATAATCGCCCCATTGGACGTTTCTGTCCTTTGTAGGGAGTTATAAATATCCACAATAGGTTACATTTTTCACTTATATCTCAAGGTATGCCAAAATTAATGACAATAGGTTACATTTTTCACTTATATCTCAAGGTATGCCAAAATTAATAATTTTTCACTTATATCTCAAGGGATGCCAAAATTAATGATTTTCCTCGTTTTGTTTTTCTAATTTTTTTTAAGAATTTTTTTTCTCAAAAACATACAGGGTTGAATCCCCCTTGACGTTTTGAACTATCCCCTTTCCCCCATCCCTCCCCTAGAAAATTTTCTAGTTCCGTCTATGCACGCATAGTTCATCAAAACAAAAACATCAAGAGCGTTTTACGTAATTACTATAGTTGTTTTTTCTAATCAGGATTCCGTTATCACCTGTAAACAATATGCTCCTTCGTTACAGACAATGGCTGGGCTCCAAAGAGTAAAGAGAGAACCAAGAATCTCATTGATCTAAGCGCACGGCGTTGATCTATATATAGATAGAGAACAACTCATTTCTCAGAATTCTTTTGACTTAATTTTACCCTAGCCAAGCCACTGATCGGGAAATTAAGTTTCCATGGATTCACTCACATCTGCCTTACTGACCACACTGGATTGAACCATCCAGATTTTTTTTTGTTCAGTATTTTGTGATTTTTGGACATTTAAAAGAAAACCCTAACAGTGAAAAATATTACTGAGTTATTAGGTGAGTTACTGCCGGGCCATCTACAGAGATTTGTCGGGTTGATCAAGCTTATAGAAGGCGAGACGAAGCGAAGCCTCGCCTTCTTTGGGCTTGATCAACCCGACAAATCTCTGTGGACGGTCAGTAACACACCTTATAACTGTTTTATTTATTCGAGGACCAAAAACTCCGTTTTTTTTTGGGGGGGGGGGGGGTTGTTTTTGTTTTTTGCAGGAAATTGGCGTTTCACGACTCATTTTACTTGCGAATTCATTTATGCGGCAATGGCGGAATTGCTGACGGTCTATAGACGGTGTGCACGTGACGCGATTTACGTTTCCTGATTGGTTCAAACTAGTCTTTGGCAAAATAAATGCATTTCTTTATATTTAGCTTTAATATTCAGAAATTCAGGTCAACTTTGAATATAGGCAATGTTGCTCAATTTTGTGAGGAGAATAAATATTTTGCAGTTTCCGGGCATCTGAAGGAAAACTATCACATACAGAGAATCAATTTCTTAGATATAGATTTTAAACCAAGCAATATAGAACCATTTTAAATCGCCCAATTATGTTCAGAGTTATGGCGGACATATACTGCTTATTCAGTTTTAGGATAGATATCCTTTAGATTTGAATCAGTGTCATGCTATTGTATGTAAAAGAGATGTGTATTGACACTTGATGTGGTTACCATGGGGATAAATGAAGTTCTGAGAACTTCCCAAAATGACTAATGCAGACATTTTCCATTTGGCCATATATATAGTCACAGCTTTCGTATTTCACACGTGAATTATTTTGACAAAGTCTTTCTGTTGATGCCATTTTTTCCCCTATGACCTTGACCTTGGGATACCATTTTTTTTACCTGTGAACTTAATTAATTAGCCCTTGAGTTTGACCTTCTTTTGAAAAGCTTAAACTTTGACCATTACTATAAGATGTTTTAAGTGATAGAACATTTATATTACATCTACATCTATACTGTTGATACACAGTGTAATCCTTTTTACAAGAGCTAGTTTTCCTTTGATACCAAAATCTTCGAAGCTGACGATGACCTTGACGTTTGACCTGTGTATAAGCTTGAGCAAATGAGTGCATGCTTAAAAACTTGTATGTTTCTAGTGTCACGGACATTTGATGGTAATACATGTACCCATTTTTTTTTTATTTTTTACATTATGGTCGACCTTGACCTTGGAGAATGAGCGACCTTGACGATAAACATCCAAAAGCTTAAGTTGGGACCACATTTCTCATTATTATAGTCAGTGTCAGCTGATGTATGACCATAAAGAAGACAGTCCTGGATCAAGCCATTGAAAAGGAAAGGGGGGGGGGGAGGGGAGGTACCATACAGTCGACTTAAGCAGCGAACCACTGGCGTTCGTTAAAATTTAGAACTAATTAATTCCCGTCATAATAAGAACTTTTCGTATCATACATGTATGTGCATGCGCGGATCTAGAATGTCCATAGGAGGGGTTCAAGACTATATGATTTTCATAAAACTATATAAAATTGACATTGCATTTTTTTGTTTTTACAGATTTTAAAAGGGGAGGGGGGAATGGGTTGCTCATGCATTTCATTTGATATTTTTCATATTTTAATAATTGTCTGGCAGCTCTGCGTTATTCTTGCAAAATGTAAATATGAAGATTATACTTAAAGTACGGTAATAAATTGGGGAAAATTAGTGATCATCGCTGACGGACGTCATGCGCGGATCCAGAGGGGGGGGGACCGGGGGTCTGGACCCCCCCCTGAGATTTTCGGAGATGGGGTCATGCTTTGGCCGATTTCTAATTGAAAGGGGTCTAAAAATGCAAAAAAGGCTTTGAATACTAAAATTTCGGCTCGCTTCGCTCGCCATTTACAAATATACAATTATTTTTTTCTGCAAAATTCCTTAATCATTTCAATTTTTCATACTAAATAATTTTATATAACTGTCTTGGTCTCATGCACTCGTATTTTCAACAGTCCCTTATTTAATAGGATGTAACCTTCCTCATCTTTTTCAAGGTTTTGTCATATTAAGATGTCAGATTATTTGGGAAAATGACTTATCTATTAATTCTCATGAAATATAGACAAAATGGGAATTTATCAAAATTTTCGCGGCTCGCTCCGCTCGCCGATATAAGGAGTGAAATATTCAATGTTATAAATAATCATCTCCATCGAATCAAGACAAATTGATATTTCATATATATATAAAAAATTTAAGGCTCGCTTCTTCATAAAAATAAACGTAAAAGGAAAGCCAACAATACCCGCCCTTAAAAAATCAATCCTTAGTGCACACGTTGCCCCCTCCCCCCGATGTGCACCGAAATATACCTGTAGACATGATAGGTAGACTACAATTTTGGACCCCCTCTGACCCAAAATGCTGGATCCGCGCATGGACGTACCGCCAAGGGAAGAGGTCTGGGTTAGACAGCTGACGTACAGACATGACAGTGAACATTTCAAACCCATCCCCTTGGTTGTCCTGTTTGTAAAGAATCCCCAAATAGATTCCCAGTCGAAATACATATATAAATAATAGTAAGGGGAGGAATGTTATTTTTGTCTGATACCATCCTTCTAGCTACAGTTACCGAATTCCACTGATAATCTATCTTTAGATCACAGTCTTCCGCATTCTGCTTACCCACAGCGTATTCACATTCTTAAAATAATTTCTCCTAGAACATTGTAGAACCGCTGGATCTGATCTTTAGACTTCGTTGATAACTTTCCACGCGTGGGTCTATGTAGATTGGGGGGGGGGATAAGAATTTAAAGGGGTTTTCCTACTTTGTAAAGGGGCTAGGATATTGGGATATAAAGATAAGGATGGGGTTCCAGAGGGTGTCAGAAAGTGCGGATCTGGGCCACTCCGAATTGGCCAACAATGCAAAATTCCCCAATTTTTTTCAAAAACAATAGACCCCCCCCCCCCCCCCCGACGGCTTGGACACCCCTGGCATTTTTTTTTCTAGATCCACCCATGAGTCACGTCGCCCTTGCATCCGCGCGTGCCACAAATGTAGTAACTTGAATATTTTCCTTATCCATGATAGTGAACTCAGTTCACCTCCTTCGTCATGGAGGGGGTTCTCTATTAGGCGGAGCGTGGCAGAACTACCACAAAGGGATATATTTCATTGATTTTCCGTATGTGTGTGTGAGAGGGTTGGAGGGGGGTGTTTAGCCTTTTATTTTCAAAATATAAAGACGAACATTTCTTTACAAGGGAGTTACATGTATATGTATATTCCTAGTCTCTAGTTGTTGTTTTTTTCCTCTATAATTTCAATGTGATTTCTTTTTTTTTTTCTATGTTTTTGACAAACAGCAGCAATAGAAAGAATCTGTGACCTTGGACCAACACTTGAATCTTTATTCTCATATTTGGCACATGTTTCTTGTGACAATATACATGTATACCTTTCTTTTGTTACCATAATGTTTGACCTTGTGTCCTTGACCTTTATTTGATAAAACAAAACAAAACATTGGCCACATCTTCTCCTCCATCATCCATGCAACAAGACCTTTATGTCGGTACAAAAAAAAAAAGACCTTGTGATGTATAGCCTGACTTTTTTCCTACATTTGAAAACATTAAAATTGGCCATTATTATATCATTACTATACTATAAGAGACAGGACTCTCATGTTTGGCACTAGTACTCCTTGTGACAAGACTTTTCTGTTGGTACCAATTTAAATTTTGTCATCACATGTTCTTGATTCTGACCTTTGATCATAATTTGGAAAACTATAACATTGCTCATTACCAGTAAACTGCTTGATGAGTAGGAATCTCATTTTGGTATGTATATTCTTTTTGACAAGATCTTCTCTTATTTAGTACTAATTTTAAATTTTTGATCATGTGACCCTGACTGTGACCTTTGACCTACATTTCGATTAAGTAATGTACCATAAGAAAAAGACTTTCATATTTGCATGTGTGTTCCTTGTGACAAAACCTTTTTTAGGTTCGAAATTCTTGATACATTTGTATTGATAAACATAACAAGAATGTAATTTCTCATTAGAGCAATGTATTGTACATTGTGATTTCTAAATCATAAAGGCATAGTTATGACAAATATTGCTTGACATGTATAGACAACAAACTAAAAGCTAAAAAGCAGCGATAAAAATACTTTGTGGCAATGTCATTTGCATCATTTCTATTTCAAATTTTTTGCAAAAAATAAAAGAATGTTTATGTAAATAAACATTACATTTATTTACCACGTATGATAATACTGTTGTTGATGTCATGATAAATGTAAACGTACATGTATAGTATTTCAAATTAAAGCTAAGTTAAACACACTAGTAGATGAGCAAACTATGAGATTCAAATTAAGTCTGTAGAAACTGATAAATGAGCCAAAACTTGTTTCGGTAAAATAAAAAAAATTAATTAATAGTTGTAGAATTCAAAATTTCCCTCAGGACAGGCTGACATATTAAAAATTTCATATTTTTTTATTTAACATGAATGAAAATAAATAAATCATTAAAGAATTAACATTGACTTTTTTTAAGCATCAAATTATTGCTCTGTGAATTTGAATACAAAATGAGAAAAGAGGAAAAAATATAAATAATTTTTTTGAGTTATCAGATAGTGCACATTTTGCAACAAATAAGAGGGAATTTAAATTCGAAGATTTCACTAACACAAAAAGTTGGATTCTAAAGATAAAAATAATTCAAACTCAAATAATACATATTTGCAATTAAGTCAATTAATGCAATTAAGTAATTAATATTAAAATGTAAATCCAATGTTAGCAAAAGCTATCAATAACAAATACTCCACAAAAATATAGCACAGTCTCTATGACTAGAACTTTTTAATGCAAATATATATATCTGAAGTAAATTAAAGCTACAATATACCTTGATAAATTACCATAATAAATTCATATAAATCTACAAAAATATGATGAATTCCATCACTATTTCATAGAGGTACAGTAATAACTTAGACTGGGAACTGTGTGGTTCTCAGCAAATTATTGGGGGTGGGGCAGAAGGGGGTTGGGTGGGGTTTTCAGCCTTTGAATTTCAGAAAATTTATACAGGGACAACATCAAATTAAGGCATTCAAAGCTTTAATGGAAATAGAACAAATATCTCATAAAATTCTGGATTTTGCAGTGACCCCCTTGTTAATCTATTCGAAGCATTTTATCTTCAATTATAATGAAATTCACAAATGAATTGAAATATTAAATATTGACTCCTATAATAATTTTAGATGTTTGAATTATTTTAGACAACTAATCAGAGATGACAAGGAACTACACAACACTTTACGGCATCGTCACTCCCCTCCACCCCTAAAATGTTCTCTCCCCCAAGCTCCAGTTTCTTTATTTTGTGGAACTATATTTCACTCTTGAATTATGCGCCAGACAATAGAGCATGCAAAAGGTAAGAATTAGGGACTAAATTCTATATTGATCAAGAATTGGCCAAAAAAAAATTTAAAAGAGTTTAATCCATCTCTTGTATCATGTTTCTACAGTTTCTTCCCCCAATGAAAAATGCAGATTTCAAATTGACATGTTTTGACTAGTATCTATCACCAATACTTATAACCAATACTTAAAGTGTTGTATAATATTGCATCACAGATGTACATGTTTCAAGAAAGAATTTGAAAATGTATAACAATGAAATCAAAAATAGACAACGTTAAATGCATAGTGTCACGCTCAATATGAGGTTGAATCAAGTATGATGTAAAATGTATAAGTCAAACAATTTTGATATTATATATTTACATTACAACTATTTGGGTAGGAATTTAAAAAAACCAAAATTAATCATTTACATAATAAAGATGTGTATTGCAACAGGGACTGAAAGATGTTAAAATAATAATCTTGTATTAAAATAATAATCTTGTATTGCAACTTATCAAGAAATCAATAAAATAAATTATCAATACAATTAAATTATCTTGTATTGCACTTACATGTATAATAGAAATAAATAAAATTAAATTTGGGACAACATGAAAATTAAAATGAAGATTTTATTCGAAAAGTGCTATTTTGACTAGATGTCTGTAATGAAACTGTAGATTATTTTTCGCGTAACTGCGGTCCAGTTGTTTTGGACAGCAAAATAAGTACTTTTCCCATGATATAACGTCTAGGACAATTTTCACTTTTTAATTTTGACGTAATTAGCTTCAGTTCTTGCTGTCCACAAAATGCTAGTCACGCAGTTATATGTGAAAAAGGCTAATATCAACCGCTACAACCCCAGAATAATATGCACTGAAACGCATAGTCTGGTTCCTGGGACGTACCTCTTTATCTGTAATAAAGAGGTCCAGGAATCCAGACTCAGGAAACGCATTCTGTTAAACATTGGCACAAAAAAATTTGACTGGCCTTAATTAGAGATCAATAACATTCACACAATTTAGCAGTTCTTTGTCAGTTTCTAAGTACATGACTATACATGTATCATAATTTAAGAAAACCTTTGATATGATGAACATGATGATATAGCATTAGAAAAATAAGCACTTTGAAGGTTAAAGTTTATGACAGACAAACAAGTTACAGAGGGTACGGAAACAATTTCCTCTCACTGAATCTTCCAAACAAGGGCATAAAAATTAATCTACTGCATTGACTCATAATGAATCGGCAATCCATGCTTCGGATTCCACTCTACAACCATAAAAGATGACATTTTGTGCACTTGGGTATATCCAGCAGTAGATTATTGCATGTCATTCTAGACTTTTAACAGAAAGTCTCACATTAGTGATTGAGTGATTTTAAGTGCAATGATGACTATTTCATGACATTTACAGTATATTGAAAGTTCTTGGCTTGATCTTATTGAATGTGATTCTTCAGATTTCAAAAATGTGTTCCTAAGCGCTTATATAATGGTCATTTTAAACATATCTAATACCCTTGACCATGCAAGTTTTCCGCTACTACACATACTGCATTAACTATAGCATCTTTACCGTTGCCCCCTTTACCTATAGCTACAAATGCAAGGCTATTACATTTCAATACACAAAGAACATATTTTTCATCGTCATGTATCTTTTCGTTGGCGTCAACTTTGCGATTGAAAAAATGTAGACAGCTTGGCATTCCCTCCTTAGCTTCAATGGATTTCAAATACGTATATTTAAAGTTGCCGAAGCGAATTCCATTTGCGCAAACTTCATCGGAGGCACACTCTGCTGGAAGATTCAACAACGTCTGGACCTAAAAATACAGAAAAAAATATATTCATGTAATCACCAGGTCACTGTAAATTCAACACTAATCACTGATTCCAGTACCTCATTCGGAAATAATTGATATATGTATGATATCAAAATTTTGTTCAGCTGTTTTCTGTCAAAATTACTGAATTCCATAACTTTTTGCACACATTTGAATTTCTCAGAACTGTATCTACATGGTGCATTCCATTTTAAGATTTCATTTGATGCAGAGAATACTACTAAATCCTTTGATTTAGATAGCCTCAGAATGTTTGGTAAATTTGATGAGGACTTCACAATTGGTTAATTACGTCAAAGATTCACGTAATCTTTGACATACTAATCTTAATTAACCAATTGTGACCTCATCAATTTTTTTCATGCAACTTGTCACGTATATTTGTTTTAAAAAGCGTAAAGGTCCACTTAGAATTTTAATGTAATTGTCATTGTATCACAGTGCAGTGATATCAGAATCTGCCCCAAAAGGGGAGGTAACCCTGTTTATCTAGTAGGGGTGGACAGGATGAAAGGGAGGGGAGAAGAAGGGGGCAGGAGGAGGGAGAAAGGGAGGAGGGAGGAAAGGAAGGGGGAGAAAGGGGAGGAAAGGGGGCAATAAGGGGAGGAAGGGGTGGGAGTGGGGAGGTGAGGGAAGGGAGGAGGGGGAGGTAAGGGGATGGGAGGGGAGAGAGAGGTACCCCCTGTTTGCCCCCCCCCCCCATCTAAACGACGGAATATGACTGTATATATAATAATGTATACCTCATTTGGTTGTCCAGCTAGACTTTGGTCTCCTATGCTAGTATACAAACTTCCATCTAATCCATATATACCACAAAAGGCAGTTCTGCAATGTCGTACTTCTACATTCTTAGCCCAGCCTTCCCAACCAGACATTTTATAGCTGCAAATTAAGGTGTAATATTAAAAATCTATTGTATGAAGTATTGTTAAATTAATTGATTATCATATGAAATTTAAGAGAAACAATTTTCCTTTAAGATTTTACCGTTTCTTTTCACTGTCGCATATCACCTTGGTTATAGGTCATGACACCTTAATTCAAACTTGAAAGTCATGACACCTTGGTTCAAGGTCATGGCACCTTGGTTCAATGTCATGATACCTTTGTTCAAGGTCATGGCACCTTGGTTCAATGTCATGATACCTTGGTTCATGTTCATGGTACCTTGGTTCAAGGTCATGACACCTTGGTCCAAGGTCATGACATCTTGGTCCAAGGTCATGACACCTTGGTTCAAGGTCATAGCACCTTGGTTCAAGGTCATGACTCCTTGGTCCAAAGTCATGACATCTTGGTCCAAGGTCATGACATCTTGGTTCAAGGTCAGGACAACTTGGTTCAAGGTCAGGACACCTTCGTTCAATGCCATGGCACCTTGGTTCAAGGCCATGGCACCTTGGGTAGACACTGCAATTTTCTAAAATAATTTCAATAAATGAAGTGCTACTAGTGCTTTGAAATGAATTAAATAGCAGCAGACTTGCTTGATTAACAGTCTTATAGGCAGACAGATTAACAAACAGACAGACTAACAAACAGGCAGATTAAATTGATAATTGATTAACTACAGGGCATAATAATGTTCTAAAGTGTATCAAGCCTAATGAGACTTAAGGCAACAATTTAGTCTATCATCTACAATGTTTTACCTGTACCATTAAAAGTCTATTATTAATTGTCTGTAACCATGGTTACCTAGCTTGACCTTGAAATTCATTTGACCTTCAACATGAGGGATTCTCAATACCACAAGACTGTTCAAGAACAGGTATGATTCCTGTTACAAGTTTGATCCAAAATATATGACCTTCACCTTGAGCATGTTCATTGTTGAAGGTGACCTTGAAAAGCTAACCTAAGACATTTGATATATATTCACATTTCACAGTTCACCCACATGATTATATTGTAAAAATTATCTCATAATCATTAAACAGAACTTTGCCTTTAGGGTACGTGTTTTTTTTAAGATAAACACACGTCAAGATGAGAGAAATTAAAGAATGTTCTAATCGAACACGTCTATCTTATTTAAATTTGCCCAGGTGATCAACGACTTTAAAATTAAATTAATCTGAACTGAAGAGTCACAGTTCACAAAACAAAAGACAACATTCCTGATCTAGATTTCCTAAATTGTTGAAAATGCACTTGGAATCATACCAATAAACAGAAAGGGCACGTCAATGAGATCCAATCCAGGCAGCACAGGATAAAAGTCACAAATAAGAGACACGCCCCCTTTTTCGTCATCGTGATCTTTTTTTCAAAATTTCAACTTAACACAATTTTATATACAATTTTATATGTTCTTACCTTTCGTGTCTTTCTAGCACAAAAGATGCTTGGAATACCGGTTCTACCAAAATGGCTGACAGAATGAATCACACTTTCTGACGTCTGGCCAAAAATAAAAGTTATGCGAGTACATTACTTTCTACTTTCACTTTTGAACGAGCATGCATGCAGGCGCAGTGGCGAGTCATGCCGTTCAGCGGATATCGATCAAACGGGATACTATCATGATTATGCGCAATATATTGTCGTATTACTTGCAAAACGTACGTAAGCAACTGGCGAAAAATTCAGATACTTGATATCAGGAGGCGTAAGTATAAATTAAACATCCAAGCGCGGATCTAGAAGGAGTGAGGTGTGGGATGGGGTTAAGATGATTATTTTTTCTTGTTTTCTCGGATACAATGGAAACTGAGGAGCCGCTTTCAGCAACATCGACAAACAAGAAAGAAGTTCCCTCGTTTCCATTGAAATAAGCTTGTCCCCATCACAGCTTGGATCCCCCTATTCAACCACCACCACCCCCCCCCCCCGGATTTTTTCCTACATCACAGCTCATCGTTAAAATTATGTATATATTGTTTTTAAAAATGTCATTGAAATGTTTTCCTAAATTCATTATTACAAAAGCCCCATTTTTAAATATGAAGTAGAAACAATGTCAAATTGAAAAAAAAAAAATCCTATACCTACCTAACCTATTTTTTCTGATTTTTAGAACAATTTATTAGGGGGGGGGGGGCTTATGAAAAGGCATTTATTTTATTTCATATTTCGACAACTCTGAAAATCAAATTCCAATTTACCAAAATATATATACATATTTCTAATGAATGAAATATCAAAAATAGAAGAAAAGGTTTACACACTTTTTCTTATCAATAAATAGTCAATAATTCTCTTCACAAGTTTCAATGTATTGAAAAAAATAAGAAACACCTAACTAAAACTCAACCGGTTTCATTTGTATCACCCGGAGGTTTTCCCGATGATAGTTCGGCGTTTCTTTTTTTTCAATACTCTTTCTTATAATATATAAGTTATATACTTATCAATTTTATAAATCGTTCATTCGTATATTTTCAGAGGGAGAGATAGATTTCTACCAGGCTTAAATTTAACATTTGCTGAAGGATCGTTTTTTTTTTTTAAATCGGTATGTTAAAAATCGTTCAATATTTGTAGAGTGTACAAGCGCATCCCCTCCCTTTTCTCCTCATACACGTGCTATCTAAGCAACGCCACCTACAGTTGTCACGTGATTGGTCAGTAGTAATAATCTGTAACGACAGCGCATGTTGCATATGCGTAGTAAACAAGGATGTTTGAAAATTTTTCAACTAAACCATTAATCAGCATAAAACGATCATACTATCAAAATTACATTTTGTATGTTTAGTACGGAATATAAATTTAATAAATATTGCTCGAAATTACTAAAAAATAGTGATTTAATTAAATTACGTAAGAAACATGAATGAAAATTTTCTACCTTTGTTACCTCAAAATAATGGAATCGTCCGATTGCGAAGGACAAGTAACTGTTTACAATGACGTAATGGGTCAGTAAGTGGAAAAGGGAAAAGTACAAAAAAAGTCAGACAAATGAAAATTCCAGGATGACCGACAGTGGATATTGCGAGTTTCCACCCGGGATGGATTCAGCCATGATTGCACATATAAATAATTACACATCAAGACATTCTGGCTCGTCCTACGGTAAGAGTACACGATGACCAGTGGTCAATCCTTTGACCCCTCACCCTGGGCGGATTTTCACGTCCGCCATATTGGAGTGAATGACCACTGCATTGTTTATCTGTTACATAATCCATAGTAATATGGCCTTTACGCATGTAATTATGTGATTACAATTAAGTTATTCAAATTATAAATCATCTATAATGACTAAATCAGTCATATTCGCGAATTCAATGTATAAAATAGACTCGAAATATACGTTGTAGATCGCACTGTTTATTTACAAACACATTTTACGGGTTTTCAATGTGTGGATAAATCAGGTGGTCTCGAATACCATCTAATTGAAAAAAATAGTTTCTTCTCATTTATTTCAGTAGAAATCTTATATATATAATTTAACTGACCCCCTCCCAACACACACAAAGCAATCTGGATATATGTCTAATTTTCCTGTAGGAATCACTTTTTCAATCGTCCATCAGTCCACAATTTGGGTCCGATTTTCAAGATATGGCTTTCATATTTCATATACAGGTATAGGATCATTACAGGAACATGCTTATAGATTTTGAACATTCAATGTCAAGGTCAAATTTCCACATTTTGTTGAAAATTCAATACTTTGATTCTGACACATTAACTCAGGATGCAATTTTCATACTCATATACATGTATCATTACATTAGGTGGTAAAGGCATGTAAGAAGAACATGTTGTACTTATAAATTGATGTGAACTTTCGACCTCAAAGGTCGAGGTCAAACGTTCACAAATAATTTTGAAAACTCACTATTTTGTTCTGACAAAATAACTTGAAAGTTTTCTAGACCCAGAATTTTTTTTAAGAAAAAAGATCACAGGAGGAACATACCTATTAATTCTGAACTTTAACTCAAGGTCAAATTTGAATAATTTGTATGAAAACCAAGACTTCTTTTCTGACCTGATTATTCAGGAAATTTTCCAATAACAGATTTAGAATTTCATGTACAGATAAAGGATCAGCAATAGAGTATGCCTACTGTATGAATTTTGAATTTTTGCAAGGTCAAGGTCAAACTTGGGCAAATGTTTTCAAAATATCAGGACTTCAACCATAAGGTGTTTAGAAGTTTTTGAGGTACCGTACACATAGAGCTTTCAAGTTTCATATTTCATTGACAATCATGAAAGATGAAATACAATAAAGTCCCACAAATTTAAGTTAAAAGTCAAGGTCAAATTTAGCAAATTTTATGAAAATAGAAATATACATCTATATACTTCAATTTTGACACAGTCAACTGTCAAGGTCATCTGGAAGGTCAATGTTTCTTTTAGGGTCAAACTTAAAACAGGCATACTGTAGCTGTTCTTAAACAGCTCTTTTTTCATAAAGATTTAAAATAATGAAATATTTATGGTTACAGATGGCAGTCATCCAAAACCGAGTGGGCCTGGCCCGGGTTTTTACCAGGAACATTTCGGCCAATACAACACAGTGGAAGAAATGGCCAAAGCTATGCAGTCGGTGGCTCAGAGCATGGCTAGCCATCATCAGGCGGCTATGGCTGGAGCCACCAGCAGTACAGCCACCACAGCGGCAGCTGGCTTGTTTGAGCCACATATTCCTATTAACTACGCCATGAAACCAGAGAAAAGTCTACCCCCCACTCCTCCAGGTTAGACTATAATAATGAGTAAATCATCTTCTTGAGACAAGTGTACATCAGCATCTTATTCATCTTTATCTCTATGGATGTGGTTAAACATTGTACATGTATGTAAATGAATTAAGAGCTTGATCAACTTTCACAGATATATATGTTCATCAAAACAGAAAAAATATCCTAGTGTTATAGCATATAAATTATAAATGTCTGTATGTTGTAATTTCTTTAGGAAGTCCCGGTGAAAGAAGTCCACAAAGATCTCGGCAGCTAGCCAAACCAGTGCCCGTTCGGCAACCATCAGAGAAAACCATGGGTCACGCTCACAATAACCTATCTACCTCTCCAGAAACCATGTATGACCAAGGTGCCTTCTACGGTCATGGTAAGTACGCTTGTACCTGACTTTGATTTATATTGGTTGCGATTGGGCGGATCTAGAAAAGTTCTTAAATGGGAGAGGGTGGGTGGTTTCCTTGCAGCCCTCCTGTCATTCAGGGATAGAATGACCAGTTTATGATTTTGAAAAAAAATATAAATATTACATTCAGCATTTTGACAAATTACAGAGGGGATCATTCTTGACCCCCTTCTCTAAGTCTGCCCTTACTGCACACATGGTACAAACTGAAGGTATATGTACATAATGAATCAAATTAATTCAAGATCACTTTGTCTTCTCAGTTAGTCAGTGCTTGTCTTCAGGTTTGATAGGGGATGCTGATTTACTTGCATAACAACATGTACAATAGTTATATCCCACGCAAACAAAGTTTAGGGGGGGGGGGGGCATATTTTTATATAACTTTCAGATGGAGATGGAACTTCTATTTTGGAAGGCTAATTTTCTCTAGTTCTTAATTTGGATCAAAGCATTTTCTTCAGTTAATTTCTAATAAGTGATGAATTTGAATTGTTCATTAATTATGTCAAATTAATCATTGTTAATGTATTTTGTAATCAGATGTGATATATCATTTAGAAACAGTTATTCAAAATTTGAAATTAATTTATGGACGGAAAATATTCATCATTCTGAATTGTGTTACATGTTAGAAAATTACCAAGAAAACTGGACAATGAAACAATAAAACAATTCAGTTTAGTATTAAGTATACATTGTATGCATAAAATGTGTACTGCAAAAAAAGTTTACCTGGTGTTATTAAGAGTTGTCTTTCTTTGTCTCCAAGCAGAACATGTATAATGAGCAGAAACAGAGTTGTCTTTCTTTGTCTCCAAAAGAGTAAACACCAAAAAATTTATTTTCAGTTTTGAATCATGGGGACTCACTGTCAAAAGACAGCAAGTGTGAATGATGATATTGATTATAATAGATTTTATTGAATTGCTATTTTTAAGCAGTTCATGAATAAGGTTGTTGAGTTTCTTTGCTGGGTATTACAAATGTACGTACCTCTGAAAATTTTATTGCAATAAATTACAATATATATGAATGGATATTGTAGAAAGCACAAAAGGGGTGAAACTGAAAAGAACCACATTCACTATTCAGACAATGTCAGATTTTTTGTGCTATTTGTAAATGGATGTTGTGATATACTATTTTGTATTAATTTAGGTTCTGATAGTGATATTTGACAAAGAAATCTGAATTCAAAGACAAATTTTGCTTTACGGTTTTCTAAGCAAGAACTCATAACTGTCATATCAAGAATATGTGCATCAAATCTAATGCAAATTGGATAAAATCTGTTTGAATTTGTCTGAGCAAGGCAATTACCGGTATATGAAATAATGTAGAGAAAATTAAATTTGGTCAGAGTCATTGCACATTCTGATGATAACTACTATGCTCTAAATCTGAGAAACACTCACATCAAACTCGACCATGTTTTGAAAATTTGTGCCCTGTTTACACGATGGGTTTAATGCGCATTAAATCGAATTTAATGCGCATTAGGTTTTAGCTGCGTTCACACGGAGAATCTAATGCACATTAGTTTAATTCGCATTAGATTTAATGCGCATTAGATTTTGTCGTGTGAACGCAAAGCGAATCTAATTCGCATTAAATCTGGCGCATGCGTATATGAGTTACTAGAATTCTACAGTATATTTCCATCACAACTGGGCACTTTTAATCACCCTTGGTCCTTGAAACATAGAATAAGGGGTAAAATACTTGATTTCACTCACAATGAACACTCTAATTAAGTAGATGGGTCTCTTTACTTGTGTAGAGTGACAATATACAATTATTGACTGGGAATGAGGGCAATATATGATTTGTTGGACCTGAAGATAAAATATTGCCCGAGGCCGAAGGCCGAGGGCTATATTTTGTCTGAAGGTCCAACAAATCATATATTGCCCGAATTCCCAGTCAATAATTGTTTTGTTATACCTTACATCAATACTGCAGCAACGAACCGATTAGCCCGGCATGTTTACGTTCATTTTCTTCTATAAGAGAAAGAGCGCGGAACAATAGGTAGAGCTAATAGCGTCATCAATGACGTGACGTCACAAACGATGTACCGTTTATCGGTCAACATTTTTTTAAATATTGCCCTAGGGCCAATATTGATGTAAATATTGACCGCTTGGTCAAATATTCGAATTTATAGGCATTTTTAGCTCACCTCGACGAAGTTGAGTGAGCTTATGCTATAACCCCATGCGTCCGCGTCCGCGTCCGCGTCCGCGTCCGCGTCCGTGTCCGCGTCCGTGTCCGCGTCCGCGTCCGGTTAAGAAGTTTGGGGTAGCTCAGTATCTGACAAAGTACAAATGCTACAGTAACCAAACTGGCACAAGTGATTCATCTTTGGATGCTGAGGTGAACCCATGCATCAGATGCAGCATCTGACCTACATTTTCCGCTTGAGTGACTTGGTTAAGAAGTTTGGGGTAGCTCAGTATCTGACAAAGTACTAATGCTACAGTAACCAAACTGGCACAAATGATTCATCTTTGGATGCTGAGGTGAACCCATGCATCGTATGCAGCATCTGACCTACATTTTCCGCTTGAGTGACTTGGTTAAGAAGTTTGGGGTAGCTCAGTATCTGACAAAGTACTGATGCTACAGTAACCAAACTGGCACAAGTGATTCATCTTTGGATGCTGAGGTGAACCCATGCATCGGATGCAGCATCTGACCTACATTTTCCGCTTGAGTGACTTGGTTAAGAAGTTTTGGTTAGCTCAATATCTGACAAAGTACTGATGCTACAGTAACCAAACTTGCACAAGTGATTCATCTTTGGATGCCGAGATGGACCTATGCATCGGATGCAGCATCTGACCTACTTTTTCCACTTGAGTAATTTCGCTTTTAAAAGCCAATATTGAGCAAAGTATAAGTGCTACATGTACCAAACTTGCATATTGGATGTATCTTTGATCAAACTTTCATAAAATGACCTTGACCTACTTTTTCCGCTTGAGTGATTTTGCCTTTAAAAGCCAATATTGAGCAAAGTATAAGTGCTAGATATTCCAAACTTGCATATTAGATGTATCTTTGATCAAACTTTCATAAAATGACCTCGACCTACTTTTTCCGCTTGAGTGATTTTGCCTTTAAAAGCCAATATTGAGCAAAGTATAAGTGATACATGTACCAAACTTGCATATTGGATGTATCTTTGATCAATCTTTCATAAAATGACCTTGACCTACTTTTTCCGCTTGAGTGATTTTGCTCTATAAAGCCAATATTGAGCAAAGTATAACTGCTACATGTACCAAACTTGCATATTGGATGTATCTTTGATCAAACTTTCATAAAATGACCTCGACCTACTTTTTCCGCTTGAGTGATTTTGCCTTTAAAAGCCAATATTGAGCAAAGTATAAGTGATACATGTACCAAACTTGCATATTGGATGTATCTTTGATCAATCTTTCATAAAATGACCTTGACCTACTTTTTCCGCTTGAGTGATTTTGCTCTATAAAGCCAATATTGAGCAAAGCATAACTGCTACATGTACCAAACTTGCATATTGGATGTATCTTTGATCAAACTTTCATAAAATGACCTTGACCTACTTTTTCTGCTTGAGTGGTTTTGCCTTTAAAAGCCAATATACATGTACTAAGAAATATGTTTGAATTGAATTTAGCTGTCATGAGGTGAGCTTCGTAATCTGTGATTACCTATGTTTCCTATGGGGATTTTATATAGAGATACTGACAAGGGTATAACAATATATTATGACGTCATTTTATCTCACAATGACGTCATGCAATGCATGCATGCATAAGCTCAACTTACGAAGAGATAAATTATTATGAGCAAAACATTATACAGTCATGCATTCGACCCGTTTACTATCTAAAGTATACGGCTCTCAGTGCAAATGTACCAAAATCTAATGCGCATTAGAATTTGTCGTGTGAACGCAATGCGAATCTAATTTGCATTAGAATAAAGCGCATCAAATCTAATGCAAATTAGATTTAATGCGCACTTGTGTGAACAGGGCATTATATACTTTAAGAAGAAAGGTTTTATCCAATAATTAAGAACTTGATGTGTAATGGGAGAGGGGGTTATGTGCGCACTGTATACATGTTAGCTAAGGATGAAGTGCATGCGCATGGAACGCAATAACTTGAATATATACGATTCAACAGATTTTCGTGATATTTATACACTGTGATGAGAATGTGGAGAGGAAGCCGCCTTTTGATTTTCATGTTCACCTTATTTGTGGTTTTTGGATTTATGGTATTGCGAAAATATATTCCAACAGGCATATCTTGCTGCGTTATATCTTGCTGCGTTAGCGTAGGCTTTATTAAAGATTTAACCTTGGCTATACCTCATGAACTGACAAAATGTAGGGGTATAGCTTAGATATTTCACATGTGGATACCTCATGACCAGACCTTTCATTCGAGTCCTTTACTTTTGACCTATCGGTATTGTCCTTGACCTTGGAGTTTGACAAAAACACCCCCTTTAATCTGACAATATTTTACTGTTTTATAAAACTATAATTTTACTGGGCTAGTGGCTATGGTATATGGTTATAGATTCGGCCTCAAAACGACATTGAAAAATCCCTATAGAGCTGCGTGAAATCAATTTGTCCATTTTAAGATTAGCCAGATAAACATGATAAACTGAGCAGTATGAAAAACCTCAAATTTTTGATTGAGATAGATGAGAATACCTAGCAGTAGCACCAATGGTAAATCATTGTGTTAGCACTTCTAAACTATTAATAGGGCGTTAGGTAACGTTATAATACGCAAGTAATAACATAATGTCACGACTGTACAGATAACTTGACGTACGTATTATAAATTAATTCCCATAATTAATCGCCGTTTTCGATTAAAAAAATATATTTATGAAGTTCGTGGAGAAAACCAAACTTCTACCAGCGACTGTAGCTCGACCGGGGAGTTTGGGAGAAAATGGGATGATGAAGTAAATCGGGAAATTGTAAGGAAAGAGACGGTAGGGTTGAGTTAAGGTCGGTCATTGTTGGCGACTATTTGCACATTTTTCGTTTGGATCGAGTTGAATTTGAAATAACTCGGATTTTACCCTCGAAGCGTAGCTTAAAAATGTCTAATTTTACCATTCCCCTTCTCCATCTTGTTGTGAAAGGCAATTAGGAAATCTGTTGCATAATTTCAAATGAAAGTAAAAAATACTGTCATGCAAGTTTTACGAGTAAACTGACAGTGTTAAAAGGATTCAGAGCCTTTTAAGTAATATAATATACTTTCAAATATATTGGAATTAATAAAAAAAATTACGTTGATGCAAAAAAAAATTCTCCATGAAATAACGTACCGTTCAATTTCGCAACATAGAATTTTAAAGAATTTTAAACGTAAGGAAAAGAAAGAAAACGGAAAGGTCTCGTGTCACCATTGTATTGAACAGTTCTTAATCGTTTTCTAAACAGGTAAATGCACAAAAAAAAAAAAAAGAAAGGGGGGAAAAAAAGGGGGGGGGGGGTTTCACCTGCACATGTATGACGATAATTTTTAACCAATTCTGTCACAGTAGCACTTATGTACTTAATCAATCTGTGAATTCCTTATTCATTTTATAAGGGTTTTATGATACACACATTTTGTCCATACTTATTTTATAAGGGTTTTATGATACACACATTTTGATGAGATTGAAGAGGCAAGTTATCAGATTTATACGACACGTACAATGGATTATCGCCCCTTGTTACTTGGCTAGGTACCTTAATTATGCAGTGGAATGCCGGCTATTATTTCATACCTATATCACGTGTATTCTAATGTGATGAGATAAATTACATCATGAAATGCGATTAGTTTTGTCTATTAGGCTTTAGGTCTGGTACCCGTAACTATACAGTCAGTAAAAAGGTGAATCACAGGTTAATTTGATCAAAATAATAGAGGAATTTTTTAATAGATTCTTAGAAAATTAGAACCAAGTATTTTATCGATGCTCATCGGTGTGTGAAAGTTATGACCTTGTCTAATGACCATGACACATTGAGTATATTGTAAAGGAAGGGAGGAGATCTCCAACAAGACCCCGTTGCAGCATCAACAGCAAAACACCCGATGCAAAAACACAAAAGACTAGTTCAGTAAAACACGAAGCATCATATATTAAACAGGGTTGCTGACAGATATGGAAAGCCAGGGAAATTGCCTGCTGAATTGTCTGGTAGTTTGAATTTGGTCAGTGAAAAGTCGGGGGAAATTATTTTAGCGCTCAAAGACCAAGAACTTCATAGACTTCTTGCAGCTGAATGAAATACGTATCTTCCATAGGGGAGGAATATATAAATGAAAACATAAACAGTCAGTTACACAAATTCTCGGCCCCTTGATTTGGTCATTATCAAGTGTAAAAAAAAAAAAGACAAGGCCAAGGGGCCGAACTTTTGTTTAACCGAGAGGGTGTGTTGTGTGTTTGTTTTTGTTTTCATAGTTATCTTTCATTGACTTTGACGTCATACTATATATTATTGTTGTTCATTGTAATGTTTTTGATATTTATTCGTTTTAATTACTTGAGTAACATGAGTATTGAAAAATAAACACAAAACCAGAAAAAATAGGAGATAAGAACGGTTAATGGGGATGTGGAGGCTGTTTAGATGCTTGGTGGTTTTGTTCAGTAAAAAAAAAAAAAAACCAACCAACAGCCCCCCCCCCCCTACAAAACTACAGGGAATTGAGCTGGCAGCCCTGATTGATACTGTATATGAAACGTGTATGCTATGCTATGCTGGTACAGAATGTTTGAACAAGTTCAAAGTTGATTTAGGACAAAACTGTTAACAACACGAAATATGGTAATCTTACAGAAAATGTTTGCTTTCGATTGAAAACATCGGAAATTGAATATATTGTCATCATATATTTTCTTCAATCCTCACACACAAAGTTGAGAAACTAGTATAACACTTTTAGGTAACAATTTTTTTTACTGTGAAACAAGAAAGATGTTTCACAGTTTTAGAGTGATAGAAAAAAGGTAATCTGTCAGTTAGCTAATATTGTTCGTGAGTTTTAAGTGAGCGTTGTGACCCCTTGGGCCTCTTGTTTATATTTAGATTTAAGAATAAGATAGATAAAGAACATTATGAGGCAGAATAAAAAATGGTGGCCTATGTGTCGTCATGCACGTGTCCGTCCGTCCCACATGTGGTTTCCGGACATTTAAGGGAAACCGCTACAGATAACCAATTCATTTCTTGGATATAACTTTTACACTATAAAATAAAGGTCAAGTTCGAATATGGGTCATGTTGCTCAATTATGCACAAAGTATGGTGCATCCTTTGAAACTTAGAAAAAGTCAGTATTTTTTGCATCCGGACATTTTAAGGAAACCAATTTCTTGGATATAGCTGTAACGCCGAAAAATGTTGGTCAAGCTCGAGTATGGGTCATGTCGCTAAATTATGTGCAGAGTTATGTCCCTTGAAATTTACATATCACAGTTCATTCAGTACGCTAGAGCATGTACAAATGTTTTGGATTTTCATCGTAGAAATTTACAAACCAAGAGGTCAAGGTTTCCGCTTTCATAAACTAGTTAAGACTTTCTGGGAATTCTACAAAAGTTATCGGACCTATACATGCAACAGAGTATATTACTTCGGGTATTTCACAACCTGCCTTTAATCAAAATTAGAAGGATAATACCATCTCTATGCACATACCATTTCTATGCACTTCTGCAGCCTCTTTTAAAAGACTTGCACTCTTACTGACCGTGACGACGGGACTCCATGGCGAGCCCTGTCAAAACCTCTTTAGAGAAGACGGGGTCCTGACCACCTGTCCTCTCTGAATGTCAGTCGGACTCCCCGCGTGATCACATACATGAGCTCGCTACAGCCAGCAGACCGTATTTCTTGCCGGTTTTATTCGTCTTTGTTGGGACACCGAACAATTACAGAGAATCTATTCATTTCTTGGATATACCAGTATAGCTTTTACGCCAAGAAACACAGATCACCTTTATAATGGGTTTATGTCATTCAATATGACCTTTACAACTTCAATATATTCAACTAAAATTTTAATTTTAACTAAAAGTTTTGATTTTGATATTAAAATAGACATGCTTTCAGTAGCTTTATTATGCCCCCGTAATCGAAGATTCGGGGCATATAGTTTTTGGCGTCTCCGTTTGATTGTCTGTTTGTCCGCAAAAACTTTAACCTTGGTCATAACTTTTGAATGGTAAGTGATAGGGCTTTCATATTTCACAATTTTTAGCTCGCCGGGACGAAAAAGTCCGGAGAGCTAATGCCATACCCTCGGGGTCGTCGTTGTCGTTGTCGTTGTCATGGTCGTCGTTGTCGTCGTCCGTAGACAAAACTTTAACCTGGCTATATCTCTTGAACTATAAGGGGTAGGGCTTTCGTATTTCACATGTAGATACCTTGTGATGAGACCTTTCATTTGAGACCATGACCTTTGACCTAGTGACCTTGACCTTGGACTTTGACCTACTTTTCAAAAACTTTAACCTGGTTTCTGACAAAAACCTGTATAGGCGAGCTATGTAATCTTTGATTATCCTATGTTTGTGTATTCTTGTGACAAGACCTTTCCATGGATACCAAAAGTTTTGACCTTGTGACCTTGAGCTTGGAGTTTGACCCACTTTTGAAAATCTAATTCAAATGTGAAATATGAAAGCCTTAGCATTAGCCATAACTTTTGAATGTCAAGGCTTTCATATTTCACATTTGAATTTCTTGTGGCAAGACCTTTCCATGGATACCAAATTTGACCTTGTGACCTTGACCTCAAAATGTGAGGTACTTTTCAGCTGTTTTACCGACAAAGATGCCAATGGGGGCTTTCGTGTTTCACAAACACAAGTTTTTTTATTACTTTGAAAATATGTGAAATAAGCCGGGCGGGGTATCATTGATCCTTCAATTATTCGTTAATTTGTGATTTTCTTGTGGTTTATCAATATTTCATCTTGACTTGTGGTCGTTAAGAAAAACACCTGTACATATACATGTACTAGCGTGAAGGCTCAGGAAGTGGAATTCAAATAGCAAAACTTTGAATGGGAGAGAACCCCCCCCCCCCACCACGGGCGATTTTGAACAGAAAGAAATCGATGAGCAGAATTTGTGTGGTGTTGACGCATGAATGAATGAATAAAACATAAATACTGGTCAATAAAGGAATATTATACATGTATACATGTTACGCAGCCAATTGTGCCGCACATGAAATTTATATGAAATGAGGATAATGTAAACTTCACATGAAAGTTCATGTAAAAGAACATCATAAGATTTATGTGAAAAATATTTCACATGAATTTCACATAAATTTTCCTCCCATAAATTTTACATCAATTTTTCTTTGTGACCTCCATGCGAAATTGAATTCACATAAAATTCATTTCAGAAACTTTACATGAATTTCATGTAAAAAAATTCATGTTAATTTCATGTTCGTGCTTGTTTCACATAATATTTTTGTGAACTTTTATGTACATTTCATGTAAATTTCACATGAATTTCATATGTGGCACAATTGGCTGTGTAAGAATAAATAAATAAATAAATAAATGGATGCGGTTTTCCTCCAATATGTAAAAAAAAGCTGTAGCCTACATGTAAATGTGTCCAAGATAGCTTTGATAAGTTGTAAATCCGTTTAGACGGTCGATCTATCTGTGTAGACAGATGTAAAAAGGATAGATACTGATTATCCGTGGGTACTGTATGAATTAATTTGTATTCAATCAGATATTATTCGTCAGGGGTTATTCAATAACCCAGGGATTATGAATATCTGTGTCGGATTTTTGATCTTTTCAAAGCGATTTACTTGTCGTGGGTACATGTTTATGACATATAAATGGCACTGCAAGTATTTGTTTTATGTGATTGATTATTTATTTATTTATTTGATATGATTATTTATTTTATCGATGATTATTAATATAATGCCATTCTGTATTCAAAATGTTTTCTTTCTTACATTTTTAATTCATTTAATCCTTAAGTCTTCCAAAAATTTTGTAATTCATTGGTAATAAGTTTATCGATACTCATACCATCTGTATAACCTTCATTATTCGATGAAATTTTAGATTTTATTATGCGCCCCCCCCCCCCCCCCCCCCATCTTCCAAACTGTTTACGGTATTTCCTCAGATTAGGGCGGTTCTGTATACATGCATTAAGCGGGTAAGGAAATGTTTTCTCTAATGTATCATTTGTTTTCATATCTGTCATACCGTTTGTCGCCTTATTGCTGTTTCATAAGGAAGTGACCCTGGGATCAACTCCCCAATACAAAACTTCTCCATAACTGTCAGTTTTTATGTAATTATGACGCCCTCGGGTAGAGTATACCCGATACACACGCCCGCTGGCCACCCCGGGCCTCGCGAGCTTCATGTGTACATTATCATCTAAAATATATGCAGTTGGAATAAAAAATACAAGGTTCGTACGGAAGTAGAGGGCTAGCCCGAGGGGATAACTGGAATTTTTGTTGGGTTGCAGGGTACGTGGGACGTTAGGCACTTATTATAAGGAAGTAATCGTTTTCATTATCTACTGATGTAACAGGACGTAAAGACTGCAGTACGACTTGGCTTGAGCATGCATACGGACTGACCACCGTCATAGTAAGCTCGATAGGAAATGAACAATTTAATCCAAGTTGATCATCATATGAAATAGACAACTAGTAGCTAACGGATAAAGGATTTAATTAATATACACAATAATAGTAGTGATGATACTATAGACATTTGTGATATGTACATAGAGAAAAACAGATCGGATTTCCAAGTCTGACGATCCAAGATTCGGTAAATTTTTGTTTCCTCCGAGTGAAATCGGCAGAAATAATTAAAGGTAGAAAAATCGGATTTTTCACGGTTGATTTATTGGAAAAGTATAGCCGAATATTACCGCTTACCATGCAGAACGAGGGAAAAATTGAGTAAAATGATGCAATATTACTTTTCATCCAAACACTGTCTATGGTAGATTAACTAAGTCCGGGCTAGTTTGCTTGTCGTAACGTTGCGAAAGTCTGAACTATGTATTGTGAAAATACACAAGTAAATCTTCGACGCAGATCTAAGGATATATGATATCACTACATTTGTGCGCCCTTTGGAATGTGACAGACTCCGAAATTGTAGAAAGCCAAGACTGTTGCAAGGAATTTTATAAAAGCGCGAGACGTTTATGGTTTCTGTAGTGATAGTTTCCATTTTGCAGACGACATGTTGATAACCTTCTCATAAGGATTATACATTTGTGATTTTTATTTTTTCGAAATTTGAAAGGAAAATTTCGAAAGTGATGTAGAGTTCGGGGTTTTAAATCCCTGTTTGACTGTGAATTCAAAACTTTTTTTTTTAATTGACCAATGAACAGTTAATTTCTTCAAAACTGATAAAGGAGCCAAAAAACATGAGTTTAGATGGACATTACAACGATTCTTTCATGCTTGATGGACTTAATGCAGGATATATGCCCAGTGGGCTGTCACAGGGCCCGCCGGGCCAAATCCCCACCATGGGGATGCACGGAGGGGTAGGGCCAAACCAAGGGTATATGAGTAGCCAATCATGTGTTAGTATGCCTGGAACTATGGGGAGTTATCCCCCCTCGTCGATGTCCTCAGGATATGTAAATCCTTACATGCAGTTTCAAGGTCTTGGTAAGAGATTATGAAATGTCATTTTCTGTTTTGACGGAAGAATTTCTAGATACATGTATAAGAAATAATGAAAAAATCTTTAAAATGAAAATTCACTAATTGGAATCAATGGATGTGTGGTCATGCGATGAATTTATTGCTGTTTTATTTTCTGTTTTACAAATTCGTATTTATTTCTCTATTAAACATATATTTTTTTTTCAAGATTTGAAAAAAAGAAAAGAAACCTCTTAATAGATATATTATCCTTGAGTTGAAAAACAAATAAATGATACATAAATTATGGAATTCTTCGGATAAAAATGTAATTGAAATGAGAGACAAAGAAGTACAAGTTATAGATAGATCTATTTTACATAACTAATTATAAATAAAAAAGATTTAGGTAAGTTTCGTATTCAATTTATCAAGGTAAGACATTGGCACATATGCGAATCCGATGGGAAAAAAGAAAGGGGGAGTCACCAAGGAAATTTCCCCTAGAATTTGGCAAAAATGCTTATTTTCCCATTTTCGCGTACACTCTTCTCTCCATAATAAAGTAGAACCCCTCGAAAAATTCGAGAATCGCCCATGAACATTGTCAGTAATGTAAAGATATAAAAAAAGATAATTGTAGTTGTCTAAAGAATGATATAGATGTTCTAAACGTGAAAAAATAGGGAGTGCAAAATCGAGGTCAAAGTTGAGCAATATTTTCATTTTTTTATGTGAGAAGACAGTATTTTAAGAGTCTATAATACATTGTCTTTTGGATGGGCGCCACTTCAACACCAAGTGTCTCTCGCCATTGTTCGTGTTGTTTCAAAAATAGAATCCAACCAAAGATGATGATCCAAGTTAATATACTGCTTTGTGTGACTCGAACTTCTTTTATTTTCTAGAATTTCGACGTCTGACGGATTAGCGAGTGTCAATGGACACTTACGAAAAATTGTAATTTTTATTCTGTCGATGAAAATTATAAGTACATCTATACTATAGTTCATGGTTAGGAACGAGGTACTAAAAGGTATAGTGTAGGGCTGATGTGAGATTCTTCAAATGATACGGATAAAAAAATGAGAATTTTTTTTTATGTCATGAATATACTGAAAATCCAATAAAAAGGAAAGAAAGTCTTTCGACCGGCTAGTCAAAGACTGAAAGAGAAGATTTTAACAGCTATATAAATATGGGGCAATCAGCATACCCATGTAAAATTGTATATCATTTTCAGACAATTCTTGCGCAATTTCGTCAATAGTAAATTGTAAACAGTCTGGTAGGAGGGCAGAATAGCAGAAAAAAGCTTTTTCAATTACCGTCGCGTAGCGGAATCCTGCGTACTGTTATACTTGCGTAATGTTACGTACGCGAACAATACGTTACGTAATCTCCATAACGGCGAGCGGACAGGTAATCTGCGTGAGGTGTTAACACTTGTTTACAGGGAACCACTCGAGTCTAATTTGATGTATTAAAAGTCTACCTGGGATTTGCTTTTAGATCGGGTATTCTGTAAAAATGGCTTTCATTTGTTGGCCGAGAAAGGGAAGGGGTGGGGAAAGGGGGATACTTAGCTAAAGCAAAGTTAAAGGGAGGGAGGGGATGGAATGGGTTTTGAGTTTTCGTCACAAAATGCATGTTTTAATTGGAATACTTTATTTTATCCATATTTGAATATTATGCATATTATATTTTGAATAATGCAAGTTGCGCTAAATTGATTTCGCAAGACAGGTTTTCCTATTTGAAAATCGACCGTCTGTACGTGCACGTCCCTTAAAGGGGCATACATGATTCCTCTCAAGTTATCACCCCTCCCCCCCCCCCCCAAAAAAAAACTGAATGTGGAGTGAGGGTGGGTGGGTTGAGGTTGGAAGCGAAATTCTGCTTTATTTAAAGAAAATAAATCTGTAAGATGTCATATGCAGACTTGTTCCTTTTTCACAACATTGATTTCAAATCAAATGAAACGCTTAGAACCCAACTGAGTTGTACTGGCGTCACATGGCGTCATTTGTCTGATATCTACAGTATTTTGTATTCTTTCGAAATCCATTGTATCGGTGCTGCGTTCCGACTTGTTTTGTCTGTGACGCAAGGCCCCCGCAGACTGGTGTAATTTCTCTTCGCTGAAACACTACGGAGAATTTGACGTTTTGTCTGTCCGTTCGTATGTTATCCGGCGGTCATTTTATTTGTCCGTTGATGTCTTTGCACGGACATGTACATATCTTAACTGCGGTGTCCTTGATTTAAAACTACTGCTCATGATCCAAAGTGATACTTCATGTTTTGACCTTGACACGGTAGCATTTGACCTTGACACGGTAGCATATGATGAAAGTCTCTGTTAAAATTAAAAGTTGGTCTTCAGTAATGGGGTCAATGTCATCGTTATAAACATCGTTCATACTAGATCATGTCTGCCATAACCTATTGGCCTAGGAAATTACCATAACTGTGTCATGACCTTGACCTGTAGCAAAGAATGCAAGGTCAAGGATCATGAGGAGTAGGGAAAGAGGGATCTGTACATATGTCAATTTAAAAGAAAATATATATATATATAGTTTTATTGCTTAACATGCATAAGTAAGCAATGCTGACAAAAGAATCCTTATTTTAGATTTGTTTATGACAAAAAATCCTTATTTTAGTAGATTTAGTAAAAACAAATGTTTCTCCATTGTAGCCGCCGCGGCAGCAGCATCAACGTCACCTACATTGGCACGTGCCCTGGCAGCAGTCCAACAAACGCAAAAAAGACCCAGAAGTGAAAAGAAACCGATTCCCTCGGAACAGAAGGACACAAAATATTTTGAAAGAAGACGACGAAATAACCAGGCAGCTAAAAAATCCAGGGATGCAAGAAAAGCTAGAGAAGACGAAATCGCTATCAGGGCAAGTTTCTTGGAAAAGGAGAACGCTATACTAAGAGCCCAGGTTGCAACTTTACGTGAAGAAGCCAACTCGTTAAAGCAACTGTTGCTCCAAAAACGTTCGCGCTAAGCAAAACGGAAGCTCAGCTCAGTAGCACTTTGTTCTATTTCAACTCATAACTCATTTTCAGAATGGGAAACCATTTATGCCGGTGGTTATATATTGAACTTTTGTTATGATTTCGTTACGTATTATTATTATCTACAACCATATTTTACATATGTTAGATTTTACTCATTGTTAACTGAAACGACTTATTGAAATGAAAAGACGAGAAAAACTGAAGATTGACAAGTAAGGCTATGAAAACTGTTTCTAAGATAAAATTGTAATTTCTTTATTTTTTTCAAAAAATGAAAAAAAAAAATCAATATATGTTAATGTAAAGTTCATTTTTAAATTTGATATTTAATCAAAATTTTGTGAATGTTAAAGGTAATCTATAATGATTGTGTTTGAAGAGGAATGTTTTAAATTCTCAGAAACTGAAGGATTTACTTAGGGCCTCATATCAGGTATACTACTTGTATGGTACATTTGGAGAATTGTCAGATTAGATGTAGCAGCAATGTTTTTGGGTAAATTCCGTTATTTCATTTGCATTCATGAGTCATTCAAGCAGGAATTTTCTGTATTTCTTTCATGGTTGATCTCATATTTACGGGTTTACATTATTTCATTATAAATCAATCATTTGTTTGCAATTTATTTCCAATGGAAAATTCCTTATATTTTCACTCACATGTCCATAGTAGTAAAGGACTTTTTGCTTAAGTTTTTATGCCCCCGGAGTCAAAGATTTAGGGCTGTCCATCTGTCTGTCTGTCATTTAACATTGGTAAGTTATAGGGCTTTGATATTTCACATGTGACCATTGTGTATTCCTTTTGACAAGTCCTTTCCATTGTTACCAATATTTTTGACCTTGTGACCTTGACCTCTGAACTACTTTTCAAAAACTTAAAACTTTTGGCATGAATTTTGAATGGTAAGTGATAGGGCTTTTATATTTCACATGTGTATTCCTTGTGTCAAGACCTTTCCATTGATACCAATATTTTTGACCTTGTGACTTTGACCTTTCATCTACTGAACAGAAAATGGTGTTAATGCTAACAAAGATGCTGATGGGTGCATTTATTGTTTCACAAACACAGGTTTTATTAATTTATTGTCTCTTAAATATAAAGATTCAACAAGAATGGTCATGATGGAAAATAATTGTCTGTTATAGAATGAGATATTTTGTATAATTCTTCAGATAAGTACTTAAAATTATTTTAAAAATTTCAGTATTGTTTTATATTAATATGTTACTCTTGTGTTGTTATAACAAAAAGATCATTATCTTTTGTTAAGAAAATAAATAGATAAAGAAGGAGGGGGGTGTTAAGGATGATATGAAGAAGTTAGTATATACAATGAGTTGTATATATTTGTTTGAATACTGCTTGATACTTGCTCGGTGATCTGTTGGTTTTCATTCATATATTTTATTTGTCAAAAAACATCAAGTGTGAATGGCTATAGTTTGTGATTTGTTTTTTTACAGTTGGTAATTTTGTTTCAGCCTTTGTTATTTTAGCAAAGCTTTTGATATGAAATTATGATTAGGGAGCATGGAGTTAAATCAAGCATTTTTGATACAATTGTACTGCATGTCCGATTTATGCCCCAGTGAGTTCTATGGTATTCTGATGGGAGATATACTCTGAGCTATTTACCACCAACTGCACGAAGCCACAAGTCTTCACCAACTACTGATGTTCACACTTGATGTTTTTTACATTAACCTGTTAACAGTTATTGATATTATTTTTTACTACATGTAGTATATATGAATTTCATTTAATTGTGTGCCACTTGTCACATTTGGAAATACCGGTATATCAATTTTAGTATTGCCATTATGTAGAATTTATAAAATTGTAAAGTATTAGGGTCATTGAATAGTAAGAATTTAGTGAAAATCTGAACTTTTTCAGTATAAATTTTTTCTTCCTATGACATACCTGCCTCTGTTATATAAGGTATACACCAAAATAGTGTAAATATTTTCAAATTATTTAAGGAAAATAATCTATAATACTTACTTTTGCAAGAAAATAATTTTTTTCACTTTTCATTTGTTTTAGCTGCAATTTTGTAATGCTTGAATAAGAGCGTATACAGTATATGTAGAATTAAGGCTGTTAGGTACATTTTCACGTGATAATCATATTACAGTATTATGACCTGTGGCAAGTGGTACTTTTTATGTTAGCCCTCATTAGTGCTGTGAAATAGTATAGTATGTACAGTCCCTGTAACTAGAAACTTTCCCGAGAATCTTCGTTTTTTTTTCTTTCTAAAATTACATTTACAATTGCTATACATGTATTTTCAAGTGATTTGAAACCAAAAATGTTTTAAAAAAAAAGCTGATTTTTTAAGATTTTTTGAAAATATGAAAATCTGCTGGTTTAGTGAAAAAACAGAAAAAGATGAAAATAAGTTAAGTGAAAGAGTAAAGTTTCTTATTGGATGTATCCAGTGAATTAACGTATTTTGGCTACATTTATTTCATTGGAAATTGCTTCTTTTAGTTATAAGGGAAATTTTTCAATTGTAATTTTATAAATTTGTACCTGGGAATATTTCTTGTTATAGGGTAGAAAGTATCCAGTAGTTTTGTACAAATTTGAATAATAGGTAATACATGTTGATAAAAGCTTGTGACAAAATAATTTATGTTTTAGTGCTGTGTTTTATTTATGAGAAAGATTGCAGTAAATATTTTCAAGGTTAGAAAATTTTAATTCTTCTGTTCAAATTTTCAGGAATTTAAATTACAGTTGTTAAAAAACTTTCTTTGCGAAAATTATGATTTTATGTTGAAAGAAGATTTTAAAATTCTGCATTATACGTAAACTGTGAATTTTTGCTGTCAGTGTGTAAATAGTGATTTTAGTGTAAAAATTTTCTTTGTACATGTATATAAGAATCCATCATTGCTTACAACTTATCATAACATTGCACTTGTTGATTCATTACTGATTGAGATTTACCATTTGCCAAATCAGGGGTAAATTTCATTGATACCCGATTCGATGGGATTGGGTATATAAGCGTTACATACATATACAATATTTGCTCGACACAGAAATGTACTCCTTGTAATGTTAATTTTTTATCAAAGATACCGGTACCTCCGATTTCATTTTGTAACATGTATTTTATTGACGTGGCATTATTTGTGGTGATTTATGTTAAAAAGAATTCAGTCAGTGCAAAATACCTCATGTTTACATTCACTCATATATTTACATTTTCAATCAAAAATTCTACAAATTAGAAAAATATAGCTGTATGTTGGATTTCAGGGACATTCCAAGTGTCTTAAAGTAAAATATGATCTCTATTTTGTCGTAACATTCATGTACATGTATGTTGAAGTTTTCTGCAGCAAGTTATTTTGATGAAAGTGCAATTATTTTCCGGTGAAACACTAATATGTGAGAAAAACCACAACAGGTATGGATGAATTGTGTAATGTCTTCTACTCATTCCCCCCCCTCCCCTTAAGATATTACATGCTTGAAAATTATTGTTTATTTTGTAATGACTTATGGATAGGTGAAAAATTCAGAAATGAAATAAAATTAATATAGCTTGTTCTTGATGGCAGATTTCAGCATTAATATTTAACTTTGAGAAATTGACTGTGATCAATCGAAGGAATTGTTTTCATGCTCACCTAAAAGGTAAATTGAATTTTGAAATTTCAAGCCAACTTAAAGAGATCAGCTACGGACAAAAACAAGTTCTTTTCAGAAGGGAGGTGTTTTAAATAAGTAAAATCAAAATTCTTTTTACCAATTTTGTCATAGTTGTAATTTTAATATTTTCTATTCCTATTTCAACCTTTTAAAATTATTATCCTTTAAAGTGTCCCTTCATTGAATTTTTTATTTGTTCACACATGAAGTTCCTTTTGCCAAATTTTGAACTTTCCTTGTGTATATCAGTAGGCAATTATTCAGCATTTAGATTTACGAGATATCGTGAATAGAAATAAACCTTTTATTCAATTACTTTGGCATATTGGTAATGCTTAATCAAACACTTATTATATAATTAAAAGATGTAATATTGATGAATTATCACGTTATAATTACAATCATTTGGTACAGGAGTGATTCATCATCTTTTTTGATAAATCAGCTATTATATACTATTTACAGCATATCATCCTGAATTTATATAACGATATATAAATGATACACCAGTATTGTTTGATATACCATATGTATATCGTGTATGATATACCATATGTATATCATGTATATCATATGATGTAATTATAGTTTTGTTTAAGTCTACCTCAGTCGTTATATGACATGCTCAATATATCATTAAAATGATGTGCTCCAGTTAGACTTTAGTGTCTTTTCGTCTCAAATCTACATTTATACCCCATGCCAACAAAGTTGATGGGGAAAGGGGGTGTACTGGTTTCATCATGTCTGTCTATGATAACAAATTAATTTTGTTTTCCCAACCATAACTTGAGTAATTCTTGACATACAGTTATGAAACTCTTCTATATGTATTATCTATTTGAAAAGCAGGTGCCCTATTGATTTGGGATTCTTAAGGTCAAGGTAAACATGAAAAATACTGTAAACATGCTTATTTTCGTTTGGGGAATTTTTCGCGCAATGATAATTGCATTTGCAGTACGCCTAGGGTAATTTTGGCAAAATTGGGAGTATTTCCTCAAGTCTTTTATACCTGTTGTAGTTTTCGTGCGGGGTTGGGGGGGGGGGTATTTTTGCAATAATAAATTATCTTCTGCACTGACATCTTCAAATCCTCTACTCCTTGACCTACAGTGAAGGAACTTCACACAAAGAATTTGAAATGTATGGAAAGCAGCATTTAATAGAATTTCTGCACCAAACTTGGGGGTATTCTCGACCTAAAGTGATGAAACTTCACTCACGGATTGCTAATGACCCAAGGAGTTTAATTTTACGGTCAGAGGTCAAGGTCAAATTAAACTTGTATAGAAAACAGCATTTCTGCATTTTTACTCTTTGACCTACAGTAATGAAACTTCGCACACAGATGGGTAATGACCCACTGAGAACCCTTGATTTTTGGGTCAGAAGGTCAAAAGTGGCACTAATGAAAAATAGCAGTACTGCATCACAAGTTGATTCAACAAACTCATAACCAGAGGATCTTTGGAGACTTACATGGACCCATGTATCAGATGCTGCATTTGACCGACCTTTTTTCGCTTGAATGATCTTGCTTTGAATTGTTAAAACATGATATTGAGCAAAGTATTAGTGGTACATATACAAGTGTGTGGGATGCAGCTTTGATCATACATTGATCTTGACCTGCTTAGTTGCACAAATGCAAGACAATGTGTAGAATGCATATTTTGCAAAATCGTCTGGAAAAATGTTTAAATGAATTTTGCTGCAATGATAACATGTTGTTGCAAAGTGAGTTTTTTTTTTTTTTTGGGGGGGGGGGGGGTTCAAAATGTAAAGGTCAAAGGTCAGAGTTGGATTTGGTGCATGTGACCTGTAGGACAATTCTAATGACCTACCAAGAGAAAGGAAACGTCCTCTGGTAGTCAGAAGAAGCCTTCAGATTGTCTGTGTCAAAGGTCAAGACTTTAAAATATGAGGGCTGATTGATATGTTGTGAGCCTTGGTTTTCTGGGATGCAGATAGATTATCTCTGAACGGCAAATACTATGTTTCATTTCAGACACAGTTACGAGAAAATATTAAACTAAAGCGCCGTGGAAAGCTCACTACCTAAAGGTGTATTGTTCCACGAGGACAATGCTCCATTTCACATGTCTGTCACTGCCATTCCCGATTGTGCTTTAATTTGATTGAGCATCTGCCTTATTCACCTGATCTTGCTCCATCAGACCTTCATCTATTCCCAAAACTAAAGTAACTATTTCTGGCACCTACTTTTAGTCCGATGATGATGTCATACTTGCAGTGGATGGCTTTTTCAAAGTGGTAATGAGGCCCTTAAACATCGGTGGCAAAGTGTATAGATACTAAAGGGGATTATGTAGAAAAATAATGCAAAATGTCTGATAAAATTCAAATCCTTCAATCAGAGGCTCACAACATATCAATCAGCCCTTGTACACAAATGCTGCAGGCTGGTATTGGGAGACTTTCAAAAGAGCATGAACAGAAGGTGAAAACCAGGATATAGCTTCTGAAAATAACAACTCTACTAGAGAATCCTTAAATATTTAGTCTGTGAATCCATTTACATGTACATTTTGTTTTACATTCAAGACCTAGAAGTTCGTAAACGTTAATTTTTGTTTTCAAACACAATAGACCCACACTTCCAAAATATGGTAGAACCGTCCTGTTCTAAAATTGACACCAAGTTGAAATCATGTTAAAAATAAAATCTGAAGCCTACAATATGTTAGAAACTTTTATTTTGATCATGATATAATCACATACATGTATGCATACATTAAGAACTTGAACAAAATATACATTTCAAAGGACAAATCTGTAACATATTGCACTGCCCAAATATTTAGAGAAGCAAGTGAATTACAACAAATCATATGAATTATATTAATATTGTATTATAACAAGATACACATTATTTTGCAAGTACATATATTTTACTGCTTTGTCTATGTCCTTCAATGAGTTTTACTCAAAACAAATACATCATACAAAATCGTATCGAAATTCCATTTAGAAGAATCAATATAGATGTATATTCATTGTCTAAACAGGCAAAACACGCATATGAAAAATTCTACTCTTTTCATACATTTCACCTCTTCCTTATATACTCTATACACATGTGCATACAAGTCATGTATAATGTTATTCTAGTTGAATAAGAACTAATCAGGTGTAATTTATTTGAAAACTAGCGTTAAGTTTGAATTTGAAATGAACAATGTGGAAACAAAAGTACCTACACTATTTCGTGACTTCATAATTATTTCAATTCAACTTAGATTTGGTCTGTTTCTCAAAGAATTTGGTTGCAAAAAAATTGTGTATAAGTATCAGATTCCCTTCACTCAATTTAGTCCTTTTTTCATCTTAACAATTGAAGATCATTTAACACAGACAAAATGACAAATTTCTAAATGTAACTTTTTCTGTTACATTTCATCGACACATGCAGCAGTAGTCTGAATTCTTCCATCAATATCTGCATTTAACCATGTTATGCTTCAAATTCAAGTAGAAAACCTCATTCACACGAGTCAGTGATGTCGGAAATTTTACACCGACCCTATTTGATCACCTCCTGGCAGCCAGCTGTGACTTCATGCCGCGTATAGTCTCCACCAGTTGTCGATCAGAAGGCTGACATTTGGACAGGACATAGTTCAGTTCCTCTTCACTACGGTTCTCAAATGCTGCATCAACAGCTGCTTTCTTTTCCCTGAAAAAATGAATTTTAAATCTACGTTTAATTTTGCACACCTAAATCATTTTTTCTAACACATATTTATCTCTTATGGGAAATTCTTAAATGTATGAATGAAAGATTCTACTGATTATCTCAGTGCAGACAACAGAGTTTTGTATGTCATATTGTTCCATAACCATCTGTAGCAAACGCTGTGATTGATCAATTGGAAAATAACTTTGACACTCCGCTACATGTATTTTGCAATTCCGAAATATCCTAAGATACACACATGTATATCAAAATGGAGAATACAAATCTAGTTTGGAAACTTTACACATGAAAATATATGCACAACCAATGTAATTCCCCGAGATGAAACTAGTGAAAGAAATGTGTTGTGTTTTGCAATGAAATGCTCATGATGCCATCATGCATAAGATCTACAGAAACATGCTGTGACGGCTGTTGTAATGTGCAAACTGAGCCCGCGGTGACCTCGATTTTAATGTCGCCTTATTTGACGTGGGAAACTCAATTTCAGAAAGCAAGAATGAGACTGACAATTGTGGTGCATATACATGTATATAGAATAAATGTCATGATTTGTGTATTGTTATGGGTATGCAACACAGAGTAAGTGTATGGAATATGCTAACACATATTACATGAACAATAAATGTACTTGCTGTGTGTTGCATACGTGTAACAAAACACAAATTAAGACACTTATTCTATTATGAATGATAAGACAATTTTATCCAGTCATGACTTACCCGACTTTTACCAAACATTTGACTTTCTGTTCAGGAGCGACCCTTGCTACATACTTCATGGCCTCTCTCATGTTACCGTTTTTAGCACAGACAGTCACGAATGCCTGTTTAACAAGATGGAGAAGTGCATATAGATTTACATGTATAAACTGTGTAATGTTCTAATGAACAAGTATTATATTTTATTACGATTTTAAAGCGAGCAATGATATGAAAATTTCAACAAGTGTTACAATGTCTGAATTTTTTTTTTATCTCTTATCTGATTTTTTTAATTGTTTCAATTTCTTCATCAAATGAAAAAAAAATCAAAGCGGATCTCATTTATTTTCACTCTGTAAATTGGGCTAAAAAGCAATAAAAATAGAAAAAAATTATTTTCACCTCTATGCCTAGTGGCATCTTCTTAGTCCGTGAAAATTTCTCTAGCTCCGTCCAGTCACCAATCTCAGCCAGGGCATCTATCTTAAGCCACCAAAATCTGTAAGATAGAGTAGAAACAGATTGTAAAGAGAGGTAAGGTAAGAATGGTTCCTGAAGGAGAGGGTGTGGTCAAGACATACATGTATGGACATGCCTTGAATGCTAGTGTACATTATCAAAACCATTGAACTCTAGTTTCAAGAGTGAGGTTTATTTGTGATGCCATGAATGCAAATCTTGGTGGCTGTATTAAACATGATAATGATATTGTTGATGTAAGTAAAAAGGTGTCATATGAGGGTTTGAAAACCTCCTCCTCGAGAAATCTTACCACTTTGAAATAGGAATATCTGCTGCTATTTAATTTAATAGTAAAATTTAAACTTTATTTGTTTCACAACATTTAACAAACAAGTTACAAATTTATACTAATGTTTCATGTTGGCTCAGATATGTTGGCATGAGGGGGTCCTTGAGCAGAAGGAAACCAGAGTACCCAGGGAAAAACCTCCTTGGACCGGGTGGGCGACCGCAATACCCTCCCATATAAGACCCCCTTGCAGAAACAAGATTCGATCCCAGGACCTTAGAGGTGAGAAGCGATTGTGTTACCACTGCACTAACCTGTCCTAATTTAATAGTAAATTAGTCATGGTCTGACATATAATTTTCATCATAGAAAACTGTTCTATGGTTTGACAGAAAGAATCATATTGAATTTCAAAGATACAGTATTACACTATGTACTCTCATCTTCTTTCCCCAACTTTAATGCTCTTTTCCACAGACTTTCCCCCACCCTGTGATTCCTGCTAGCAGTGACCCTATATGTATGTTTGTCAAAAAGAATCAAAAGAATCAATCTTAAACATACAGAATTAGGATTACAGTACATTCTCACCTTCTTTCGGGAACCTTAAATTCTTTCCGGAGACTTTCTGCCACTCTGTGATTTGCGTTAACGGTAAGCCTATGTATAGTCTGATGTAGTGAGAGGTTTATAAACGGCTGGTTGAACTGTTCCTCCAGAGCCTGCTGCTGTTTAAGTAACTTCATCTGCTCCTCTGTTTGCTGCAATGTACACAATCAATCAATAGTAAATATTACTATCATGCTTTATTTAAAAAAAAGAACTGTTCAAGAATGCATGTTGCATGGTTGACCCTTAATACATGACCTTGACCTTGACCTATATTGGGTGGTGAGTCTCATCATGCTTTACCATCCCTGCAAGTTTGAAAGATTTCTGATATATATCAAGTAAGTTACAGCCAAATATGTGAAATTGTGACTACCAGACAGACGGACAGATGGACGCCGGACAAAGTGATCCGTATATGTTGCCCTTGCATTACAGAGTAGAGGACAATACACACGTCAGGATTATTTTAAAACCATGACCTTTGACCTTGCACAATAATAGATTTTTCTGCTAGTCACTGTGACTTTTTTTTAAGGTATGTTTGAAAATCCTAAGGAACATCGTTTACTCTCCATTGCACCTACATGTAAATGTGCAAGGATATTGTGAAAGACAATAAGATGGAACTAGCCATACAGGTATATATCCATTTATATTATACATGTATTACAGGTGTATTTCAAGATGTTTATGCAGGCACAAATGAAGTAACCTAATAAACTTTACTTGACTGGAAACTTCATGAATACATGTAAAACATATTTCTATCTCAAGTTATACCACCTTAGATGTATGACACTGAAAGCATTGCCAAACCTTCTCAGATGGTAGTAATACTGTAAACTTGGAAATTTTCGTGTGAGGGTAATTTTTGTGTACTTCACAAATCTAGAGACTTCCGGAATGTTTTCCCCAGGTGAAAATAACCCTGCCGTATTCTTACAATCACAGAGACATTTCATCACAAATATATCCCACAAGTAACGTTTGATTGTAATAATCGCGAAATTTTCCCCCAGCAAAATAACAATGTTTACAGTATCTACATGTAGATTCTTTTATTTTCTTTTTCTATGTGTGTACACCAAAGTAATATTTTTTACCTTAAATGACTGCATTTTTATAGTAATAATGCCTTACCCTAGCAGCAAACTCATTACGAGCTTTTGTATAATTTTCCTGTGCAAGCTTTAGTTCCTCCTGTCTGTCCTCGAGTCTCTGTAAACAGATGAATATCATAACATCACCTTTAATCCCACCTCTGGCAAATTTCTTGCAATCTGATTGGTCGAGAAGAACCAAATATCATGTTGTATTATTTTACTGACAGGATATTATTTTAATATCCTGCTTCTCCTAAGACGCTTTTCTCTTTTGACGTCACCAAGATGCTTTAAAATATGTTGACAAAACATTCAAAAACCAAAAGCCATCGGCAGGATAAATTTGTTTAATGGTGTTTTACAGGGGAGATACAAAAATATATTGGGTCGACGAAAAAGTTGTATTGGGCTCGGCTTCACCTCGCCCAATACAACTTTTTTCATCGACCCAATATATTTCTGTATCCCCCCATGTAAAACTGTGTATAACTAATAATATCTGCACAGCGGATTAATGCCCTGTAACCCGTTTCACAAAAATACTTACGAACAATTTTAGGAATTTTCGTAACTTTTGATCGCTTCGTTCTTGTTTTAGAATAAAAAATATTGATGTTTTGTTTCTGACTTTGCATAGAGTATGTAGAAATGATATTAGAAAACATACTACAATCTAAATTGAAAATCTTTTAAACGTTTTATTGATTGATGAAAGTTACGAAAAATTCTGATTGTTTTCGCGAGAACTTTTGTGAAACTTGGCACTAAGATGAAAGGAATGTGTTGCATTTCCCATACAAACGCTTGTGATATCACAATGCATTAGCTCTACAGAAACATGCTGTGACAACTGTTCTAACCTGCAAACTGAACCCATAGTGACCTATATGTAATTTAAATTTTAACATTACCTTTTTACATGGAAAACACAATTTAAGAAAACAAGAATGAAACAGACAATTGTGGTGCATATACATGTATATAGAATAAAAGTCATAATTTGTGTTTGTTACAGGTATGCAACACATAGTAAAAACATTTATTGCATGAAATGTTAACGCTCATTACATGTGCGATAAATGCACTTGCTTTGTGTTGCAAACCCGTAACAAAACGCGAATTAAGACACTTATTCTCTATACATAATTCTTCAGAGGCCGAATAATAATCTAACAGTACCTGTTGAACAATTTGTAATTCAAATACGTTCATAACACCTGACATAGTACATTTATAGGCCTGCATATATATTTCCGATTCTGAATCTTGATCAGCACTTTTCATCATCAAGAGGTTAATCTTATGTATACATGTACATATTTACATCAGAATCTGTTATGACATGTCCAGATATATTAAATTTAAAAGATGAAAGAAGAATAATTTGAATTTCCTGCATATTTTCACAAATTTCAATAATTATTTACTTAAGCATTCTTGTATGTCAAAATAAGACGCCCTCACTTGCTATATAACAATATCAAAGTTTCATACATAATTTCCATTATCTTATACATTGTATGAGTATTTGAAGTATTATAAACAAACAATTAACCTTGACTCCTTAATGAGAGTTGGAAATCTTTTTAAGAGCCAATCCGGTATAAAACCATGCAAAATCGTAAGAATCGTCCAAAAGGGTGGTCAAAGTTTTACATTTTTGTGTATATTTCTGTAATCTATGATGAAAAACATTAGAGAAAAAAATTATTTTAAAATTCAAATATGTCCCGTTTTATAGTAATGGGCCCATTTTGTTTGTGTGGCATAGCGCCATTAACAGGGCTCAAAAACAACACTAAAATAGCCCTATTTTCATTGTTGAATAAGCTTTGATTTTGATATGAAATAATTCTTTTCATGATAAAATCAGATACTTACTCAATTTATCTTCATTATAGTACTCGCAAAGATAAGATATACGAATTGACTTGCCACCAGGGGGCGCTCAAATACGACTTATATTGGGATTTGACAAAAGCGTCCCTATTTTGAACATGAATAAAATCTATAAGTGCTCAACTAACTAAGTACTGGTTAGAGCGTCGAACCAAGTACGGAAAGGTTCCTGGTTCGAGTGTCCCTGAAGCAGGGACACTTAATCTCACTTCTACTGAATTTGAAGACATTTAACTTCTGAAAGTTCATCATAATAGGATCACTATGCCACTGCTGGGTTCGTTTCATCAGATTTGTTGCATGTATTGTCCTACAACGGGTCGTTCGATATCTTTCTTCTTTGATCTCTGTTATATAGTACTGAACAAATTGTCCTGTCTGTGAATTGTTGACATGACTGTGGTATTTTCTTAAAAAATATCAAAAATCGGAAAGAAAATTTTTCTTTACAGTATACTCGCTGCTCTTTTCATTGAATTTCCAAATTCATTGTTTCATAGGAAATTGTGTTTAAAAAGTTCTTTCCCTTTGAAAACGATCTGTTGAATTATAATAAACGATATTTTCTAACAATGCTAGGTCGATCTTTCCTATAAACATAACAATTCCTTCGTATTTCAGAGAAAAAAAAATCGACTAGGTTGCACGATTGATAAAACAAGTAAATCATTGAATTAACTATATATCAATTCCTTTTTTTTTTCGAGAAAACCTCGAATATTCTGTTATTTTTACGCATAAAACAAGAAGAAGAAGAAAAAATTGTTTGATATTACTGTCTCATTCTTGATTTCAACTCAAAGTCGCAGCAGTCAATCAAATCGGTCATCTATGGTTATAATAAGAAAAATCTTTGTTTATTCAAGGTCAAAATTTGGGGCAAATTTCAGGGGCCCTGACAACCTCTATTATATAATATATATATATAAATATAAATATTTCTTAACCTCCATCCACTCCCCCCCCCCCCCCCCCCCCCCCCCGCTTAAAAAAAATCTTACCGGAAAAAACACTCTTCTCCCTGGACCCTCACCCCCTAAAAAAAAATCACTATAAATCCTTGCGTTTGTATGAGCTCCGTATTCATCTGCTCCGGTCCGTATGCATGTAAATTATTCGAGTAATCACCTTCTTTTATAAAATCTCGATTCTTTATTAAAAAGTTAATCATATCCTTAATTCATAAAAGGTATTTCTCCTTCGAAGTGTTGATTTTTCTTGTAAAAAAAGCAGAGCGGTCTTCGTTCTATAAAAAAGTACTTTTATTGAAAAGAAAAAAAAAAGAGTTCATGGAACTCCATCTTTCAAAAAAAAAATTGTAAAAACAAAACAAAACACAATACGAAAGGAAACGGAAAAAAACGACACCCCCCCCTCCCCTCCGAAAAAAAAACCCCAAAATTATACTGAAAAGAAATAAAAGAACTCCTAGGCTAATCTAAGGGCGTAGACATGTATACATTATACGCCTTTCAAAGATCAAAGAGATATATAATTTCATTGTATATGACTTTTTTTCTGCAAAAGCGTAATTCTAACATTGTTAGTTCGTGTTCTGAATATGAAAAGAAACAAAGAAATGATGAGAAGAAACAAAATAATGAGGTGAGAGGAAGAATGATACGGAGAAGCGAAAAAAAGAGAGGTAATTTCTTCGCTTCCTCGCATCATTTCCTCACTTCAATTTTAAAATTGCTTATACATGTAGTTTTCCATAATTTTCTTCGATAACATTTTCATACTTATTCCCAACTATCGATTACACAATTTTAAACAAAGAGTTTGACCTTGACCTGCGTGTGAAAAGACATGATCAAATCAGCTGTGGTCACAACTCGCCGCACATGTATGCGTATTTCTTCGTGTGCAATTCTTTGGGATTCCGTACGCGGTCGGTGCAGTACGTGACATCAGTTCGCCTCCATACGGATTTGGGTTCAGTCACAAAAACATGCAGAACTCTCGCTGCGTTCTACGGATTCATCAAGAAGCAAGATACGCACGTTGTAAGTGAGTTACAAGTACATTCAACGCACTTACGGGTTAAGGACTTTATGATTTAATGGCAAAAAAACCCGTCAGATAGTGGTTCCCCGTGACGCAAACGATGTCGTTCGCTTTGATGCTAAAACAATGCTTTCTAGTTTTAAAGATGGCGCAAATACATGTATGAATATATTACTGTATAATTCAGTGATAACGAAAAGAGACCCCAAACTTCTCAAAAGAGAGGACGTATGTGTCAAATCTACTCCTGTCATACTTCAGGGTCATTGTTGCAAGTTATATTATTAATAATAATCATATTGATATTAAAAAAATCCCCGAGACGTCACGGAGACAATTACAGCTAAATGTTGATCTTTGAAATAGACATTTCACGGCATTTATTTCTACTTCTTATGAAGTTTACACTCATTGGTTTCTATTTTTGAATTAAACTATATTTCTGTATTTAACACATGTACATTTATGTTTAAGCAGTGGATGATCAAACTCATCTGACAGGTTTTTTTTTATTAATAAAGCTATTTACGTCTAGTTTTCGTTCGCATTTTTACAACGCAAAAATTCACTTTGCTGCATATTTTAACTGTTTGTATCTCGATACATAATTATTTGGCATCGGTGGATTTTTGATATATTTATAAGAATAAACCAAAGAATTAAAAGATGAAATATGAAAAAAAATCAAACTTCTCTTATAAAAGATATTGGCGCGTGAAAAACGTCTAAAACGTCGTTTTCTCGTTAAGCTGATCTTTAATGCATATTTTAACTGTCTATATCTCGATACGTAATTATTTGGCATCGGTAGATTTTGAGATATTTATAAGATTAAAGCAAAGAGTTGAAAGATGAAATTTGAAAAAATAATCTAACTTCTCTTACAGAAGATATTGGTGCGTGAAAAACGTCTAAAACGTCGTTTTTTCGTTAAGCTGATCTTTAATGCATATTTTAATTGTCTATATCTCGATACGTAATTATTTGGCAGCAGTGAATTTTTGATATATTTATAAGATTAAACCAAACAATTAAAAGATGAAATTTGAAAAAAATCAAACTTCTCTTACAGAAGATATTGGCATGTGAAAAACGTCTAAAACATCGTTTTCTCACTGAGCTGATTTTTACCTCTTTTCAAATTACGTTTTTGCTGTCTTTGGAAATTTATTTTTCACACATAATATTGTCATAAGAGAGAGTAAAATAATATATTTCAATATACCAATAACAATATTTAGTCCAATTCAATTTATACTTTAAATTCTAGAGAAGTATATCAGCGAAAATAGGGATATTTCTACGTCCTTTTTGTAAATTTGGCGGGAAAAATGATGGGGTGGCATATCTCTGTAACCATGGACATTTAAAGGAAAATATTTTACAAAATTATTCCTAGTCATTTATCTATTAGAATAACTTAAAATCATTAAATTTGGTTACTAGGTCATTTGGATCAATTTGCATGGTTTTATGCCGGATTGGCTCTTAAGTGAGAAATTTACTTTACACAAAATGAGTATTTACATGTGCTTCACACTAGCATAATTCTGAATTCTCAACACCAATATGCTTACCTCTTCGTTAAAACTATTAATAACGTTACAATTAGCCTGTTCTTGGAAATTATCCTCTTGGTAATATAGGTCCTGCATCAGCTTCCTATTCTGGTGTCGGCAGTACTGTAATTAAGACAACTTTGTTTATTACACGACAATTAAGGTATCTGTTGTACAAATAAATATCAAGTGTGTCACAGCATATCATTACCTAGATATTCCATAATACAACATAAAAGTTGGTTTCAATCATCAAAGGTCGCCATGCCAACCATCATCTCAGTCACAGAAACTATCGACAAACTGCCGGAGATTATCGAGATCATTTTTACACTGTTTAAATGGACATGGGATACATGTACGTTAACCAGTTCTTGATAATAACAACATGCACCTTGAGAGACTAATTGATTACCATGACTATCTTCCACGAATAAGTAGATTCTACCCTTAGTAAAAAAACTACAATGTAAATATTTTCTACAATCTCATTCAAGTTTATGCGTGAATTTTTAATGTTCAATAAGTTAAAATTCTTTTCATCTCAATCCCGAACAATCTCAAAAATGTTCAGTCTAATGAAATACAATTTTTTTCCCTTATCATTTAACAGTTCAACAGGGTTTATAGACAGGTTGTACATGTATTCAAAGGAAATGCCATCTGCTTTTAAAGATCCGAGTATACATCTAACAATAGTTACAATTTCACTAATCAAACACTAGTCTAAGTTCTATACTTAAAGTCTACTAGACTTTGAGCTGTGGGAGAAGTGAAGTCTCCCAAAATATTTGGTCTAAGAATTGACCCCTGTCTAACATACAAATATCTACAATGTATACAATGTTGTAATATAAAACCAGGTGATGCAATCTAAAAACATTTCCAACGAATTAGTTTCCTCCTTTTCTTTACTGCTTTTAAATTGATTTCCTTGCTTGCTCAGAAAACATATTATGTACTTGTATTTTATTATACCTCTACTGACTTTTTCATATATATTTAAGATACTAATTAAATCTAGCTCAAACCCTGAAATTCTCCTGATAAGACTATTTCCCTGCACAGACATGCATTATTTGAGAAGACTATTTCCCTAGGGAATTAGCTCTGAAATTTAGCGGGTTGATGCTGGTGACATCACAGTGAGGGTAAGTATACCACTGAGGGGTTTAGCACGATTCTGGTTCCCCTCGGTTCCCCTCGACCACACCTATTCGGTTTCGTCTCAGGAAATAGGTCTAGTCTCGAGAAACCAGAATCATGCTAACTCCCTCAATGGTATACTTTAACTGTATAAAAAGCTTTGGATTGAACTAATTTGCTTACTAAGAATACATGCAATGTTTTATGTGTATTTTGGATTGAATTTAATTCTGATTTTACCTGTATAAACAATGAGTAAGCAATGGGCATGTTCCTTATGGCCATGAAGAATTCACCCTGTGGCATGGACTCCTTTAACCTCAACAGAACAGTGTATACTGAAAATATGAATTATATACATGTATATTTATTTTTTTTGTTTCATACACGATGTATCTTTATGCAAATGCAAGTTTAGAAAGTCATGAATGTGCTATAACTCAAGTGAACCTGATAAAGTTGTAATACTAATTTTCTCTATGACTGCAATGACAGAAGGGATAGCCTTTGCATTCAAAGACCCAATCGATCTTTATGGAAACTCACTAGTCCGACACTTGAAGCTATTAGATATTTTGCCGTACTAGCAGAATTGTCTGACAATTAGCTAGTATAGAATTTGTCTTTGTGCTGGTGGTCATAGCTGTCAACTGACCCAATTTCGGCGGGTCAGTCCCCCTTTTTTACCCTTTGACCCGATTATTTTTTATCACCCGCGCGGGTCATGTCTTTCACCCGATTTTTCATTGCTGACCCGGGAATCACCCGATTCCGATTTGGTTCCGTCTGTTACTTGGGATTTTAAATTTCCAGCTATGACTTTTTGAATTAAAGCATATGCAGTTACAGGTAAATTGGGTTGTTTTTTTAGTGATATAGGAAGTAATTAGCCACTTTTATGTTGTTTTAACAATCTGGGCTTGGATTGTTATGGGAATGTCAACACAGAGATTTATGCAGACGAAAAGGAAAAAATGTTTTTATAGTGTTTAAAACAATTGAAACAGTGAATAGTAGAGTTCATTTCACACAAAATCTTCATCATGGTATAGCAATAACTAAATAAAAATACATTATCTAGTCTAGCAAATTCAATATGAACCTTCAGGCCTTGATTAATGAAGTCCTAAAATTTTACACATATGCTACTACAATATCATGATTATGCAGTATTACAATTTAAATAGATGCTTTACATGTCTTACAGTAACATGAACTTAATTGACCTGTATTTTTTTTTGGGGGGGGGGGGGGTTTTAAATTTTATTCATAATGACACAAGCAAAAGGTTGCGATTTTGTTTTGCGCGCTTATAATGACCCTCTTTTTCATTTCCCAAAGAGGGTCATTGACCCTCTTTTGTCTGAAAAAAGTTGACAGGTTTGCTGGTGGTTTTTGTGAAGACTTCTGGCCATTGAGATGTGTGAATGTTGAATTAACTGTTCTTAAAAGTCTGATGAGAAGTTTGATATTTCATGATCCAGTAACTCTTACCCAAGTCAGTATCACCACTTTCTATCGCCTTGTTTAAAGCTTACCTAAGTCAGTATCACCACTTTCTATCGCCTTGTTTAAAGCTATACTATCTTTCTTCATTTTCATTAGTAAGGGTACTTGCTGCGCTGCTCTAGGTTCAAAGTCCAACAACTAAAAATAGACATGATGGAACTTCTGTTACTATCACACCAACTCGAATACGTGTAGTCTGTATTCAATCACATTTTAATAAAAGTTAATTATACTTGGAATAAATTTGCACAATATACTAACTAAATTTATTGAATTTTGGAATACAGGAAAGCAAGACTTCACAATTATACACTGAAAGTACATGTGTGTCAGTTTGCTTCAATTGCTCTAACACATTTCAAGAGATGAAAACAGACAGTAAGGAAAAGGGAGGAAAATTAAATATTTGAGAGGGAAATTTGAATAATTCACATAACAACAATATAAATTCAAAAGGTGAACATCTGACCATTTTATTATAACATTAAGGGGTTACCATGTGGGTGATTTACAAAAACTGACAGGGTTTTGGCAAATCCCCTGTCAGAAATTGAGTTTTAAGGCAAGGCATCAGCTGAGCAGTAAAATAGATATTTCTGATGGGGGATTTACCAATACACTGTCAGTTTGTGTGTAACATCAGTATGGTAACCTTATTCTAATGCTAGGACAGTAAGAAGCTAGAAAATTCCTGCTATTAATTATGTCACCATAGAAAAGTATTACGTCATGCAAACACTGCTGTGAAACATGAATCCCCTTGCAGTTTTTTAAATTGCTCAGCCAATAAGAATGCGCGTTACAAACAGAGTGCATTAGAATAATTTGTTGTATCACATATAGTGTGTTCCCTCATAACTATATTTACTTCAAATTGGCTAGAGTTGATCATGTTTATACATGTAACATCCTTCTTTGGATTACAACTCTCTGACTTTTCTCCATCTCTGCCATGTTAAAATAGTTTTACTTTAACAAATTTTCTGATATTTTTACATTGTATACATCAATGTCATAACGTGAATTACAAACAATAACTAAAGATAAAATTCTAATGCAATGTTGCTATAACGTCGAATTTCATTGGTTGTTTGCTCCATAGTTACGGCTGTAAAACGAGAACATACTAGGCTTTGACATTGCTAACGTCACATATCGCCTAATATTCACAAAAAAATAGATTGCATTAGAATGGGAATAATTAACTTCTGACGTTATGTTTTGCGGACGGTAAATGGTGATTTTACGGTGCAAACATCCGTTTTTCTGGGTACGCTAACGCATCACCAGAAAAACTCAGTTTGAGACCATAAAATAAGAATTTACCATCTGCAAACATAAGAAGCTAATTATTCCCTAATTAGACATCTTCAAAGAATAGTCAAAAGGCTACTGTCCTGTTCACTAATTCCAGAGCACCCTGTTTTCCCGGTTTTCTCTAAAATATGATAATGTCATCTTCCAAAAAGATATCAATTTTATAGTACTCCTTTAGTTGTAACAGAAAATACCTTTGTTTTGGCTGTGCGTCAATTAAGTTAGAAATAGGACGGAAAATAAAAAGCATACGGGGATTTTTTATAGTAAAATCGCTGAAAATGTGTGACGTCAGAGGCTTTGACGTCACTGTTTACTATTGTTGACACGGAGAACAATATGGCGGCGGCTTGAAATTAACATGGGAATTTACAGTAGACATTCTATTTTTTCATATTGCAATTTGAAGGCAGCTGATAGGGTAAGTTGAAGTTTATTTCCAGTTACGACTAAAGGAGGTCAATTCTCGGAAACAATAATTTGTAGCAAAATTCTTCAAACCACAGTATAAATCGCCCAAACAGGGTGCTCTGGATTTAGTGAACAGGACAGTAGATATGAAATCTTTGAAAATTTCCTCTGAAAATTTATGTATAAGTTATTCAATGTCAATGTTTTGCATGGTAGAAATGGATAAAGTCTAAGAGTTGTAATCCAATATCATGACGGTCAACTTGGAGGTATGACATCATCATGGGCAAACACTATTAATCATGATCGATCAAGACGTCTTAAATTACCCTTATGGCCAAATCAGTTCTGCCACATTCCAGTGCCTGGCTCGCGATATCAGAGTTATGATAACTTGGTGTGTCACCAAGCTTATGTTGTATATCATATAACATTAATGTACAGTATAACATTCTACAATATATCCTACCCTAATAGCTAGATCAGTTCTGCCACATTCCAGTGCCTGGCTAGCGATATCAGAGTAAGATACTCCTGGTGTGTCACCAAGCTTCTGTTGTATATCCTTCGCTACCGTTTCATCATCTACATCCTTTTTTTGTACCTGTAAAGAAATTTCTTCATGACACCTAATTCAATTACAAGATAAGGAAATTTTCTTCTTGTTTTTAGGAATTTCTTTGATTTTTTTTTTGTCTTTGCCTTGTATCATTCCGAAAAACAATTCATAACCTTCATGGTCAGTCAAGTATAAAATATCTCCTGTAACAAGTCCAATGGGCCAGTTCTTAAATATATCAAAACAGCTTTCATAGTAAAATTCTATCAACGAAATTATCGTAGCAAGCCCAGTGGGCTTAGATTCTGCTAGCTCCTCTGTTGTTAGGTATTTCAGGTACTGACAAATACAAATACCATTGTGAAATAATTTAGGTAGTACAAGTCTATAAGTACAAATATACCTGAGAATAAACACATACTTTGTAAAAAGCCCAGTGGGCTAGGAATATTCATTCATTCACTGACAGGTATTTTAAGGTACTGACAGATACATAAAGTGAAGTTTCCTAATTATAAGTGACATGAGAACAAACACATACCTCATAACAGCCCAGTGGGCCAAGATTTCATTGTCAGGTATTTTAAGGTACTGACATACATGTATAAGATTAGCATGATAGTAAACAAGAGGCCCAAGGGGGCCACATCGCTCACCTGAGTTGCAGACAAAGGGTTAAAAGTCACAAAAATACTTCTACAGATCGAAACCCTTGACAGCCATATTTGTTGACCTATCGACAAGAAAAATACAAACTTGGCAGAGGACCTTGAGTACTTGCTTGCTACAAGGTTTCGTGAAATTCTGTGCAATGGTTGCAGAGGAGATTTCGAAAATGTGTCAGCCAATCAGAGTCCTCGGCGGCCATATCTGTTGACCGATCAGCACAAAATACACAATCTTGGTAGAGGACCTTGAGTACTTTCTTCCTGTAAAGTATCATGAAATTCTGTGCAGTGGTTTTTTTGCAGAGAAGATGTTGAAAATGTGTTAGCCAATCAGAGCCCTCGGCGGCCATATTTGTTGACCTATCGGCACGAAAAACAAAAACTTGTTGGAGGACCTTGAATACTTCCTTCCTGTAAAGTTTCATGAAATTCTGTGCAGTGGTTGCAGAGGAGATGTTGAAAATGTGTTAGCCAATCAGAGCCCTCGGCGGCCATATTTGTTGAATGATCTGCACGAAAAACACAAACTTGGTAGAGGACCTTGAGTACTTCCTTCGTGTAAAGTTTCATGAAATTCTGTGCAGCGGTTGCAGAGGAGATGTCGAAAATGTTTCAGCCAATCAGAGCCCTCGGCGGCCATATTTGTTGACCGATCGGCACGAAAAACACAAACTTGGTAGAGGACCTTGAGTACTTCCTTCGTGTAAAGTTTCATGAAATTCTGTGCAGCGGTTGCAGAGGAGACGTCGAAAATGTTTCAGCCAATCAGAGCCCTCGGCGGCCATATTTGTTGACCGATCGGCACGAAAAACACAAACTTAGTACAGGACCTTGAGTACTTCTTTCCTGTAAAGTTTCATAAAATTCTGTGCAGCGGTTGCAGAGGAGATGTCGAAAATGTTTCAGCCAATCAGAGCCCTCGGCAGCCATATTTGTTGACTGATCGGCACAAAAAACACAAACTTGGTAGAGGACCTTGAGTACTTCCTTCCTGTAAAGTTTCATGAAATTCTGTGCAGTGGTTGCAGAGGAGATGTCGAAAATGTGTCAGCCAATCAGAGCCCTCGGCGGCCATATTTGTTGACCAATCGGCACAAAAAACACAAACTTGGTAGAGGACCTTGAGTACTTCCTTCCTGTAAAGTTTCATGAAATTCTGTGCAGCGGTTGCAGAGGAGATGTCGAAATTGTGTCAGCCAATCAGAGCCCTCCGCGGCCATATTTGTTGACCAATCTGCACAAAAAACACAAGCTTGGTAGAGGACCTTGAGTACTTCTTTCCTGTAAAGTTTCATGAAATTCTGTGCAGCGGTTGCAGAGGAGATGTCGAAAATGTTAAAAGTTTACGCCAGACGGACGACGACGACGACGACGGACGGACGGACGGACGACGGACGGCACGCTATGACAATAGCTCACTTGAGCTTCGCTCAGGTGAGCTAAAAAATCATTAATGCAAGTCTATCTACAAGTAACCAAGAACAAACACATACCTTATAACATGCCCATAGGGCTAGAATTCTGCTCTATAAGTACCCAAGAACAAACACATACCTTATAACAAGCCCAGTGGGCTAGGATTCTGCTAGCTCCTTCATCATCAGGTATTTTCAGATATTGACAGATACGTATAGCGTAGTAAAACAGTTTCCTTAGTACAAGTCTATCTATAAGTACCCAAGAACAAACACATACCTTATAACAAGCCCAGTGGGCTAGGATTCTGCTAGATCCTTCATCGTCGGGTATTTTCAGATATTAGAGAGGTTGAGATTTCCTACATGTAACTTGTACGGGTACATCTAGTGTACAAGTTGAATTACACGTAACTGTTGTTGAGATTTCTTTTCAAAGACCACTACGCATACTTGTAAAATCTTAGTGAACTTGAGTTGACTTTTGGACAGTATAAATTCAAGAGGAACATTAAGTTGGGTTAAATCTATATTGAAATAGAAACTTGAAATCATTATAAATTGAATTCCATACTTTTTATACTATCTGATAGAGTAAAGGGGATGAAATATCTTGAAGTAATGACCTACGTGTATCTCGCACTTTCCACGTTCACTGGCAACGTGTAACTTATAAAGCAAATGATCTCAAACCCAATAAATGATGACGTCACAATAGCCGACCAGAATACAAGTACACGTACAAGTTACACGTAGGAAATCTCAACCTCTCTATTGACAGATGCGTATAGCATAGAAAAACAGCTTCCTTAGTACAAGTCTATCTATAAGTACCCAAGAACAAACACATACCTTATAACAAGCCCAGCGGGCTAGGATTCTGCTAGCTCCTCCATCATCAGGTATTTTCAGATATTGACAGATTCGTATAGCATAGTACAACAGCATACAAGTTTATCTATAAGTACCCAAGAACAAACACATACCTTATAACAAGCCCAGTGGGCTAGGATTCTGCTAGCTCCTTCATCGTCGGGTATTTTCAGATACTGACAGATGCGTATAGCATAGTAAAACAGCTTCCTTAGTACAAGTCTATCTATAAGTACAGGCATGGACAGGTGCTCTAATCTGGGTAAAGGTAAGGAAGCTAATATATACAGAATGTAAATGTACATCAATAAAAATAGCAATCCAAGGAATGCTTGTGTCGCCTGCGAAGCGGTTTGATTATTATTCTAGAAAGTGGATCAAAATTATTGGTATCAGTAGAAAAGTCTTGTCAAATGAAATTCATTTGAAATATCAGACCTCTTTATTACAAATTAAAAGATATGGTCATTCTCAAATTTTCAGAAAAGAATGTCAGTCATCTAGGTCAAGGTCACTACGTAAAAATTGGTAACAAAAAGGTCTCATCATAAGAAATATTAAACACCTATCACCAACCAGTTTAAAGATATATACAACCTTTATTTCTTAGAAAAGAAGGTCAAATAGCTAGGTCAAGGTCAAAAGGTAGCAAATTATGGTATGTGTAGAATAGCATTGTTACAAGGAAAATACATATGAAATATCATCACCTACCAATCAAAAGATATAGTCAATTTTACTTTTCTTGAAAAGTAGGTCAAATATCTAGGTCAAGGTTACAAGGTCAAATATTATGGTCTGTGTAGAAAGGTCTTGTCACAAGGAATACAGATGTGAAATACCAAAGCCCTATCACTTACCAATCAAAAGATATATACAATCTTATTTCTTTTGAAAAGTAGGTCAAATATGTAGGTCAAGGTCAATAGGTCAAAAATTATGGTAAGTGTAGAAAGGCGTTGTTACAAGGAATAAACATGTGAAATATCAAAGCCCTATCACTTACCAATCAAAAGATATGGCGAATCTTATCTTTTTTTCAAAAGTAGGTCAAATATCTAGGTCAAGGTCACAAGGTCAAAATTATGGTATGTGTAGAAAGGTCTTGCCATAATGATTGCATATGTGAAATATCAAAGTCTTAACACTTACCAATCAAAAGATATATCCATTCTTAATTTTTTTGAAAAGTAGGTCAAATGTGTAGGTCAAGGTCACTAGGTCAAAAATTATGGTATGTGTAGGAAGGTCTTGTAACAAGGAATACACATGTGAAATATCAAAGCCCTATCACTTACCAATCAAAAGTTACGGGTCTGCAGCATTCAGTCAAATATGTAGGTCAAGGTCACTAGGTCAAAAATTATGGTATGTGTAGGAAGGTCTTGTAACAAGGAATACACATGTGAAATATCAAAGCCCTATCACTTACCAATCAAAAGTTATGGGCTGTGACACCCAAAGTGTGACAGACAGACAGACGGACGGACTGACAGACGGACGGACGGACAGACGGACAACGGACAAAGTGATCCCTAAGTGTCGCTATGCTTCGCAGGCGACACAATAAACAGATCCTATGTTAAGTATACCATAAATCTGACTATAGACTGTAAGACCAAGGATACTGTACGTAGGTGAGTGGAATGCCTATGATATGGTCTCGGACTTGATTAAGGACACGTAACATCTGACACATGTTAACGAACGATTCTGGATTGTAATCTGTCAGGAAACACTTCCCAAATGTAGCCGCCTGCCAAGAGAAGTGAAATGTGAGTGACATGTATGATTATTGTATGTTTGATAACAAAATGTGTCTATGAAACACAAATTACCATGGCGGAAACTACATGTATATTGGTACATGTATAAAAGGTGTAAAACTTAAAATTGTTGTGATGGACTATTACTTAGACAGATACATTTTTTGGCAGACATGACTGACCATCAAATCTACATAAATGAATATCAAAATTATACCGCTAAAGTCGGTATACTTAATTTATCAAACTTTACGGTATTGTCAAAAGGAATCTACATGTGAAGTATCAAGGCCCTACCCCTTACAGTTCCAGAGATATAGCCAATTGTAATCTTTTTGGAATGTAGGTCAAAGTTCAAGGTCAAGGTCATAGTCTTAATGTCACAAGGAATCTTTATGTGAAATATGAAAGCCGTACTGCTTTCAGTTCAAGAGGTAGATAAAATCAAGCTTAGATTTTTGAAAACGATGTCAAACTTCAAGGTTAACGCCACAAGGACAAAAGTCAAGGTATCATATGAATGGTCCAGTATTAAGGAAATTACATGTGAAATATGGAAGCTTTACCCATTATGTCCTGGGAATTGTATTTAAGGTTTATGTTCTTGAAAAAAGGTCAAACTTCAAGGTCAAGAGGTCATAAAAAGGTCTCAAATGAAAGGTCTTGCCACATGGAAACCACATGTGAATTTCAAAAGTCCTATCTCTTAAAGTTCAAGAGATATACCAAAGGTTAAAGTTTTTGAAAAGTAGGTCAAACTTTAAAAAAAAGTTCAAGGTCACATGCAAAAGGGTAAAGGAAAATATGAATTATCACACTGAAATCATTCCATCACAATCCATTAACTTGTCAATACTCCTCACTGTTTTCTCCCTAGTATTTGATATAGCAAGGTCAAAGGTCGAGGTCAATTTTTTTTGTTAAGTGTCTTCTTGTCATTTCTATCACCAAGTAAAGTTTCATGTCGCTAGTCAAAACATTTTTCTCCCAACAGACTCAAATGCACTAACAAAACCAAAATGTTGGCGTCGTCAGACAGAATGATGGACGGACAGACAGACTTTGCCATTTCATAGTCAGGTTTTGCTTTCCAGTCCAGCCAAAGATACAATGAAGGTCTTAACTGTATAAACTGACCCTAAGTAATGCTTTCTGTTTATCTGATTCTATCTCGTACCCGGCAGCTTCTATACATTGACTCACAGCGTGCTCTAACCGATCTTTTATCATTCTTATATACTCATCGGCTTTCTGGCTACCTTTCTGAAATCAAATAATGAAAATCTTTATTGAAACAATTCTTCACTTACCAGTACATGTAGACATAAATTCAAAACTATCTTCTGAAAGAGGTTACAAGACTTTACTTTTATTACTCATGTTACTCCCCAAATAAATTACAATCTGCAATTTACAATTACAATTGCATATCTGTCAAATACAGCTAAACTTATTTACAAGGAACAGAATTCTAGTGAATGTTTTTGTATTGCAGACATGACTCTACTGATTCAGAAGAACAGAAAAGGAAAGGTCAAAAATGGACCCTATATATTAAAGTTTTGGAGGTCAAATTCTCTTTTTTTTGTGTTTTTTGTTATCTATGGAGAAAGATTCTGCTTTAAAGAAGAAACAAATCATTATGATAATAAATTACTATACATTTACGTGTACTTATTTTAGCACAACCAAATTTTAGCGGAAACAGAGCAGAATTGGGTAATCATGAATTAGCGCTTTGACTTATTTTCCGCATTACTCTATATGAGATTCATGATTCAGCCCCTATATCGACAATTTTCCGTGAAATTGCTTCCAAACCTACAATTTTCTTCGAAATTAGCATTGGCCACATGCATTGAGAAACATGAAAAATTCTCAAATGAAAGATAATCATTATATCATTTTATCATAAAAGTTTCATGTTTCTCGACGCATGTGGCCACATCGAAATTCTCCACTAAAGACAAATTTTCGAGCATTTTTGACCATATTTTGTCATTAACGTCAAATTGATCGAAAGGTGATATGTTTGTTTGATTAAAAGCAGGAAACCTTAATCATATTCTATGTAATATATCAAGTATTTCTCATTAAGTTAAATTTTAAGGAAAATTACAGGGCCGTTTTAGGGGACTTCGTGGCCCTACCCCTTTTGTGATTCTTTGGGGAAATATTTGTGATATTAACAGCTCTTCCTTTGTAAGAATGCAGCAAGATTATTTTCGCAAGGGGAAAATTTTCTCGAAGTCCCTTGACTTGTTAAATATGCAAAAATTACCCCCACGCAATAGTTTCCACATTTACATGTGTATAAGTAAAAGAAAATATCAATCTTACATAAAACTCCTTAGAAGCCTCATACAGCATGGCCCCTGGCTCCATTGATCCTATCCTAAAGATTTTATCTGTTACATCTAAAATACACGTATGAAAATATGTCATTTCATCAAAAATACATTTAATGTGAGACCAAATGATAAATAATGCCCTGTTTACACGGAGGGTTTGAATGTAGATTGGATTTTGGTTGAGTTACATGACAAATTAAATGCACATCACTTTAATTCGCATTAGATTTAATGCGCATTAGATTTTGTCGTGTGAACGCAAAGCGAACCTAATTCAAATTAAATCTAGCGCATGCAAATATGATGTGCTCTACAGTACGTATACACCACAGCTTGACACTTTTAATCACCCTTGGACCTTGAATCATAGAATAAGAGGCCAAAATACTATCTATAGTTTATTAACTATGTGAATGAAACCCATCTCTTGACTTACGTAAAGTAATATTGTACTATGACGTCATTTTATCTCATAATGACATCATGTATCATTCTTTAGCCTTGCTGGAACTTAACTTACGATGATGAAAAAAAAAACAGAAGTCTCTGATGAGACTGAAGCTCTCCTGGTTGTTTGCTTAAAGTAATCTAAGTGCAACACTCATTTTCCAAGACCCTGAAATCAGGGGCTCAAACAAAATACATGACCAGAGAATAATTAATATAATGGAAAAAGAATTAACTCTCTTTCAATTATACTTTCAGAGAATTGGTGTTCACAAGATAACATGATAGAGTTATACATGCATAGACGAAAATTACCACACCCATTTTCCATAAACCTGGGGGTCAGGGGTTCAAATATTAAAAGGTGCACATTTAGACCACAGACTGAAAATAATGCAAAATTAATTATCTTTCTATCAATTATACTTTCTGAGAATTGATGCCAGCAAGATTACTTAGTTATATAGGAGAAAATGTCCATGCCATTTTCCATGATCCTGGGGGTCAGGCCCTCAAACAAAATATCAGGTGCACATCTAGATCACAGCCTAAGAATAATGCAAAAAGAATTATCTTTCTATCAATGATACTTTCTGAGAATTGGTGCTCACAAGATTACATAGAGTTGTATCTGTGTATAGGAGAAAATGACAACACCCATTTTCCAAGACCCTGGGGGTCAGGGACTCAAACAAAATATCAGGTGCACATCTATACCACATACTGAGAATAAAGTAAAAACAATTATCTTTCTATCAGTTATACTTTCTGAGAATTGGTGCTCACAAGATTACATAGAGTTATATGGGAGAAAATGACCACACCCATTTTCAAGACCCTGGGGGTCAGGGGCTCAAACAAAATATCAGGTGCACATCTAAACCACAGACTTCGAATAAAGCAAAAACAATTATCTTTCTATCAATTATACCTTCTGAGAATTGGTGCTCACAAGCTTACATAGTTATATAGGAGAAAATGACCACGCCCATTTTCCAAGACCCTGGGGGTCAGGGGCTCAAACAAAATATCAGATGCACAACAAGACCACAGACTGAGAATAAAGCAAAAATACAGCTGACACTCGTTATCTCAAACTCGGTTATCTCGAAATTCCGTTTATCTCGAAGTCGAGCGGCGGTCCCATCTTTTTTCCTTCATATTCTAACCAATTTGACTTCGGATAACTCGAAATCGGTTATCTCGAAATTTCGCTTATCTCGAAGTAATTTCGAAGTCCAAAGTCATTTTCTTCGTGTATTTTATACTCGTTAAATCGAAGTCCTAATGTTTGTATAAACAAACCAATTAACGTACCAAATAATAGTGAAATCGCATGGTAAACAAACAATTATAGGTACCGGTAACGCAGGTTGACTTATTCGCCGTTGTTTGATCGACCATGACATCATAATTAATTAAGGGGTATAATAGTTAATTAGATACATGTAATATCATTGCGGAAACTATGATATGTGCATGTTTCATTCATTAAAATTGCATTGTTTGTTATGTTGAAATCATTATGAGAAGCGACGGCTAAAAAAAAAACCAATACAACCCCCTACACACCAAAAAAAAAAAAAAAATAAGCAAGATTTATCGTAACTGAAATAAAGCAATTGGAGCAACAATGATTATACTGATGATCTACAAAATAATCCATCAATAAAATTTCATACACTGGAGGAAGATGATTAAACTTGACTGCATGCGAGTAAATTTAAGTGAAGACTGAAGACATGTATACGACATTATAATCTAGCAGACGAAAAAATTAAATAGCGTACGAACAAATGTCTTCATTGTCCTTTGATGACACAATGATCTAAAACGCTTAAAGGTAAACGGTTCATGGTAGATTGATAATACTATATCAGGGTCGAGGCGATCGGCGCGGAAAGGGGGGGGGATCTCACAACGAATAAAAATACCTGACGCTCTCAATGCACCTCTTCGTAAAATTTCAGTATTAAGAATACAATTATGGCACTTCTAGAATCATTTCTACGTTGTGAAGTAAACATTACATTGTCAGCACAAGTAGCCTTTTAAACTCCGATATCTATTGTATAAAATACAATAGCAAAACGATTCTTTTAGCCTGATAGGTGGTACAATACATTCCGAAATATACGTAAATTCGACTGACGTTTATCTCGAACTCCGCTTATGTCGAAGTATTTTCAGTGGGCCCATCGACTTCGAGATAACGAGTGTCAGCTGTAATTATCTTTCTATCAATTATACTTTCTGAGAATTGGTGCTCACAAGATTACATAGAGTTATATAGAAGAAAATGACCATGCCCATTTTCCAAGACCCTGGGGGTCAGGGGCCCAAAAAAATATCAGGTGCACACCTAGACAACAGACTGAGAATAATGCAAGAACAATTATCTTTCTATCAATTATACTTTCTGAGAATTGGTGCTCACAAGATTACATAGAGTTATGTAGGAGAAAATGACCACACCCATTTTCCAAGACCCTGGGGGTCAGGGGCTCAAACAAAATATCAGGTGCACATCTAGACCACAGACGTAGAATAAAGCAAAAACAATTATCTTTCTATCAGTTATACTTTCTGAGAATGGGTGCTCACAAGATAACATAGAGTTATATAGGAGAAAATGACCACACCCATTTTCCAAGACCCTGGGAGTCAGGGACTCAAACAAAATATCAGGTGCACATCTAGACCACAGACTGAGAATAAAGCAAAAATAATTATCTTTCTATCAATTATACTTTCTGAGAATTGGTGCTCACAATATTACATAGATTAATATAGGAGAAAATGACCACACCCATTTTCCAAGACCCTGGGGGTTTGGGGCTCAAACAAAATATCAGGTGCACAACTAGACCACAGACTTAGAATAATGCTAAAACAATTATCTTTCTATCAATTATACTTTCTGAGAATTGGTGCTCACAAGATTACATGGAGTTATATAGGAGAAAATGACCATGCCCATTTTCCAAGACCCTGGGGGTCAGGGGCCCAAAAAATATCAGGTGCACACCTAGACCACAGACTGAGAATAATGCAAGAACAATTATCTTTCTATCAATTATACTTTCTGAGAATTGGTGCTCACAAGATTACATAGAGCTATGTAGGAGAAAATGACCACACCCATTTTCCAAGACCCTGGGGGTCAGGGGCTCAAACAAAATATCAGGTGCACATCTAGACCACAGACTGAGAATAAAGCAAAAACAATTATCTTTCTATCTGTTATACTTTCTGAGAATGGGTGCTCACAAGATAACATAGAGTTATATAGGAGAAAATGACCACACCCATTTTCCAAGACCCTGGGAGTCAGGAACTCAAACAAAATATCAGGTGCACATCTAGACCACAGACTGAGAATAAAGCAAAAACAATTATCTTTGTATCAATTATACTTTCTGAGAATTGGTGCTCACAAGATTACATGGAGTTATATAGGAGAAAATGACCATGCCCATTTTCCAAGACCCTGGGTGTCAGGGGCTCAAACAAAATATCAGGTGCACAACTAGACCACAGGCCCATTATAATGCAAAAAGAATTTATTTTGTACTATTCAAAGATTCAGAGGATTCGCGCTCACAAGAAAAGTTTAAGGGACGGACAGACAGACAGACAGACAAACAGACAGACAGACGCCGGACTAAGGGCGATCGCATAAGCTCGACTGGTCTTTGACCAGTAGAGCTAAAAAAATTGAAAAATACAAGGAGTTGTCATAAATTCTACCCTTTATGATTTGAAAATTATGGCTATCAGTGCAACTGTACCAAAACCTAATGCACATTAGAATTTGCCGTGTAAACGCAATGAGAATCGAATTAGCATTAAATAATCTGCTTCAAATCTAATGCGAAATAGATTTAATGGGCATTAAAGTGAACAAGGCATATGGCAAATTTAAATGCTTATGCTTCGGTTGGCATCGAAAAAGTGATAGGACAAAGGATCAAATGACGTCACTAAACCTTACCAGTATTTGATTGGTTGATTCCAAATAAACTAGTGAAAACGAGGCAAATGGATTTAAAGGAATTCAATCATTTCTTCAGTCAAGGAAGGATAACAGTTTTACTCTAAATCTTGAAAAATGATTTTGAAAGATTCTGCATGCACTTAAAGGAATTTAATTGAAATATCTAGCATTAATTCACATGTAGATTTACATGTACATTGCCTGCATTTTTCTGTTAAGTTAAAAATTTATTCGTAAAATATGTATGAACATGCAAGTCGTATCGGAACAAACTTACTGCCATTTATTATTTGACAAGATACATTTGTAACCAAGAGACACACAAGCATCAAGTACAAATAATTGTAATAATTAGCAAGGTTAAGTTACAAGCGCTTTCAACGTGTAGGTATGACGTACATGTACACGTTATTGCTTGACATAAAAATCTAAGATGTTCCGTCATTATACACAAGAATCGCAGCTGGTTTAGGTAAAGCTATGTAGTAAGATGTAGGCGTAGCTTGCCTCTTTTCGATCAATTCAATCTGCGAGAAATGTACATCGAAATTCGTGAAACCTCGACAAAAAGAAAATTACAATCCTAAATGTGCTTTATTATAGCCAAAACATGAAATTTGTTCAATGATAACTGTGGAAATTTTCAAAGAAGTTACCTGTTCTGTCGTTGCATGTAGAGCGCTGTTTACATGTCCATAGTGTGTAGCTACATGTATACTTCACATTATTATGTCATTTGATCAAAGATCGCAGGAAGTGATGATGTCATACATACAAGTTGCGCTAAAACTTGTAACTAAACCTCTCTATCATCTACATGTATGTACTAATAAGCTAAGAAATACAAAAGTATATACATGTATGTAGAATCTTATGAGGAGAAGGTAATCAATATCAGTGTGAAAAACAGTATGAGTGATAAGGGGGGAGGGGGATGTTGTGGAAAGGGGCAATGGTATATCAAGTTAACCAATGGGGGGAGGGGTGGAGGGGGATGTTGTGGAAAGGGGCAATGGTAGACAAATTTAACCAATATGTACAAAGTACCTGCTATTCTATATAGGAATTCATGTTGGTAGTTGCCGATAATTCTGAGTCCGTCTTCCTCCTGTGTGAGATGTACAGGGGAGTCAAAGCTGTACTTGATCCAGTCTCTATCAGGGCCGATTACTAACATCAGCTGATCAAATAACGCCACCACAGCACCACCTCCGCACCTTTTATGTTCAAACGAGATTTTGTATAACATGTGATATGACTTGTTCATGTACATTAATATCATACAGGGGAGTCAAAGCTATACTAAATACAGTTTCTATCAGGGCGTATCACTAACATCAACTGGTCAAATAACACGACCACAGCACCACCGCCACACCTTTATGTTAAAACATGATTTTTTTTTTATTATATTTGATAAAACATGTACATTTTCATTAATATCATATGGGGGAGTCGAAGCTATGCTAAATACAGTCTCTTTCAAGGCCTACCACTAACATCAACTGGTTAAATAGCACGGCCTCTGTGCCATCACCACACCTTTATGTTAAAATTTTTTTTTTTTATTATATTTAATAAAACATGTACATTCATATAAAAATGCAAGTATATTTGCCCCCTATTCTCCATTTGATGCAGAGTAATTTTGGATAAAATCTATGTTATGGATAGGCAAACAAATTGTAACATAAGCAAAAACATTTTCATGATTTTTCATTTGTTAGTCTGACTACGACATCACATAATTAGGTAGCTTTACATGTATAACGTTATGGAAACATAATAAAAATCCTTTAATAAATTATGACATACATGTAAATGTAAAAATTCACAACCAATGTCTGTAGTCTGGTATGTAAAATAAAGATTCTGAATGATTGATTCAATAACTAGAAAATTGATATTCAAGGCTTATTATATGAATAATCAGTCATGTTATGTACTATTGAGTCTTTGCGGAATACAGAGTTTTCCCCCCTTACAGACGGTATCTGACGTAAAACCATTGTGACGTCGTGAGAATGGTATGGTAACGTCGATTTTATACCGTCATTTCCCAGACTTTTAGGACTGTTTCCTTATAATTTGATGATGTCATAATCAGTCTACGTCAGATTCCGTCTCAAATGGGAAGTTACTCTGGTTTTCGAAAATAGCGAATATACATGTAACATATGTATTTACGTCTATCAGCATTACTCACCAAGACAGCTGTTGTGGAGGGCTTGGGGATTTCGTGTTGAACTCACAATAAACTTTCTGTGAAGAAAAAGTCCAAATTTTTATATGACAGCAATTAAGAAATCCACAAATATCCGACATCACACATGTTGGCAGAGAAATTTAATACAACATCATAATCAATTGTCTGTAATGTAATAAATAAAAACACAAACACTCAAATTTTCAGCCCCTTGGCCTTGATAAAGTCTTAGGTCTTTCCTCTGGAAGAAATATTTCAGTCTGCATTAATGCATTGATTGTGACTTCATAATATAAAAGACAGCAGATGCTGGACAATTTTGGACAATAGGCCACTTGATGAAATTCATAATGGCGTACAAAATGACAAAAAATGTCCAAGGTAGGCAATTTTGCCGCACTTTTTCATTGTTACGTCACAATGGCGATCACTCATTTGAATTATATGTATCCGACAGAATATTTACTTATTAAAATCTTTTCTAATACATGTACTGAAAATGTGGGTATTTTTCCTGGGGGAAAATTTCGTGGTTATAACATCAAGACGTTACACCTGGGAAAAGTATTCATGATATACATGTAAACATCTCTGCCTTTGTATGAATGCAGTGGGGTTATTATCGTGTGGAGGAAAGCTTCGTGAAGCCCAATGATTCACGAAATACGCCAAAATTACCCCCCACACGAAAATTTACACGTCTACATTAACTCATGTACATGCACATATAGATGGCAAAATGTGGATATAATCATACTTCAGCTATGATCACAAACCATAAATCTGAAAAGCCATCAACAGAAAAGGCAATCTCAAACAAATTTCATTTTAGAATTTTAAAAGAGGGTTTCAGTGTATTTATGTAAAAGTGTCAATTTGACCAGATATTTACCTGTGAATTTGACCAGATATTTACCTGTAAATTTGATCACATAGTTACCTGTAAATTTGATGAGGTATTTACCTATAAATTTTATCAGATATTTACCTGTAAATTTGATCAGATGTTTACCTGTAAATTTGATCAGATATTTACCTGTAAATTTGATCAGATATTCACCTGTAAATTTGATCAGATAAAATTTGATCAGATATTTACCTGTAAATTTGATCAGATATTTACCTGTAAATTTGATAAGATATTCACCTGTAAATTGAATCAGATAAAATTTGATCAGATATTTACCTGTCAATTTTATCAAATGTGTACCTGTTAAGTTTATCATTTATTTACCTGTAAATTTTTTCAGATATTTACCTGTAAATCTGAGGAGCCTATCCATATAACACCTTTGTCTGTGAACAGGGCTAGGTAACGATTGTTAAAGGAAAGAGCCATAGCGGTATATTCGTTCACATCTACGGAAATCTGTGGAGTCTGAAAATAAAAATAATAATAGGCAGAATTAAATTTCATTTTCTTAAAGCAAAACAAATGTCTCTTAATACATTTCTAGAATAATAATTAAGAGAGAATGTGGTATCATTATTCAGAAAATTTTTCAATTTGTTTTAATCTTATGAATATGAACATAGATAAAGCCTAAAGGAAAGCGCACCTAAGTATTTCATTCTTCAAGAGTGCATACTTTTGTTCAATTGAAAAAAAAAATTATGTCAGGTTAGCTTGAATTAAAATCTGATTGGACCTCTGGATATACATGCACAGACATACGTAAAAACAACTTCCTTTTAGTAGACAAAATTTGCAGCCTATAGTGTTTTCCTCAAATTTTCTTTTTGGAGACATTTAAGTCTTTTAAAAAGTTTGCTTTGCATTGCGAACGGCTGCAATTACGGCACTTGAGCTGTGCTCTCTAATATTATGAAACCTTTCTTATACACATTAATAGCTATTCTCTGTAAGCATTTGCACTTTTATGAAGGATGCATGGCACGGCATGTCTCAGATTTTGATAAAATTTGTACATAAGGTTGGGTCTGACCCAAAAGTAATAAAACACCGCTAAAGACGGTATGGCCGGATTGCAAAGTAAGTTTTTGTCACCAACTGGGTCAAGGTCACTAGGTCAAATATTACAGCACACATTGAGAGGTCTTGTCAGAGGCAACCTACATGTATAATATAAAGTTTCTAATGTATACAGTTCCTTAGATTTTGCTTAAACCAGGAACTTTAACCAAAGTCTTTAACTAGGTCAAAGTCCAAGGTCAAGGTCACTAGGTCCAATGTAACGGCATAAATTGAAAGGTCTCATCATGGGCAACCTAAATGTATAATATAAGGTTTCTACTGCATACAGTTCCTTAGATTTTGCTTAAACCAAGAACTTTAACCAAAATCTTTAACTAGGTCAAAGTTCAAGGTCAAGGTCACTGGGTCAAATGTTACGGCATAAATTGAAAGGTCTCATCATGGGCAACCTACATGTATAATATAAAGTTTCTACTGCATACAGTTCCTTAGATTTTGCTTAAACCAGAAACTTTAACCAAAATCTTAAACTAGGTCAAAGTCCAAGGTCAAGGTCACTAGGTCAAATGTTATGGCATAAATTGAAAGGTCTTGTCATGGGCAACCTATATGTATAATATAAGGTTTCTACTGCATACAGTTCCTTAGATTTTGCTTAAACCAGGAACTTTAACCAAAGTCTTTAACTAGGTCAAAGTCCAAGGTCAAGGTCACTAGGTCAAATGTTACGGCATAAATTGAAAGGTCTTGTCATGGGCAACCTATATGTATAATATAAGGTTTCTACTGCATACAGTTCCTTAGATTTTGCTTAAACCAAGAACTTTAACCAAAATCTTTAACTAGGTCAAAGTCCAAGGTCAAGGTCACTAGGTCAAATGTTACAGCATAAATTGAAAGATCTCTTCATGGGCAACATACATGTATAATATAAAGTTTCTACTGCATACAGTTCCATAGATTTTGCTTAAACCAGGAACTTTAACCAAAATCTTTAACTAGGTCAAAGTCCAAGGTCAAGGTCACTAGGTCAAATGTTACGACATAAATTGAAAGATCTCTTCATGGGTAACATACATGTATAATATAAAGTTTCTACTGCATACAGTTCCATAGATTTTGCTTAAACCAGGAACTTTAACCAAAATCTTTAACTAGGTCAAAGTCCAAGGTCAAGGTCACTAGGTCAAATGTTACGGCATAAATTGAAAGGTCTTGTCATGGGCAACCTTCATGTATAATATAAAGTTTCTACTGCATATAGTTCCTTAGATTTTGCCTCAACCAGAAACTTTAACCAAAATGTTGACGGCAGACGGACAGACGGACGGACGGACGGACGGACAGACGGACGGACATCGTCAATCTATAGACCGGAATTGCTTTGCAATCCGGCCAAAAATTTGATTAAAATTTTCTTAATATCACATCCGGTTGCCATGGAAACGGACTTTGAATATTGATAAAATGCATTTTTGGGTGTTTTTGAAGTCCCATACATAATATATGCAGCATAATCTAAAACAAACACTGATGAATTATCAGTACCCTATCATTGCTCTTTCAAGTTAAGTAATAAAAATGTTGGGTTTATGGTCTTATCTATATGTTTCCATAGCAACAACACAGGTACCCTATCAAAATAGTATTTTGGGCATTTTTTCAAAATTCAACGATAAATTACTTAAATTTTTGAGTTTTTTAAGCAAATAAAACATAAGCATTCACATTGTGACAAAGTTTCTGTTCGTTGCTATGGCAACATGACCTCAAATCGCAAAAATGAAAGCAATTTTGGACAATATTTAGAGTCCTTTTTTTACTAGATCATCGAATTTTAATTCAAAGTGATGAAAATTAATTAATGTATTCAAGTAGATCTTTCATTACACGAAATAGAATTTTTTAAAAATATTCAGGAAATAGCCCGTTGCTATGGGAACGATTGTTTAAATTTGCACATAGGCCCACTTTGAGTCCTTGGATACCGGCATCAAAAGTTAAGTAATCTGAAATTTTTTAAATCTAACATAAAGTTTAGACTTTGATTTATCGTATATGTAAAAAAAGGTTGTGTAAGCCTGTTTCGTTTTTTGAGGAAAAAAAACTCCGAAAAACAACAAAAAATGCTTATTTTTATAATGTATGGCCAAATTACTATAGCAACCATTAATTATTTGAAACTTTTTTATTGTATTTTGATAGAGGCTTACTTGATCTTTATTGCTATTGACTTTGAACTTCCTGGGATTAATGATTACTGTTATAAGAAAATAATAAAAAATGGTTGCCATGGTGACAGATGTTCCCCATAGCTTTTTCATGGTTTTTGAAAGAGCTCCTTGGGTTAGTTATTTCCCAACAATTTTTATCTGTTCATCATGATGCAAAATTTTTAAAATGACTCTGAAGTTGCAAAATAAGTAATATTTAAGACCATAGTTACCGTTGCCAAGGTAATTTATGTACATAGCAACCAGTGGGTTTATCTTGAATTTGCTCATTTTAAAAATAAATCCTATTTCCTTATCATATACCCATCAAGAGAGAAGGAAAATTGGAAAATACAAACAGTATTTTGAAATCAATATATCAAAATTAGCTAATTATGTTGTCATGGTAACCAGCCTTTTTCACAATATCAGATACTACTAGTGAGCTTATTTAAAATTTTATGTCCTAATCTTTAGGATGCATAAAAAATCTTCCATTGATGTCACATATAGACCAAATTATAGAGCTTCAAATTAGCTCAATTTTGCCAATTTCTCAACTTTAAAGGCCGTTGCCATGGTAACCAGATGACCTAGAATTAAATTTTTTGTCAAATTTTCCTTTTTTCATTGGTCCCTACTTATGTGTGAAATTTCATGAAAATCGGAGACCATGCGTGCCGAAATTGTTTAAATGGTTACAGAGAATTGCTATTAATGGCATATTTTTTTTCACATATATCTTTGATTACATGTAAATTAACATTCCTATTTGAATAAATTTTAATTCAGTCACCTGTGCTTCATACTGCCCACCATGGTCTATGAGGAAGAGTTCACTGCCCTTGGCCACCAAGGCGCGCGACTGTCTGTCCAGGTTAATCACAACCCAGCTACTTGGTGCTGATTGCAAACCTAAATATACATAAATAGGTATGTCTTAGGCAAAATTCATGAATGATTTAAACCCATTCAGGCAGAACAAAACACAAATCATTTCATGAAAGACCGTTTTTAGTCCCTTATGTATACTGAAAATCTGCATTAATTTCATAATTACTGCATGGGTGTACAAAGTACCTTTTCTTCCTAGCAGACGAAAAAGTACAACAAAGACTTAGTCTTATCCTAAGAAAACATCCATGCCTATTGATGAAGTACATGTATATTTTACTGTTAGGAAAACCACTTAATCAAATACACAGAAGCATATCACGTGATACGCAAGTAATCTTGCCCATGGGAATTCCCTCTGATTAAACAAGGTAAATACTGTCTTATGATGGTAATCTATCCTTGTCAAGAATAATGACATATCCAGAGAACACTTCGACAGAAAATTTTATTTCTTTACATGGGCAGCACCAAATCATAACATGTAAAAACAGAAAAAAATTCTGTTTAAGTTTTCTCTGAATATACCTCTTTTCTTGACCAGAAAAGATTTCCATCATATAAATGATAATGATGCTCATGTGATAGGCCTTAAATAGTTTCAAATAAAGTAGATTCAGACAGTATCTACCTTGTAAAATCAAAGCGGATTCCCGTGCAAGAGATTACTTGCAGATCATGTGATATGCTACCGTGAAATAAATAAAGTCCAATGCTTCAACTGAAGGTGATTCTAATATAATGACGACTAAATAAACATGTAACAATCATACCATTCTCTTTTCAATTATGCCAAAAGTTCCATACACTTCTCAAACTTTTATCATAAAGTTGACACAGTATAATTCTCACCTGGAACCTCTGCCATCCTTCTCACTCTGATATCATCAATGTTATTTACGATGAAAATACGGAATGTACTCGTTAGGACGGCAATCCCCGTCCCCTGATAGCTGTTAAATATGCTACAGTCAGTTACTTTTACATCTTTTGCCTCCTGCAAACGTGTCAAATAATTTAATTACTAGTAGTTGAATGCGGTATAATACTTTTCTACTTTCCATTGATTTCTATATGAAAAAAAGTCATTTTGACCCTTAAATTCTTCTTAGCATTATAATTTATCCAACCAGACAGAAGTTCGTTTGTGGACTAAGTTACAATGTAGCTTTCATTCTTACCTCAAATTTTTTTTCAAATTTTTCATTTTGAAATTTCGACTTTCAGGTCAGATTTTACGCCTTATCTTAACAGCTCCTTCACCTAAATAACTAAACCTCACAAATAATGACGAGTACACAAATTATTTTTTTTCCACCCATTTTGAATATTTTACAATTTTCACTACATACCTGACCCATACCAAACGTCCGTTTGAAGTTTAGGAACATATCATACACCAAGACTACACCATCCTCCTGTACAAACAGCAGATCTTCCATGTGCGACCAACCAAAACCTATAATATTCCCACTGTTCCACTGAAATACAAAGCTCACATGTTCAGTAATGTGATCGATAAGCATAACTTGACAATAATTTTTTTTTCCGTTACATAATCCAGGAAATTGGGAATATTTTGAACAGCATATTATCAAAATACATCAACATGTCTGTCCCTTATAAGGCCATTATTCTTGTTTTCTGGCCTTTGGAGAGGTCAACTAGTTGATCTTTGTAAAATTATTTCATGTTGAATCAAATTGTACTCTCGAGTTTTGAAAGTTTAAAGATAACTTTTTGGGAAAAATGGTAGGAATTTGGCATTGGGAATGGGCCAAAATACAACCCCAAAACCCCAATTTGCTGGTAAAAAAATCACTACTTGAGTACATAACTAGGACCTTTAATCTTGCCATTTCAGGGCCAAAATTTTGCCCCAATGCAATTGAGAAATACTACTGTATAATGTGTATTATTTTACACATTAATCTGGGTATCCTTGCAGGCATTACATTTGCACTTGTATCTCTGAATCATTATTGGATATAATTAAATAGGTTATGAATATATGTGTAATATTTTAAATTTAATGTTATATATATGTATAAATCATGATTTAGTTCTTTAAAACCATCTTCTCCTAGATCGTTTATCATTACAAAGACTTTGTAAGTTTTCGCGGGTAACGCAAATGCATGCATGTGCCGCAAATATTATGTCGTCATAGACTAACATAAACATTTGCAATGAACGCTAGAGATGCAAGGATGGATTTTACTTAGAATCATTATAAATTGTCGTTTTTACACTTGATAAAGGCCAAGGGGCCGAAAATTTGTGTATTTGAGTGTTTGTGTTTTTATTTGTTATCATCCCTTCACTCTGGAAGAAATATTTCAATCTACTGTATTATTTTAGTCGGAGTCTTATTTTAGAGGAGTTAGCAATGTTAAGACTGTATTATTATAGTCAGAGTCTTATTTTAGAGGAGTTAGCAATGTTAAGACTGTATTATTTTAGTCGGAGTCTTATTTTAGAGGAGTTAGCAATGTTAAGACTGTATTATTTTAGTCGGAGTCTTATTTTAGAGGAGTTAGCAATGTTAAGACTGTATTATTTTAGTCGGAGTCTTATTTTAGAGGAGTTAGCACTGTTAAGACTGTATTATTTCAGTCGGAGTCTTATTTTTAGAGGAGTTAGCAATGTTAAGACTGTATTATTTAAGTCGGAGTCTTATTTTAGAGGAGTTAGCTCTGTTAAGACTGTGCTAATACAAGACAAAATTTTTATACATTATAAAGAACAATAACTGATTGAACTTATTCACGATAAAGCCTATATGTCAAATCGTCCTTTTTTACCCTATTTACACTAAAATTTGGTTGTCCTACTATACAATGTAAGTACACATACAGTAGATTATATAAACAGTTTGTTTTACCTTCTACTCAGCCTCAAAAGAGATCTCTCTAGTTGATCATTGAAAGTTATCTTTATAAATCATACAATGTATAAACAATGTCATCTTTTTTTCTATCCTATTCACAATGTCATCTTTTTTTCTATCCTATTCACAATGTCATCTTTTTTTCTATCCTATTCACAATGTCATCTTTTTTTCTATCCTATTCACAATGTCATCTTTTTTTCTATCCTATTCACAATGTCATCTTTTTTTCTATCCTATTCACAATGTCATCTTTTTTTCTATCCTATTCACATAGTCATCTTTTTCCCTTTGTATTTGTGGATTATATTTTCAAGAAACTGGCTTTTTAATATTTATAACTCACTCTCATCTGACCGAGCTGATTCCCTGCGGCTGTATACACAGTAACAATGGGTTTTGTAGACACCTGTACACGGGCAGTCTTGGAGTCATCCCGTAATAGAGCTGTAAGTAAAATCATTGGATACATTGTTAATTTCCAAGCGTGACTGTACAATTTGCCTTATTCATTGTGAAATGCCATTATAAATGTTTTCTCTCAGAGTGTTTAACATATCTAGACTGTTAAATGTCCAAATATAAAAGTCAATCATCAGCAAGTACAATAAAACCTGTGTTTTTGAAACACGAATGCCCCCGTCAGCGTCTATGTTAGTATTAACACCATTTTTTGTTCAGTGGGTCAAAGGTCAAGGTCAAATATTGGTATCAATGGAAAGGTCTTGTAATAAGGAAAACAAATGTGAAATATCAAAGCCATTATCACCAACCATTCAAAAGTTATGCCCAATGTTAAAGTTTTTGCCATGGACAAACAGACATACAGACAGACAGACAGGCCAAAAACTATATACCCTCGAATCTTTGATTCCGGGGCATAAAACTTACATGAATGTGCAAACCTGGTTATTTACTAGTCATGAAACTCTTCACCTCTGACCTGAAGTGTATTTTAATGGCCAATTTTGTAAGTGTTACGTATATGATGGCAAATACAGTCAATTATGGGATCATCCTGTACAGCATATGCAGATGTTGCGGTTGGGATTTCAAATGATAACTATAGTGAACATAAAATAATCTCAAGATTTTAAACTATATGGCTTTTTCCTTTTCGATCCAATATAAAACTTGCACAATTTTTTTTTTTATTCTAGCAAAATTATGTCTACTGATCTAAAAGGATTATGGCAAAAAATTTGGAATGTTTCGTCCCTGAATTACATGTATATGACAAATTTAACGTTCTTATTAAAGTTTCATAATGGTACAATGATTTCACTTCATTTCAATAAAATATGAAAATATTACAACCGTTATACATGCACATATTGGAAGAAACTAAATGGAAAAGGGCAAATTGAACACTACTGGGCCATTTCATTAAGAAAGGTATTTGACGAAGATAATTGTTTTTGGAAATCTTGAAGGTATCAAAAGAGTAATGCCCTAAGTCCCTTGAGGTCATGTCATTCCACCAGTTAGGGTTTTTGTAGCTCATTCAACACCTGTATTTTTAAACAACTTCAATATCTTACCTATAGGTCCACCATAAGGCCCTGCTGCTACAGTAAACTTGTCTAAGTCCACTACACCACCCCATCCCATAGTATACAACTTCAATATCTTAACTATAGGTCCACCATAAGGCCCTGCTGCTACAGTGAACTTGTCTAATGCCACTACACCACCCCATCCCATAGTATACAACTTCAATATCTTACCTATAGGTCCACCATAAGGCCCTGCTGCTACAGTGAACTTGTCTAATGCCACTACACCACCCCTTCTCATAGTATACAACTTCAATATCTTACCTATAGGTCCACCACAACATGCATAAGGCCCTGCTGCTACAGTGAACTTGTCTAATGCCACTACACCACCCCTTCTCACAGTATACAACTTCAATATCTTACCTATAGGTCCACCATAAGGCCCTGCTGCTACAGTGAACTTGTCTAAGTCCACTACACTACCCCTTCTCATAGTATACAACTTCAATATCTTACCTATAGGTCCACCATAAGGCCCTGCTGCTACAGTAAACTTGTCTAAGTCCACTACACCACCCCATCCCATAGTATACAACTTCAATATCTTACCTATAGGTCCACCATAAGGCCCTGCTGCTACAGTGAACTTGTCTAAGTCCACTACACCACCCCATCCCATAGTATACAACTTCAATATCTTACCTATAGGTCCACCATAAGGCCCTGCTGCTACAGTAAACTTGTCTAAGTCCACTTCACCACCCCATCCTATAGTATACAACTTCAGTATCTTACCTATAGGTCCACCATAAGGCCCTGCTGCTACAGTAAACTTGTCTAAGTCATATACACCACCCCATCCCATAGTATACAACTTCAATATCTTACCTATAGGTCCACCATAAGGTCCTGCAGCTACAGTGAACTTGTCTAAGTCCACTTCACCACCCCATCCTATAGTATACAACTTCAGTATCTTACCTATAGGTCCACCATAAGGCCCTGCTGCTACAGTAAACTTGTCTAAGTCATATACACCACCCCATCCCATAGTATACAACTTCAATATCTTACCTATAGGTCCACCATAAGGCCCTGCTGCTACAGTAAACTTGTCTAAGTCATATACACCACCCCATCCCATAGTATACAACTTCAATATCTTACCTATAGGTCCACCATAAGGCCCTGCTGCTACAGTAAACTTGTCTAAGTCATATACACCACCCCATCCCATAGTATACAACTTTAACATCTTACCTATAGGTCCTCCATAAGGCCCTGCTGCTACAGTGAACTTGTATAAGTCCACTACACCACCCCATCCCATAGTATACAACTTCAATATCTTACCTATAGGTCCACCATAAGGCCCTGCTGCTACAGTGAACTTGTCTAAGTCCACCACACCACCCCATCCCATAGTATACAACTTCAATATCTTACCTATAGGTCCACCATAAGGCCCTGCTGCTACAGTGAACTTGTCTAAGTCCACTACGCCACCCCATCCCATGGAATATAATTCACATTTTCTGAAATTGAAAAGCAATATATATATTTCATGAATAGAGTCACATTGGATACATGTATCTTTTAAAATTTCACTCTTATTTAAGATAGTACATGTACATCTACAAAATATTCAGTCTTTAATCTTTAGCTGAAAAAATTGTCTGCTCCTCTGCTCAAAGCTTTTAAAATGTCCAGTTATAATAGTACACGAATTATAAAGGCCAGGTAAGGTGACAAGATAATACAAATGTAACTATTTCTAACTACTTCTACCTGGTGGTCAGATGAGAACTACTCACTGTACCGTAGTAATTTACAGAAAGCGGCATTATGTATGTAATATTGATCACAGCTCGTCTACTGGTATAAGGAAGTTGAAAAGCTACAGGACGCGTCCAAAGGCAATTCTGGAATATGCACGACTTTCATAATTTCTTTTTGGAATTAAAATCAGTTTAGGCAGTATGGGAAAAATGACGATAAAATCAAAGGACTGATGGTCCCGAGGGACACTCGTTTTTGTTTACAGAACCGCTATACAGGATTTCAATGTTTCTAGGTTTTAGTTTCAAGGGGTATAACTCTACACATGATTGAACGATAAGATCAATATTCAAACTTGACCTGTATGTCTTAGTGTAAAAGCAGTCTGCGTGAAATATGCATGTCTGGACATTTCTGCTCTCAGTTTGGTAACAAGACATTAACGTGCAAAGTTCCTTTGTACCGGTATGTTTCAAATAACGATTGAAAGTATGAAAACAGCCCTAAATGGACAAATTATACCCCCTGTCAAATACCTTTTCTGAGCAGATCCATTTATGACCTGACCTTACTTAAATTTCCCAAATGGATATTCTCTTATATAAAGTCATCATTCAGGGTGAAGGTCACTATATTGAATAAAATACTTCGTACGTTAAATGTTTTATGATATATAGAGCAAGTGACCATATTTCGCCAAATTTTCCCTATATTTCAAAGAAATTTTCAAAACTTCGAGGCCAATTCAATAATTGGTTTTCCTAAAATTTAATTCAACTCCATTCTCGATCAAAATACATTTTTGTACTACAGTATAATCTGTGTAAACCGACTTTCATTGGTTCCGGTTGAATTGGCCAGTTTCGGCAAGATCCGGTGTACAGAAAATCGATATATTTGACCCAAATAAATTGAAATAATATACACAAGAATGCTCACTGCTATACCTTTACTGATGAATAGAATAATTTATCATCATATCAATACAAAATACAAACAGATTTAATCATATATAAACAGAGATCAAATATATTTCATATCATTGTCTACGTTTTGCGGAAAAATGGATGAGTTTTTAATGATTTGCATTTAACAATTTTATTCTCTTTTAAAATGCATAAAGTCTGCAAATAAGGTAACATTCGGTCATTTTTTCCGGACGAACGCATACACAAGTACCGTTACATAGATAAGATACGTAAGTGGACGTTGGAGATTTAAATCTCAGGCACAGAATGAGGAAAAATGTCAGAGAAAAATTAATACTGTATTGTATCATTGCATTAATTGTCGGTCAACAGAAGTATATTGTGCTTCTGACTGGCAATGTACAGTAAGCTGTGATCCACACGTTACTTCTACTGGTGTAGATCTACGTAAGAACGTAAATAGGAATACAGAAGTTTTAGACAGATTTAAAAACCAAAATGGGACATGAAGAGTAATGCGCACCAGGACGCAGTGAGTTGTCAATTTTATGGGCCATTTTTATCAGAATGGGACTATGTCAAAGGGCGCGCTGCAAGTTTTTATTATGTCACTAACTGTAGTTGCTCCGATGCCATACTTCTCTGACTTTTTGTACATTTTACGAATCGTCAATCAAAAATATTTTTTCTTCCATTTTATTTTTTTTCTTTGTCTTTTATGAGATGGATAATTATGCATTATCAACATTATTTCTTTTTCTCGGCGCAATTGCCATGATAAACATGTGCACTGAATAGCTTTAAATTCTTTGTTATAAAAAAATACGTTGCCGAAGGTATAATTACCGTTGACCAAATCATACCTGAGTAGATGTTTACACAAGGCCGGTATACAGGTGAACAATTTACCCTATTTAGTGTGATTGGTCCCCTAATTGACGGCCGGAGTACGGAATAGACAAGATACGGAATACACAAAAGATTTTACTATTAAAAGTTACGGAGAATCGCTCGGGACCGTAAGAAAGGACCGATGTAGACAAGATTCCGGAAAACAGAAGATCCGGTTTTCACAAAATATACTGTACTAAAAAATATTTATTTTACTCAACTCACTGTTTCCTTATAAAACGTAAAAATATTTCATTTCAATGTTTTCGGGGGTGACCATATTTCGCCATTTTTTGTTAATAAGTATCCAATTTGCACACAAAACGGACAAAATTATTATTTTGTCGTCAGGAAATCTTTTGTCACTAATACTTCTAAGAAATAATGCCATATAAACAGGCTTTCTACTCTACCTTGATGAAAAAGTAGGAAAAAAGTAGGAGTAGTCAATGAAAAAGAGTAGGAGAAAAATAGGAAAAAGTAGGAATTAATAGGGGAAAAGTAGGAAATTTTCCATCACTTTCAGCGACAATTTTTAGAAAAAAAAGGACACAAAAATCACAGTAAGCAATGATTGTAGACTGGTAATGTTCATCTTTGAGGAAATCACAGAGAGAAATAAGGAGAGATTGATTTTCCATGTAAAATATACAGAATGGGCGAGCGAAGCGAGCACGAAATTTTTTAATAACTTTGAATCAGATGTTGATGACAAGTGAAGCAAGTAATTTTTTACTTTTGAGATGAAAAAGTAGGAATAGTAGGAGGTTTTGAAGAAAAAGTAGGAAAAAATAGGATCAATATAAAAAAGTAGGAAAAGTAGGAAATAGTAGGAAAAAGTAGGAACAGTAGAAAGCCTGTATAAAATGTTTCCTTTGTTTGGTTTTTGTACAAAAAAATTGGATGTTTAGTCTAAAATTTGGTGTTTTCATGAATTCTCTCCTGTTTTGTGTTATTTTTCGTCACAAATGAGTGCAGGTGATGTCACAATATATCAAAATATGATTGCTAGGGTCATATTTAATAGGGTATAGAAAAAGAAATTTGACAAACAATTCTGATAACCAATAAGAAGCAATTACATGTAACCATGAAACGGTGAAATATGGTCACCAGTGAAATATGGTTCCTTGCTCTACATTTGTATAAGATGACAAGATTCAACATTTAAAATGCATGCATGAAAAAAATTAAGTCAAAGGGCAATGACTCTGGTATAACCTTTTTGGCTGTAATCCTTTTTCTTCATGCACATCTACATTCATGTAATATGATCATGATGATCTTTCATTGTTTAAGGGGGTCCAGAACAGTATCCGAAAGAACCCCATCGGATAGCTCTGGATCAATTATGACGTCACGATAGAAACGGTGACACTGTCGCGTTCTTCGCAAGAACGTCAGGATTAGGTAACGTAGAGATAAGGGGGAGGGGGTAACAAAATCACTATAACTTAAAAACTGACGGTCAAATTTCAATAGGAATTTATCAGTGTTTCACTTGACATATGAAGAAGATAATATTCAGTTTTTACGGAAAATAAATGCTAGGGTTTCTGATAAACGGACTTTATTCTTAAAAATAAGCGACTCAAAGATGTTTTGAAAATAGACATAAATCTATCTCCTTTCGAAAATTTCTATTAAAAATCTTAGTGATCATATATAATTCTAAACATATCCGATTGCCCACATCATATCTAAATGAAAAATACAGAACTTGTTAATATTCTGCCTCTACAGAGGATTTGTAAATGTTTTTCATTACCTAAAGTGTGTTAATTTTACCGTCACATTTACGGCCAAATTTGGGGCTTTCAAGGGTATATATGTACGTTCGTAGCTTCAAAACTAACGGTAAAAAATTGCTGAAACTTTGCATGTAGAAACAGTATGTTTCAATAACATTTATAATTTTCAGGAAAATTAAATGATAGGATCAAATTTAAGTCCGGCTGTCCTGAACCTCCTTAAAGTTTCATTGAAATCTATTAAATGGTTTTAAAGGAGTTGCGATGACAAGGATTGATGCTGAAAATCATTGAATCCTTTTTTGATCAATTTTATAAATGACTTGCCAGAGTTTTACCGGCCTAGTATAGCCGACAGTTCGGTGACTTTGACAATGTATGTAACTGTTTAAAAGATATTGAATGTACAAGAATATAGAAGAAGAAGAAGAGGAAGAATACTCTTTCCAAGGATGTGTCTTATTACTCCAATAAACAATTATTTACCCCAATAACCATACAATTTGCAAGCCATACTACTCATTTGGCACTGAAATGACTTTTTGTGTATTTCTGAATCTGTCTTATTGTCTTAAGCTTTGAAAATGCAACAATATAATATACCGTATATTATAAATCTATGCAAAATTCCAAAATCCAATCCGCCCCCTCCCCGAAAAAGAGGAAAAGCAAAGAGACAAGTGACGATAGTTCATTATACACTACATGAGATTGCCATTAAAATGTTACTTGTAAAAGACATTTCCAAGAGGGTTCCAGTCAGCCGTTGCCATTGAAATACTTGATGGAGATGCTACTTCAGAATTTACTCTGTTGTCATTTCTTCCCACTAGACACTTCCCTTTAAAAACATTTCGGTCGAAAACATTTCAAACAGTCTGCATCAAACCAGGCCCATGGCGCCCGACTTCTTCTTCTTCTTCTGCGTTTAGTGCATCCCTCGTATCGATTCAGGACTAGTAGATTTATAATCGCACTTTCAATCCTAGTGTGGTCACATTGGTGGTGCCGGTTACCGAATAGTTAAATTACTGTCCGCGCGACTCACTTAAGTTAGGAAACTTGAAATATGAGTCAGTTGTAGCCTGGGCAACACTTAGATCTACCACCACAAATCAAAAACATTGGTGGGCAACTGGAATGGAGGGGGTTAATCCAAGCCGTCGTGGAACGGAGTCCAACCTATGGGTTTTTTTTTCATAAAAATCGGGAAAAATTCAGCTCTTTGGGTAACGTTCAGCCTGGGGCGGATTGTCCCCAGCACCCCTCTATATCCGCTCTTGAAAAAGGGACTACATGTCATTCAAGTTATCAGCCTGTTTTATGCTTTTTTATTGTTGACATATCTAAAGATATGAAATTTTGGAAAGAGATTGGGGATGCCTACGTCCAATATTTTCGAACTACATGTGTATATAGTCATTGCAGTTGGAATTTATCTGCCTGTGGAGTATGAAAACTAAATATATTGAAGGTTTCATTTGATTTATGGATACTCGAAAATGAGATCTGGATAATTTTAATAGACTATATCTTTTTCATTTTTTGTTCAGTCATTTAACCGTATGTGGATCCAGAGTGGTTAAAGGGGGTTATGATCACCTAAGGAATTTGCCAAAGTGCTTTTTTTTTTTTTAATTTATTTAATTTTATTTCTTTACTTATAATTAATTTTCTCAAAACAATTAGATGGACCTCCCCCTCCCAAGCCGAACTGAACCCGATTCTGATAAAAAAAATCCCCATATACATGTATCACGCATTTACTCACTTTGTTTGTATCCGCGCCTGGGAGTGTTTACTATCCCTTCTTTACATCCTTGTCCGAAAATAATTGATTTCCATGCCTTGGTTTCCCCCACCTACACTAAGTGGATACGTTTCGTTTATAATTAGAATGTATTAATCACCTATTGCGAGGGGCGCCTGTGTACACGCATAATTGTACGTGAATGACGTAGACGCCGGATTGCCGTAGGGCATCAATGGGCGTGTACACATCTATTATTAGATTTTAACCTATATTGTTCATTTGATCCGGCGTTGTGTGTATGTGTAAAAACTGACCATGTCGTACATGGAAGCTTTTAGATCTGCCACTATTTTCTTGGTAGTGTGTTTAGTGACAACGCCGATAGGATGTTTATTACATGTGATTGGCTTGGCTACGGATTACTGGACGTCGTCTACGATTGATTTGACTTACTCCAACACCACGGCAGAAATACACAGCGGCCTGTGGAGTACTTGTTACGATGGATCGTGTAACTCGTGGGGAGCTACTCCAGGTACCGTACATGTACAAGTATTTAAAATTCACTGTAAGCTTCGTATACTATAAGGAACATGACAAGCAGCTTGGGGGGGGGGGATGGTTGAGTACGAGCCCTACCCCCCCCCCCTCTGGAATTTGGCAAAATTATGATTTTTCCCGTTTTTACGTATGTATATGTTTTATCAAAATCATATAGGTTGGAACCCTCTCTCCCCCACCCGGACGGCTTGTACCCCCCTTCCGAAAAAAAAAAAAGTTCTCAACCCTCCCGTGTAGTTGTAATGGATCTGCAAGCATGACTACTACCATAAAAAGTTACGCTACTTTCAAACTCATTTCTCAGTAATTCACTCCTTCTTAAAACATCCGTGTAAGTCTACATGCGAAAAGAATGTACTTACCACGTACATGCCAGGGGCGGATGCAGATTAATATAGGCATGTGTGATGTTAGAATGGGAAGGAGCGGTCAGACCCCCCCCCCCCGGGAAAAGTTCAAACGCAAAATAGTTAGAACCATCAGTCGGTTAGTAATACCCTCTTGAATAATTTTCGATAGTTAAAAGTATAGATCTACATACCGGTACACAAAATAAATCGAAGGGTTGGAACGTACGTTCGACCTGGGATCCCTAGGTCATGTAGGTGAAGCTGCAATCATAAAATCAAAATTTGTAAAATCCATTCTCCCATTCACACTTAGGGACCAACATGAACAAGCCCCCCTCCCCCAGAAAGATAATCTTGGTTATCAGTGGCGGATCCAACGCCCCCTTTGCCGGGGGTCAAGGGGCGAATTTTGCCGATTTTGACTGAAAATTGGCCAAAATGTACATGTTTTTGGAAAATTTTGCGTTAGTGCCGGGGGCGCCCTCTCCACACCCCCTGAATCTGCCACTGGTCATTTACCATGTTATTAATGAAAAAAGTTACATCCGATACGTAATAAAGACGCTGATCACACCTCTTGGAAACAGTTACTTTCAATAGAAGATATCCGGATTGTCGCGTTTTAAATAATTGTTTTTTCCATTTGATCATATTGATGGAAAGATAATTAATGCGCGAAAATAAAAACCACCAAAAACGGTAAAATTTCTTCTGTATTATACATGGGCGGATCTAGAATGTTTCCTGGGAGAGGGGTCCACCCGTCAAGGGCGGGTCCAGCCTATGATTTTGAAAATATATATATATAAGATTTTGGGCAAATTCGGAGAAGGGGGGTTGTTGGCCATGACCCCAAGTTACCCGCTCTTATTCAGCGATATAAAGAAGCCAGTTGAAAAAAAGGGGAGGGGGGGGGTTAGTTAGGTAAAGAGTGATGGTTCCATTACATTGTACATGTATGGAGAATGGATTCATTGTTAATTATTGGTTTAAGATACAAATTACAGTGTAGGCTGCGTTAATCTCTCGGATCCGCGACTGATCATGCTGATCGACATTATTTTTCTATACACATGTATCAGGTATGCTTGGAGGACAGTCTATATTGATCAATATCTAATGACTATTTCACCTGTTGTCACGATGACATGTTAATTAAGTATATTTATCTGCAAATCTAGGATTTTTTTCCGGGGAAGAGGGGGGGGGGGGGGGCGACAGGAAGGGTCAACATAAGGATTAAAAAATTAACTACGTGAAAAATCAGCATTTTTGGCCAAATCCAAAGGTGTGTGTGTAAACAAGCATGTCTTGATCCACGCAAAAGCGTCGATATTATGTAAATATGTTGATGAAGATTCTCTTCTCTCTCCCTCCCTCTATCTTTCTCTCTCTCTCAGCAACAATAATTAAAGGTATTATTAATAACAGAAATTATAAATACACAAATATAGACTAATGGAAATCCAGGGAGCGGGGTATAGCATTATCAGGGAAGGGGGTTCCAACCTATGATTTTGAAATGAAATATATATATATATATATATATATATATATATATATATATATATATATATATATATATATATATATATATGATTTTGAAAATGGATGAAATCACCATTTTTGACAAATCTCATTAAAGAGGAAAGTGGGGGGATGCAACAAAAGATGGGAGAAATCATCATTTTGGCAAATTCCACAACAGGGGAGGGGACAATCAGAACAGAACAGTCTCTATAGGAGTTAACGTTCAAGCTAGAAGTAAGATCAGGTGCCCAGAAAGAGACTGAGTAGGCATCACATGTCAGCATGCAATTGTCAAACCGAAAGTAGACTACACTCATGTCAGCATGCAATACTGTCAAACCGAAAGTAGACTGCACTCATGTCAGCATGCAATACTGTCAAACCGAAAGTAGACTGCACTCGTGTCAGCATGCAATACTGTCAAACTGAAAGTAGACTGCACTCATGTCAGCATGCAATACTGTCAAACCGAAAGTAGACTGCACTCATGTCAGCATGCAATACTGTCAAACCGAAAGTAGACTGCACCCATATCAGCATGCAATACTGTCAAACCGAAAGTAGACTGCACTCATGTCAGCATGCAATACTGTCAAACTGAAAGTAGACTGCACTCATAATAATAATTATGTTATTTTTCAGACTGGATTCTTGCCTCCCGTGCTATGGCTATTATCGGATTGTTAGCCTCTGCCGCCGTAGTTATGATGGTATATATGTTGGCGTTTGGAGAAGAATACGCCCCGCAGAAAAAATACCATGTTGTTACATTTATTACCTCTCTAGCAGCAGGTTAGTTTGTTTGTTCGGTGTAACCCCCCCCCCCTTTCATCATGTTCATGCTACATGTATATTTACAATGTAATAGCGACAGTACCATTTCATGATTTCATTGACTAGTATTGAAACAGTTAAAAAAAAAGGGGGGGGGTTTAGTATACAGTACCTGTAACTTTTTTTCAGTTTAGATTGGGCAAGTATAGTCTTTGTAGCACCAGGGACGCTAGACCGAGAACAGGCCAAAATTTTATTCTTTTAAAAGTTGGTACTAAAACAGGCCAAAAATTTTATTCTTGAGTTGGTATTAAAATACCAACTCAAGAATAAAATTTTGGCCTGTTCTCTGTCTACAATGACGCATATAATATAAGTTATAAATGGAGGATCTCCAAATCAACATTTTTATACATATATACTGGTTTTTTTTTAATTGTCAGCTGGATTTATTGCTTTAACTGTGATCATATACGGAGTTTCCTACAAATCCAAGTTTGCAGCAGGGACGGGTGCTGATTGGTCGTTTTGGCTCAGTGTGTTCGGGACAGTTGTCTACGTAATATCCGCTGTCTTATTATTGTGTAACATGATGCGGCAGAGAGATTAGACGATTTATTTTTCAGAATTTGTTTCTGAGAATTGTTGTGCTTTTGTTATCCCCTTGCTTCAGATAGCCTAAAGCAACGTGGCCGTGTGCGTTTTACATGTAATTAAGTTTGCTATTTGTAGTTAACGAAGATTAAAACATGACTATGACGTCATACCATTGTCTATTCAGTTCTTTCTATGTGATATTGTCTCAACATGATCCTTTTTCGTCCAAAACTTTACCTGTAACTGTCCATTAAGTTACCTTTAACTGTCCATTATTTTTAATAATGGACAGTTAAAGGTGACTTAATGGACAGTCACAGGTAAAATCCCGGACAGAAGAATCCTCATTATGATGACACGATATCACACAGAAAGTTTCAAACAACTGTATATATCCCAACAAAAATATAATTTCGAGCTTTTTTGATTATTCGATATCAAGTTCCAAAGCTATCATTCCGTTTTGTAAAACATCTTCCTTTAATTAACAAAATCTGCATCGATATCATCCAGAAACATCGGAAGCGCAGATGTCGTAATTTTCATGGGGCGGCATTACAAGATCTAACGTCCGAAAAAAATGTATATGAAGTGAAATAGAAATAAATGAAATACACGTAAAATTAAGTAAATAAAACTACAAAATGTAAAAGTCCGTCGAAATCCAAGACGAAACATCAGTTCTCTCTCGGTGTCTGTAACTTAAAAAAAGAGTAAAATAGTATATAGACAGAGAAAAAACCCAATCTAAATCCCAGCCATCTAACAATGATAGTGATTTGTCTTTCTCTCAAGGTGCTTTAGATAAAAATAAAACTGAGTTCCATACGAAAAATATGTTGTATATCACGGACGTGGCTTCATCGAAATGAATGATTTTCTCAACAACTCAGTGTTTGACCTTGACATGAAAGTGTCCATTATTAAGACAAAAGAATTCGATCGGTTGACTGGCCAGGAATTCAAGCTACGTGCACCTGATCATCATCCCTTGACCAATGATACGGTTCTTGATTTTGAGGTGTCCAAATTTCTGCAAAAGGATCTACCTGTGACTGTCCATTATTAAAACAAAAGATGTCATGTTTTAAGTGGGAGAAAAGCCTCAAACTATCCATTATGTCAGAGAAAGAACTGATCTCGGCCCTGACGGGCCTCGATCAGTACTTTCTCTGACATAATGGATAGTTTTCGGCTTTTCTCCCTTACATAGATTAAATAAATAAATAAATAAATAAATAAATAAATAAATAAATAAATAAATAAATAAATAAATAAATAAATAAATAAATAAATAAATAAATAAATAAATAAAGTAAAAGGAATTAAAATGTGAAATTCAAGAAAGAAATGATAATTGATGAACGTAGTCTTATTACCAGTATTTGGTTTTATAATCATGGCAAATGCCGTGCGAGGGGATAGACTATGCATTTCATTGTCTGATACATGTATATATACAAAATGTACACAACGTTTTACACGTCACGGGTATTGCAGGTGCTTTGTAAAGTTGTATAAAAATGTGTTTATAACTCTACACTCGTATTTTCATTCCATGCAGTTATCTTTATTTGAAAAAAATGCTCAAAGTTGCCTTGTATTGTTTGAAATCTTTTGTTTTGAAACGTTTTGGGAGGATATTTTGTTGAATCTTTTTATTCAATCTTGTCACTCTTCAATTTATTTTCATAATTGATGAATGACCTATATAAGAATATAATGAAAGTTTTTTTGGGACATGCACTGATATTTATAGAATCTGATTTGTTTCATCAAAGCTTAGGATTGAATATATATCCCATTTGCAACAGGTTTATGTTTTATGATAATCTAGTCGGTTGATTTTTGTTTTTGTTATAAATAATATTTGGTACTTTAGAACCAAACTGTTTTGCCCTTAACATTCATATTTACTTCGTTTTATCTGAATCTCGGTACTTCTTATTTTTTTCATAAACAAATGTATTGCATATGCCTACATTCCTATTATGGATCTAGAATGAGGTCATATCCAAAGGTGGAACCATGTTTGTGAGCTGACATGGGCCTTAACCAAAATGTTAATCAAGTTATCGTGATTAATATTTTGGTTAAGGCCCATACCGGGTTACAAAGCCAAAATATTAATCATGATATATGTATGAAAAAAAACCCCACCAAAGTACGATGACTTACCAAATAAACAGAAAGCAATTAAGGTGACGGTGCATTAAGCTGTTCATAAACTTTCTTTAAAGTAGTTTTAAGAAATGAATCTTATATTTTTTCTGTTGATGCAGGTATCACCCGAAAAATTGGACAGAAAACTGCATCAATGCGCGTAGCGCGTTGATGCAAAAGTTTTCTGTCCAATTTTTCGGGTGATACCTGCATCAACAGAAAAAATATAAGATTCATTTCTATCATTTAATTTTGAAAAACATACTGTTTTCTTGGATCTAAAAACAACCAATCACCGCACTATATTTCGTAAGTCGGAAGGTTTTGCAGTGATACGTCTGCCAAAACAAGTTATGGCAGCCGCCATGATTCAAACAGCGAACGATCGTCTCTCTATATCTTTGGAATAAGGACTAGTTTGAGCAAATTCTACATGCACTGTTAATTTTTGAGTAAGTAGAAAAGAAATGGTACCCTTGAAATGATAAGCAAACATCTACAAATTGTATTTTCAGCAACGAGTTCATTCGTGTTTGAGGGAACCCCCAGTTCTAAAAATAGTTCTATAAATAGACTTCCGTGAAAAATTTTGTTGATCGATGTATCAACAAAATTTCTCAGCCAATCAGAATCTTCGTTGCTTGAAAATGACAATGGAAATTAAATGATATATATATCAAAGGCGAGATGGGCATAATAATTCATCCATCAATACTTTTTATTATGATAGATATTTCTTAAATTTGTAATCGGTATTTTATACAAGATTTTAAATAATAGTCTATGTAAACTTTTAACACTGGAAAACATACAAAGTTATTTATGTTTAGTTTTATGTACATTACAATTTTGTCATGCTATTGATATTGTCTTTCCTTGATATGTATTTTGTTTTTAAATAAAATTTAAACTGTATGCTTGTTTGTTTATATTTTGGCCTTCGATTAACGTAGCTCGCGGGGAAGCTTTCATCACAATCAAATGTGTACGCATGTTTCACCATCGAATTTTTTTATGTGCACATCTACGCTATGACGTCATAAACCTTACTTGATCGTAACGTCACGCTACGTTGCGCGACATTTATCGATAGGGCGCAAATTATGGCGTAATTTTGTTCAATACTTATATCACAAGCTACATTGAATATACACGTGTAATTCCAAATTTCTATACGATCTGGTGAAGTCTTTACTTTTGATCACTCTTTCTCTCGCTCTTCTTGTTGCTTGTTTCTATGCGAAGATCACAGAAATTAAGCATCGACGGACTCCTAGCAAGCTAGAGGTGGGACCAGGTGTCCGGGAAGAGTAACCATACTCGATCTGTTTGGCTAGCCGCACCCGCCATGGTTTTTAGCTCTACTGGTCAAAGACCAGTCGAGCTTATGCGATACCATGTTGTCCGGCGTCCGTCCGTCCGTCCGTCTGTCTGTCTGTCTGTCTGTTAACAATTTTTTTGTGAGCGCAACTCCTCTGAAACCATAAATGATAGAAAGCTAATTCTTTTTGCATTTAGTTTGGTCCATGGTCTAGTTGTGCACCTGATATTTTGTTTGAGCCTCTGACCCCCAGGGTCTTCAAAAATGGGTGTGGTCATTTTCTCCTATATAAGTCTATGTAATCTAGTGAACACCAATTCCCAGAAAGTATAATTGATATAGAAATAATTCTTTTTGCAATATAATCAGTCTCTGGTCCAGTTATGCACCTGATATTTTGTTTGAGTCTCTGACCCCCAGGGTCTTGAAAATGGGTGTGGTCATTTACTCCTATATATGTCTATGTAATCTAGTGAACACCAATTCTCAGAAAGTATTATTGATAGAGAAAGAATTCTTTTTGCAATATAATCAGTCTCTGGTCCAGTTGTGCACCTGATATTTTGTTTGAGCCTCTGATCCCCAGGGTCATCATGGGTGTGGTCATTTTCTCCTATACGAGTCTATGTAATCTAGTGAACACCAATTCTCAGAAAGTATAATTGATAGAGAAATAATTCTTTTTACAATATTATCAGTCTTTGGTCTAGTTGTGCCCCTGATATTTTGTTTGAGCCCCTGACCCCCAGTGTCTTGGAAATGGGTGTGGTCATTTTCTCCAATATAAGTCTATGTTTCCCTGTGAACATCAATTCTCAGAAAGTATAATTGGTAGAGAGATAATTCTGTTTGCAATATACCGTATAACCAGAAATTTTCGCGATTATCAAAAGAGCTGATAAGATAAGGCGTAAAATCTGCCCTGAAAAAGTGGAATTTTCAAAATGGGAACTTCAAAAAAAATCTTTCACAAAATTGATGCCAGTTCTTGGTTTCATCATAATCAGCAGTTGCATAAGATTTATCATGCATAGTTTTCCTAAATTTTGGGGCAAAATATGTCTTTTTTCTATAGAAACCAATGGAAAATGGAAAAGTTTTTTAAAACATTGTCCCCCCTCAGCTACAGAACGCCGTTTTTACAGAAGATGTATATCACTAATACACATCTTTTGACAAAGTGGGGTTCTGTAGCTAAGGGGGGAACGATGCCCCAGAGACAAAAAACTGAATAAGGGAGGGTGGGGGGCTTTTTACAAGTCTGTGTTTTAGGCCATAATATAAGCAAAATTTAATTTTTCCCTTTTAAAGTCATTCATTTATCTATTCTAAACATCTTCACATGAAATGTACAAAATTTTGGAATGAAATAAACAGGATCGTGCGGTTTATTTCTACACAATGTGTATTTCGCGGTAAAATGCCTACTTTGTAGTAAATTAATACAAAATACAACCAAATTTCAGACTCGAGATTCTAAAATTTATTGAAAAAATTGAGACCAGTCTTTTGAATTTAATTTCTAGTATCTTGTTTAGACTATAAATATGTTTTAAAGTTTATAGATACCCATATTAGCCAGATTGTTCTTAATATTCAACGTTTTTTGATCGATATTAGCTTTTTTTCAACATGGCTACCCCCTACTCATTAGACTGTAATTTAAGTATCTAGAAATAAGCTTAACAAAATACAAGTTGTATGAGGAATCTCCAAATACATTACATTTTAGTAATTATCAAGTTTTTCTTGTGTACAGATCATTATGTAGAAGAAATACTTGATGAGATTCAGGGCTAAATACAGCCCTTATCTTATCAGCTCCTTCGCGATTTCATGGTAAAATAGTGTGTCTTTATTTTCGCGATTACAATTTTTCGCGATTCCGAAATTACAAAAAAAATATGTACATATAACTTCACTGTTTTGTACCTTACATTATTTAAGTTTCAGTTATTTCTATCATTAGAATCCACTTGAACTACTTTGCTTTATGTTTAGTCAGGATATGTGAAGAATAACACATGTACAATAAAAACAAAATGTCACTGATATACCAATTCATCTTATACTTTATCAAACACAATTTTTCGCGAGAATAACTTTTCACTATTCCAAATAACTCGCGAATATAGCGAAAATTAGTATCTCGTGAAAATTTCTGGTTATACGGTAATCAGTCTCTGGTCTAGTTGTGCACCTGATATTTTGTTTGAGCCTCTGACCCCCAGGGTCTTAAAAAATGTGTGTGGTCATTTTCTCCTATATTAATCTATATAATCTAGTGAACACCAGATCTCAGAAAGTATACTGGTAATTGATACTGTAGAGAGATATTTCTTTTACCATTTCCATGAGTCTGTGATCTGATTGTGTGCCTGAGATTCTGTTTAAGACTTACCCGTCTTTGAAAATAGATGTGTTCATTTTCTCCTGTTTAAGTCTTTTGTAATCTTGTGAACACCAGATCTCAGAAAGTATACCGATAATTACGGAAGCCGATTGGGGACATTTGTCTTAGGAGTTATGACTTCTGTCTTTCGTCTTATGACGGCATATGTGTTATGTCTTTTGACTTGTGTTTTATGAATTATGTGTTATGAATTATGACTTATATCTTATATAAGTTATTACTAATGTCATACTAAGAGACAGAGTTGCTATTCGGAAGGCCCATCGACTAAAAAGACGAAAGTACAGAAACCGGGGGCCTAAGTATGGTTGGCATGTGGGTGGATATGACAATTTGAAACCCTAAGGATTTTGTATACATGATGCTATTAATGGTTATGGCAGAAGAATACTTTGGTTAGAAGTTTCACAGAGTAACAGCAATTCCGCAGCCATCGCCATGTATTATTTGAAGTATTGAAGCATAGCGTTGTCTCAACACTTCTGTGTAGTGACATTCTATGATCTCTACTTCAGTCTTTTTCGTTTCTCTGGTACAACTATACAGAAAGTATGTCCGGTCTTACAAGTTTTTTTGTAAGGGAAAAGTGTGTCTAATCAACAAATAGTGAGGAACCATGAGGCGTCACGGAATAGAGTGAAGAATTTGATTTTTCAAAGATTTAAAGGATAGTCTTGGGTGTGATGAATTGAATCCTCTACATGTCGAATACTTGAAGTTTTGTTTCACTTTCATTGATTCAAGGCGAACTTGACAGAATCGCAGTTTACTGGAACCTGCATTCCATACGAACTCAAGAAATGCACACAGACACCAAATGGAAAGCCAGATTTAATATATTTCATTCCTGAAGTATTTGAAGGAAATGATTTTGGAAAGAAAGTTGACCAATAAAACGTGGCATATGTTGTGAAATGTACGGTTCACCTAGGACAATATGTTGTCAAGAACTTCAAGACTTGGCTGTTTTAATCAAGCCCGGCCTTAGGGTATCTATATCTGTACGAGACGCACTTGAGCTATACATGCTGCGGACTTTAGGATAATGAGATGTGTAATGTCATGATTACATATTCTCCATTAGTATCATATACATATCCATAATTTGGCAGTATCATGCCCATCTCGCAACTTGCATGACTTTGTACTAAGTCGATGATGGTTGTTTGATTTTAGATGTCAAGTTGTGGAACAATATGAACATGTGAATAAACTGTAGATGATTCTGGTTTTTGTTATGTAGTAGTCCTAATAATATAAAGTACAATTCTTTCTTAAGAACTGACTCCCTTTTTCCTTTAGCTCGGGAGTTATTGTCAAGGCGACTTCTTCTCAAGAACAGTAGAAGGGACTTGATGAAACAAAGTATGAATGAAGTAATCATCGTCCCCTTAAAGTGTTGTTTGTTCGCCCGGATCCGTCTACAGGTGGCGCCACCACAGGCAAAAGTAGGTCACGGGGATACCCTCAGTTGACAACTTCTTCAGAACAGAGAATGCACTACATTTGTAGATGGATGTTTAAAGATAGTTTCACTTCGAAGTAAAGTTTTCTGCTTTGACGTCTTTATTGACTTTGGCAAAAAGACTTATTTTTGAACTAGTTCTATTTCCTTTATGACTTACGTATTATGGATTATACATTATGACTTATGTATTACGAATTATGAATTTTTTGTATGGTGACTTATGTATTATACCTTGTATATCACATAGGCGGATCTAGGAATTTTTCAAAGGGGGGGGGGGGGTTGAAGATTTTGAAAGGGGGGATGTTGAATGCATACTATCAAAAGCTTCTGTTTCGCAATAATACCTTTAAGGGTGCATTATTGACTACACAAAGATAATCTATATCTGTTTTATTATCTTTTAAAGCAACGGCGTAGCTCTACCTGAAAAAAGTGGAGGGGCACAACATCCCAAAATTTCTAACAAGAAAAAAAAAAGAAAAAAAAGAAAAAAAAAAGGTGGCGGTAGGAGGACGAGATTTTAAAAAAAATATGGGGTTTCATGCACAAATTTTAATATTCTGGCGCAATTCTAAATTTTAAGTACATGAATAAATGTCCATATTTTTTTTAGCAAAATATTGACTTATCAGAAAATATATATTTTCTATACCCTCTATCATTAACAAGTACATATAGTTGAGTTAAAATTTAATGTCTTCATGTACGTTGAAGATGGATCAGAAGTCTATAAAGAACTGGCGGGAGGTAGCGAGCCAAAGAAAAATTTTGAAAATTGACCGAAAAATTGTAGATTTATGGTACAGAATGTTGCAATTTTAAACAATGTTGATGCATCATAAAATCTTGTGATTGAAAATGGGGGGGGGGGGGGGGCATGTACCCCCGCTGCCCCCCCCCCCCCCCCCATCTCCTACGCCCTTGTAAAGTAAACACAATTTCCTATTTATAACTAAAGACGCATCGGAGCAAATATTATTTTATAACTTATAAGCCTCAAATCTTCAACATTATAATATTCAGACTTCATGTCACAAATGTTGTACACCTTGGTGTCGAAAGCTTGTTAAGTAAGAAGGACAGAGATTAAGTTTTTTTTAATATAAGCTCACTCTCTTTCTCACTCTCTCTCTCTCTTTGTTTTTGTTTGTTTTTTTTTGGTCCGACCAAAGGGGGGGGGGTGCAACCCCCCTATCCACCTCGCTAGATCCGCCAATGTATCATGACTTTGTATTGTGACTTATGTATCATGACTTATGTATTGTGACTTATGTATTATGACTTATGTATTATGACTTTTGTATTATGACTTTTGTATTGTGACTTTTGTATTATGACTTATGTATTATGACTTATGTATTATGACTGTTGTATTATGACTTTTGCATTGTGACCTGCTTGTTTCTATGTATGTACTCAATATAATTGTGTGTACAATAGGGCTATAAATTGGTATTGAAATATTGGAAGTAACGATACGAAAGGCTCTCAATACGTATCGATAAGCAAAAGTACGTGTACCAATACAATATATAATATTAATAACACATGCAATTCTGATCTCGTTGCCATGGCAAATTGACCAAAAACATTAATTTTTGCAATCAGGAAATAATATATACCCAGTATGCAGAAAATCATGAAAATCCATGACATGCCGTGTCGCCAGAACTTTGGTAGTAACAGAGAATTGATCTCAATACATCCATATAACATAATTCATAATCTATCTAACCTTAAATTTCATCGATTCGTTTCAGTCGCTTAATTGAATAAGCTCTGCCCGGTCAGGTAACTTTGCTACGACAGTAGACGTGGCAGTAGTACGTCGGTTAATTTGAGTTACCTGACATGCAACAAAACAAGAGCCCTATGGATAAAACGCTCACCTTATGCCCATGCATACCCTTAACATATTGACGATGCAATTATCATTATATTTGTACTTTACCAGGGTGGGAAGGGTTTTACCTGGTACGCGATGATACCAGTTATCTATGTTGATACCAGGCGAGTCAAAGCCAAACCCCGTATAAAACATAGTGACTTGATATCAGCCCACTAATAACTATGTAACAAATTTATCCCACTAATGACCTTTTTATAACTTGCAAACGGTTTGGAAGAAAGGAGGAGATCTCCAACAACATTTAGTTGCAGCACCAACAGCAAAACCCAAAATACCCACCGTAAAAACACAAGGCAGATACGCACAGAAAGAGACGCAAATGGCACAAGGAACGAATCACAGTGAAACATCAAACACAAATGACTACAAATAAACCAACGAGACCAATGGGCATCCGCCACGTCAGTAGCAGACTGTGTGGTTATCCTTGATTACGTACACACAACCATCCAACTTTTCCGATTACCGACAGATCTCGAAGAACGCACAATTGTGGTGTAAAAGAAGGGAGATGATCTCCAACAAGACCCTGTTGCAGCACCAACAGCAAAATACCAAGACACCCGATGCAAAAACACAGAACACGAGGATACTATGAGACGGGAAAAGAGACATACGACATGTAAACATCAAATACAAAAGACTACACATAAACCGACAAAACCAATGGGCAACCGGTGCCGACTGTGGACGGCCGTTTGCCACGCAAGTAGCAAATGGTGTGGCTATCCTGGATTACGTGCGCACAACCCTCTGACTTCTCCAATTACCCACAAGTCTCGAAGAACGTACAATTGTGGTGTAAAACGACCTCCTCACTATAATATGACCACACACTATCAAGACCACAAAACGTAGGGACCCAAGCAACATTGATGAATATGTAAATGGATATAAAAGAGGGCGTACGTAATACAGTCCGTGCTCTGCCGGCTGTAGCTAGCTTATGTATGTAATCACCCGAGGAGTCCGTAAAATAACCTCTTTACTGTAATATGAACATAGAAACAGACAACATGACACAGGGTCTCAAGAAACACACAGATGGATATGTAAATTGATATAAAAACAGAAGATGTACGAACTATAGTCCATGCTTTGCCGGCTGTAGCGAGCTCATGAATGTTATCAACCGAGGAATCCGACTGGCATTCAGAGACGACAGGTTATCGCGGCCCTGTCTTCTCTAAAGAGATATGGACAGGGCCCGTCATGGAGTCCTGTCATCATAGTCAGTCAGAGTTCAATTCTTTAGAATGCGCTGTAGATTGGTCCAGTACCAAACCAAGTGTCCGTCTGGTGACAGAATGATCATATCCACGATTTGATGATTCTAACACAATTTCGATGGTAATTCTGTCTACCTTTGATCCTTCTTATTTTGTTAAATGCAGGTTGCGAAATATCCAAAGTAATATACTTTGTTGCTTGTATGAGTCATAATTTCAAAAGAAGTTGACATTAATTTCCAGAAAGTCTTTACTAGTTTGTGAAGGCGAAAACCTTGACCTAAAGGTTTCTTGTCATTTGTAAATTTCAACTATGAAAATCCAAAACATCAGTACATGCTCTAGCATACCGGATGAGCTGCGAAGTCACGATGTCGACAACGGAGAGAAGTAACATCATTAAAGGGCTGGTATAGAGGTGCAAGAAATCAGCTTTCAAAACATCTTAACTTAAAATGACACATAGGGTAAATGTCAAATGTATAAATATGAAAGGCCTACCATTTATAGTGTAAAAACTTCGTAATTTGAAACTCAACAAAGGCCAACAATCAAGGTCACTATAGGTCAAACGTCAAGGTACCAAAATGCAGACCTCCTTATGGGGAATGTCTGTATTAAGTATGAAAATCCTACTGTTTATAGTATGAAAGAAATCTGCTTTCAAATCTTCATAAGCGGACGGACAGAAAAACAGGCATTTATGATGGACAGACAGACAGGATTATTTCTGCATACCTCTAAACTTCACATGCAGGGGTTAAAATAAACACATTCTCAGAAGAGGTCATTGCTTTGAAGTTTTGATACTATTTGAAAAGGAAATCTAAGATGTATAAAAATGAATGTCGCACGATATATAGACATTATTCTGACTACAGCTCATCATAGTTAACATGAAAAGTGTGGCAAAATATGTAAGCATTGTGTAAAACAGACAACCAAATGCATTGTACTTGCAACTGAACAGACGGACCATAAAACTGCATTGGTATATTTATATTAATAATTAGTGCGGAAGGGCTCCAACTCTATACCTTCTTGAAGAAAATTTCAAGCTAATTTATAATGCACCAGACACGTGTTTCGAATATCAAATTCTCATCAGTTAAAGAAGATCCTGACGATAATCTCAACAACACTCACTAAAGAGCACCAAATGCTTCCAACCAAAATGCTTTCTATAAGTCGCCAAAAATCATTTCACTAGCGCCCTCTGGTTTTATTTTTAGAATTTAAGTTTGTGTATTTACTTTACAGAGTGTACGCGATTCTAAATTTCCTGCAGGGTCGATTCAGTAGCATATCCAAATAAAATCTATGTTCCAAATAGCATTGGATGGATGGTGCTAAGATATTAACCTCCTTTAATTTCGATTATACTTTTGGATGAAATGACAAGTTTGCTAGATAGCCAAATAATATGTATGATGTCAAATTGATTAAGTATCAAAACAAAGCCTCTTTCAGGCGATAGAGCTGGAAAAGAGGTAATTAATACACTTCAAAACATCCAATGTCACGGGGAACACTACATTACAAAAAAAAAAATCCAGAATCAAACACAGTTTCTTCAGATGTTCATTGTTTACTTGACATTTATTGGAATCAAACAACCATATCGACTTGGAACACAAATACTGGTAATAATGAACTATACGTAATCTGGTGACGTCATGTCATTACACGTCTCGTATGTTTCGTCGATTCCCTGTATAGCTCAAGTCCAAGTACAGTTGTTATAGGAATCTGAATGTTAGGCTTGATAGAAAAAGCCAAGTCTTGGAATTCCTGCCAACATATTGTCATTGGTGAATCTTACATTTCACATATATACCAACGTCTTTTTGGTCTTCTGTCTTTCCAAAATAATTTCCTCAAAATACTTCAGGAATAAAATACGTCAAATCTGGCTTTCAATTGTATTCATCTGTGCACTTCTTTGAGTTCGTTTGGAATGCAGGTTCCAGTCAAATCTACTGCTATTCTGACAAGTTCGCCCTGAAACAAGCTAGTGAGGCTAAACTTCAAGCATCCGACATACAGAGGATTCAATTCATAATATTCAAGCCTATCCTTTAAATCTTTAAAAAGCAAATCCTTCACTCTATTCATTGACGTCTCATAGTTCCCACAAAGCCTCTATTCGTTGATTAGACACGCTTTTCTCGTACACAAAACTTCTAAAACTGGATCGACATACTACGGCTGGAGTAGAGACACATCGACGCTGTTGAAATGAAAGGTCGTAAGTGACACATACGACCAAATCGACTTTTTTCCGGATTCTGAATATACGTTATATTTTGCATCATTATAACTTTGAATTAATGTCATAACCCCCATGTATCCATGGCAACAAAGCAATATTATTTGGTCGTATCTGAAGCAATGGGATATGAAAGGTCGTAAGTAACACTTAAGACCTTTTAATTTAAGAAATGTTGAAAAGATAAGATTCTGAAAGGTCGTAAATGATACTTACGACCTTTCATACTTGCTGAATTGACCAACACGTGGGGTAATCTGTTGAGGAAGAAAGACATGAATGGTAAGAAAATCAACATAAATATCTACCAAATTAAAACAAAATTGAATTCCATTAGCATCAAGCAATAATGGATGTTTAATTTTCCCCTCATTTGACAAAATTATCTTTTAAATCTTTGTGACATTGTGATTTTGCTAACACACACAAGGCTCCATGCTCATACGAATACATTCAAAGATTTTTACAATAATTTCTATGTATTAGTTCTTGAATCTATCACAAAGAACAATAATTTGAGATAATAAATATGATCAAAATGTCATAGTAAATACTAATCTAAAGGATTACAGAATAAAATAGTTGCACAAATTGTTCAATCCAGATACGACCTTTCATATCTGAATTCTTTTCTTCAACAGAAAATGACTCTGTGGTGTGCAATTCCTGTGATATTATCAAAGAAAAACTAGAAAATATTGAAAAAGAACTTATAATTGTAAGAAATAACTACCTTAGATCGTTAAAAACCCTACAACAGGAAGAATTGCCTCAACACATTAAAAATTTGTGGATGTGCCATTTACTTAATGACGAAGGACGTATAGACTTACTAGAGTTCAAACAAAACATATTAAACACAGAAGCAAAGAAACATCTTTGTGAATTTCACAATTACAAATATGAGCAGTGATTCGGAGGAAGATAACATTGTTCTTAGTAAATTGAAAGAAAGAATTAAGGACACAGACAATGAAGAAGATATTCCTTTGAAGCAATTAGCAAAATTATCAAGCAATCAAGCAATCTCAGACGATCATGGTAACTATTTTCGGGTAGTTGATGAATCACAAGAAGGAAGTGTTGATTTAGTGGAAAATGATTTTACTCTCGATGTCGATGATGGTGATAGTCAAGGAAATTCTGAAGGTTTTTCGCTAATATCGGAAGGTATTTTCGATCTAAATGACACATTTATTATTCCAAATGATTTTGAAACAAGCTCAGAGCAGCTCGAAATTCTTTTTCCGTTATTCAAAGATGTAGTGGAAAATGGCAACGTAGCCCTAGTATCGGAAGAGGTATCAATTTCGGAAGAAACGGAGTTAAATATTTCAGTTGAACAACCATCTTGTTCCGTAGACAAAAACAATAACACAGACACAGATATCACAGAGGACACGGAATCACAAACAGACTCAGAAACTGAATATCTATCAAAAAGACAATCTAGACGGAGACACAAAAACCCAGAGCAATGGAAACAAAACATGCGGAAGAGGAAGAGGAATCAAGGAGAGGAGTATGAATCGTGTAGAGGAAAGAAAATACCCAGGCGTTCTTTTCGTACACCAAAATGTAAATGCAATTTAAGTGTTCGGAAAAAATCACAAGAGATGACCAGGAACAGGTATTTCTAGAATATTGGAAAAGGGGTTACAAGGGACAGAGGGAGTTTATTTCAAGGTCTGTAACAAAGACAAATAAAGCAAAACATACATGAGAAAACTCAAGAAGAAAATATTCTTATTCTTATTTTCTGCCAAAAGATTCAGAGAATATTCGTGTGTGTAAGATGTTCTTCTTGAAGACACTGGACATAGGGGAGAAAACAGTCTCCTACACACTCAACAAGGATAACGATAATAAAGCACACGATAGAAGGGGACATAAACTTGGACAAGCAACAAAGATTACAAAGGATCAGAGGCAGTTTGTGCGTGATCATATAAACTCCTTTCCGACAGTTGAGTCACATTATTGTCGAAAGACTTCCAGCAGAAAATATTTGGCAAAGGATCTTTCAATTAGAAAAATGTTTAATCTGTATTTGGAAAAGTGTGAGCAGGAAGAAAAAGATCCTGTAAAGTATTGGACGTATGACCAAATCTTTGGAAATGAATTCAATCTTGGATTTCATCGCCCTAAAAAAGATATTTGTACATTTTGTGACTCATACTCGAAACTCTCTGAGGAGGAAAAAGATACAAAAAAAGACCAACACTCACAGCACTTGCAACGAAAAGAACAAGCACGAAACCAGAAGAAATGATAAAGAAAGGTCGATGAAAGCTGAGGAAAAAATCAAAGTCATAAATTTTGATCTTCAAAAGGTGCTTATTACACCAAAGCTGTTCGTGAGCGACGCTTACTATAGTCGAAAACTTTCTACGTACAACTTATCAGTTTTCGATTTAGCTTCGAAAGAAGTGAAATGCTATCTTTGGAACGAATCGGAAGCCAAAAGGGGTAGTTGTGAAATAGCTACGTGTCTCTATAAGTATATGAAGGACGCTGGTGAACTGAATGAAATGATTCTATACTCCGACAGTTGTACTGGCCAACAACGAAATTTGCCGTTTAGCATCATGTGCTTATATTGCGTAATGCATTACCCAATAAACAAAATCACGCACAATTACTTCGAGCGTGGCCATTCACAAATGGAGGGTGACTCCGTTCATGCCACGATAGAAAATTACACAAAAAAACTTGAAATTTACAGCCCAGATGATTGGAAAACTGCAATTGAGTCTTCTAAACAAAAAGTCCGAAATATGATGTCATTGAAGTTAAAAATTCATGTATAATAGATTTCAAAGAATGTGCATCCTCAGTTGTGTCCAACAGGAGGAAGGACATAACTGGTGATTGTGTTCAGTGGAACAAAGTTCACTCGTTCCAATACCGTAAGGAGGATCCTGAAAACATTTATTTTAAATACCAATACAGTGACGAATATCGTGTCATGAACATTAAAAGCAGACGCAGAGTCGTGTCATTGCAGAATTATGAACTCAAGACCCTCTATCAGACCAAGGTTCCGATATCTGCATCAAAGTATGCTGATTTAATGTCATTGTGCAACAAAGGTCTTATTCCCTCAAAATGTCACAAGTTTTACAAAGATCTACCTCACGATGGACGAGGAGATAACCTTCCAGAGCCCAATTCATCAGACGAGTCGGATGATTGTGACTAAAGTTGTATTATGAATATCAAGCGTTCGATTTTCAGAGCAAATCCGTATCAAGAAGTGATAATGTCTCTTACTGACCCTCTGCCTTTGAAGAATACAAAATTACCAATGTTCCTTAAGACATACAAGTGTATGTCAATTGATCAATCTGTTTTTTTTTTAAATCATTCAAAGACATGCTATGATATTGAACCTACATAAATGTTTCGTATGTCCATGTTAGACCTATTCTCTTCGGATTGGGTATGAATGAATGAATCGACTTCTTTTAAATCGTGTTAACGCTTTCGAAATACATTATTGTATAGTCTTTGAGTCAGTTTACACAAAATTATAGAAATAGTTTCCGCAAAAATTATGCTTAATCATAGTAGACATGCTTGTTTTGACTTCTCATTCGACATTTTCAGTATGACGAGAAGTACTCTGTGAATTAGAACCAATTATTATTTTGATTTTTTTTTTCACTGTTTCACGGGACAAACATAAGTACATCGAAAATGAAAACATCGGTTCGAATGTCTCTGTCTTATGGTAGATGAAATTACTCTTATGTTGTATATTGTACTTCTGAACTACACTTATATTACTTGTATCATGTTGTATTTATAGGCCTCCTCTGACACGAGAAGCACATATTAGTACAGCTAACGATCGGAAAAATTCTTCAGAAAAGTACATAATTTTGCAACGAGCTGGATAAAGAGGAAGTTACGTGCGTCTCAGAAGAATTTATCCTATCATTATTCTGTATTTATCTGTGTTTTTGTTGTCAGATGAGGTCTACATAGTAATATTGCTGCTTTTCAGAAGAACAATGGACCAAATAAGAGTTATTTCATCTACAATAAGAGAGAGAACTTCGAACCGTTGTCGCCTGTTTGAATTTTTGATATCCTTAACTTTAATATTGATGCTTTTCAGAAGAGAAATAGACCAAATAAGAGTTATATCAATAAAATAAGAATCCTTTCCCCTTCCTTTAAGTTAAGTTCCACCGCTTAACACCAGTGAAGATTTGAAAAGTCAAGACATTTTATATTTCTAATGAATATCTTCAGTTGGTTTCAGTAGCATATTGGTTTTCATTTTGTCTTAGTGTCTGGGTGATTGTTCGAGTAAATGAACTATAATAATATCATTAGGTCTTACATCTGATTATGCATTCTTTTTGACGTTTATCTCATTGCTCTTGAATTGTATTAAGTTGTACATTTCATTCTGCGAAGAAAAATGTTATTGAAAGTTGTTTGTAATTTGGATTGTTTATTGATTTTCTTAAAGTTGTTGATGTTTGTTCGTATTTGTATTTTGCACACTACCTTGACTAAACTTGGTGAAAATTCATGAAAATGAATTGCAAAAGTCAGGCCTTTTATTACATCATGTGCTTTATTGCAAGGCACCACGGTTTGTTGTTTCAACGAGTTGAAATCTAAGTGCAACATTTAAAAGTCTTTAAGCAGTTTAATGTTGAAATTGTTCATTGTTCTTGTTTCATTGAGAATAAAAATCATTTGAACCTTGTTCGTGTTAAAATAAATTAATAAAAATATAACATTGTATTGTTTGTTTCTCATAAATTGGTATACCTAAACCTGATTTCTCCTAGAGCTTGCAATTTATTTGCGTTTAATTGTTGTGATACGCTGTCAGAGTCACCTTTGACTGATTTTTATATCAGAAACTTGTCCACATTGCTTTGTATTCCTGCTAACTTGGAAGTTCTACTTTCCTGTCTTTATATTTTTTTTATCCAAACCTAATTACTAATTGCGCTTGAAAGCATATTTTATGCAATTTTCATTTAGATAAGTCTTCATAAAAATTTATAACTTGGGTATTTGTAAAGAGTGTAATCATGTGTCTTTTCGTATTTGTGTTAAAAGGTCGTAAGTGACACTTACGACCCTAATTATCAATAAGACTCTAATTCTAAAAGGTCGTATGTGTCACTTAAGACCCTTTATATCTATATACTCGAAAAATAAAAGGTCGTATCTGCATAAATATTCCAATTTCATCAGCATCAAATCAAAATTCTTCAAAATTTAATGGGCAAATATAAGATGAAATAAATCTCAATTTATTTTCAACAGTTTTTTGTTCTTAAATATGATAGATATTAAGCAAATCAGTTTTTCCTTCGCCCTGTAAAATGTGAAAAATGCACTTACGACCTTTCATTTCTACAGCGTCGACATGTAGAGTTGAGTTTTCCGTCCCATTGACTGAGGGAGTGTTGTTACTCCATGAAACTCCTAACCAAAGTATTTTTCTGTCATAACCATTAATAGCACCATGTATGCAAAATCCATAAGGTTTCAGTTTGTACCCGTCTACATGGCAAACATAATCGGGCCAACGGGTTCTGTACTTGCATCTTTTCAGTCGATGCGCCTTCCGAATAGCGATTCTTTCTCTTTGTATATCATAAGTTATAACTTATAAGACATAAGTCATAATTCGTTACACATAATTCATAAGAAATAAATCAAAATACATAACACATAAGTCGTAAGACAGAAGTCATAAGACAGAAGTCATAAGTCAAAAGACAGAAGTCATAAGTCAAAAGACAGATGTCATGACTCCTGAGACAAAATGTCCCCAATCGGCTTCCGTAGATAATTCATGGAGAGTAAATTCTTTTAGCATTACATGTATTATGTGTCTGTGGTGTAGATGTGCATCTGATATTTTGTGTGAGCCCCTGTCCCCCAGGGTTGGAAAATGGATGTCAATTCAGTGAATTTAACAAAACAGCCAGTAGCGCTTCAGTCTAATCAGAGACTTCTGGTTCACTCACGAAAATGAAAACAATATCTACAAAACATGCACTGTCTGATGTTAATAAAAGTTTATGTCTATGTTAATAATGCGGAAGGGTTTCAACTCTATATATACCTTCTTGTAGAAAATTTCAAACCAATATTTTATGCACCAGACACGTGTTCCCATCAGTGATGCTTCCAGCCTAAGTGCTTTTCATAAGCCGCCAAAATTATTTCACTAGCGCCATATGGTTTTATTTTTAGAGTCTATTTGTGCATAAAAAAGGTCTATTCAGTATATAGCATATCCAAATAAAATCTAGCATTAGTAAAAAAGATAGTAGCATTTGAGGGATGGTGCTAAGATGTTAACCTCCTTTAATTTCGATAATAATTTTTTGGATGAAATGACAAGTTTCCGAAATAGCTGAAAGTGCTATGGCGACCATGGGTCCGCTCACCGGTTTTTAGAGTAAACCCAAAATGTCCAGGGTGGAAAAGCTGAAATAAGGGAAATTGAGTGGTTTTGAAAGGTGGGTTGAGAAGACCATTATGACAAATAGTCTATAATGGTAAGATGCATATTGTAGAGTATGCCTGCCTTGTGTAAGAGCAATAAAGTTTTTAGGTCACATGACTTATTAGTCGATATCAAGATATCGACTAATTCTAGATTTGTACAGGTTTGTCAACTTTCGATTTGATTCATCAGATTCAACATTGCAATAGGGCAATTGTCCGATAGAAAGAAACATTCTTGTGACTAGTGAAAAACACGTGACCAGAGCTATCCACTTCACAAAAGTAGGACATGTCGTCATGACTACGCTTTGGCATCGCAATTCTGAATTGAAATATTGCACATTAACGTAATATCTACAATGATTTTTTTCTTGAACAATTTTTAATTTTAGACCAATTAGTGTGTGATACAGTAAACCCTATGCCTTCAAAATCCCTAATGACATTTCTGGATCCTTGGATCCATTGCATCAAAGAAACGTTTCGATACTTAGAATGCGAGGCTGTCAGTGGGCTAATTAAAAAGTTTCTCGCCATCCAGCCGACTAAGCTGTTTCGTTGAGGTTGTATATTTTCTTTTCAAAGACAAATTGATAAATGCAACAAAGAAATTAATGAGCGATATAAAAATCGACTAGACAACTCAAGTCACATTCATTCATAAATTGCTTGACCTGTGCGGTAGGAAAATTTCATTATAACGCAAATTAATTTGACCAATCAAAAGCCTTTCAGTATATATTCGCGGGAAAAGCGGAGAGTTCCGATTAAAGAATTTAAGGGAAATAAGGGGAAACTTCTAAAAAAAATTCCTATTAAATTATGTGACTACGCATAATGACAAAAAACATGATTTTTAGGCCAATTTTCTTAACCTTTTTCAGCAAACATGTATGATATTTATTCTATATAGAGAATAAGTGTCTTAATTTGTGTTTTGTTACGGGTATGCAACACACAGCAAGTACATTTATCGTACATGTAATGCGGGTTAGCGCATTTCATGCGATAAATGCACTTGCTGTGTGTTGCATACCCGTAACAAAACACAAATTATGACATTTATTCTATATGCACCATAGTTGTGTGTTTCATTCTTGTTTTCTGAAATTGCCTTTTCTAGGTAAAAGGGTCATGTTAAAATTAATTTCACCGCGGGTTCAGTTTGCAGGTTAGAACAGCCGTCGCGGCATGTTTCTTTTGATCTTATGGATTGTGACGTCATGAGTGTTAATACTCGAATTGCAGCACGTTCCTTTTAAAAGTAACATCTCAGGGAATTACAATGGCTGTGCATATATATAGAGAATAAGTGTCTGAATTTGTGTTTTGTTACGGGTTTACAACACACAGCAAGTGCATTTATCGTACATGTAATGCGCGTTAGCGCATTTCATGCAATAAATGCACTTGCTGTGTGTTGTAAACCCGTAACAAAACACAAATTATGACATTTATTCTATATATATGCACTATAGTTGTCTATTTCATTCTTGTTTTCTGAAATTGCCTTTTCTAGGTAAAAGAGTGACGTCAAAATTCATTTCACCGCGGGTTCAGTTTGCAGGTTAGAACAGCCGTCGCGGCATGTTTCTTTAGATCTTATGCATTGTGACGTCACGAGTGTTAATACACGAATTGCAGCACGTTCCTTTCAATAGTAACATCTCAGGGAATTACATTGGTTGTGCATATATATAGCAATCTTAACATGACCTTGAGACTAGTATCATATAAAAGCTGTAGATATAACAAACATATTGATATATAGTATAATAATGTCAAATAAATAGAAATAAAATGAGATGACGTCAAATTATGTATGATTGCGCAATATTTCTGTGCCGCGTGACCGGGTAAGAGAAACTTGTGAGCGGACCCCATATCAGTGAAAGCATTTAAAACACTTCATATCAACCTCCCCCCCCCCCCCCCCCCCCCCCCCCCCCTGGGGAATTTTTAAGAGCTGCACACGGCAAAGGACATAATTTAAGTATGACATAAATGAGATAAGAAGATCCTCAACCTCAACAGTACTCACAATTGCCGCACCAACCGTCGATATTTAAGCACGAAAACGAGTGATTTAAGAATAGTTACTTGATCCAATGTAAAAGTATCATTAAGATAGAGTGATAAGAAGTAAAGTTGTAAGATATAAGTATCATTTTCCTTTTGCACCTTGCACAACTCCTTTATTTTCCTTTTACTTACATTGTATATACTAATTTTTTGTCTCTGACTTTTTGACCCTTTCTTCCAAAGTATCCACTCTCGCAATTAATCCTTCTTTTTCACCAATCGCTCCTCTACATCTGAGATTTTATTTAGTTTCTTACAAAAATTACTAACATGCTATAAATATAATTTAGGTCCTTGTTAGTTACTGGTTTTCTTTTCACATTTAGAAGCACCATTCACCTAATTAAAAACAGTTTAAAAGATATCCTTCACGATTACACCGGTATCGTCAAGGCTAGACATTGTATAGAGGGTAGTGGACTCTACTCATAAAGATAAACAAATCAATAAATAATCCATGAAGTACAGTTTTTTTCGATTTCTCTTTTAAATTTCCACAAAACACGTAATGAATATAAAGGTATGCTTTCCTCAACTTTCTGTAGTAATTATTCTTATATAACATCCAAAATTACCGAAATTTTTCCATCCTCAGAAAAACACGACTGCATTGAGTACTTAACTTTGACGTTTTTCTTTTTTGGACATATTCTTTGAAAAAATGCTCTAATATATTTGATGTATAACTAGCAACGGAATCTTACAACTGACCGAATTTCCTTATACTTTCTAACAACGGACAGCTTTATTGTTATGTTAATTTACGTACTTCTTTTTCATTAAAGTGCATTTGAAAATGATTATTTAATTAACGTAATGCTACAATAATAGGAACAAAATGATGAAACGCACGGCAAAGGTACATATTTGACAACATAGACACAAGTTGACGTAGTGTGTCGTTCACGGAGAATGTAAAGAAAAGGGAAGGATCCCCAGCATGACCATCCTGCGCTCACCCAGCGAAACAAACCCACAAGAAAGTGACACATAAAGTACATCAGACAAATCTACAAATTACAGAAAGACACAACAATATCCACTAGAACATCATACAAAACAATCGAACCAGGCGTACAGGAACATCAAATATTAATGAGAACACATAAAAGGAAGGAGACCAATGTGCACCCGGCGCCGACTTTGGACGGCCATCTGCTATTAGCAAAGGGTGTGATTATCCGGATTACGTGGGTACAACCCTCCCTACTCATTCGGATATACAGAGGTCTCCATAGACACACAATTGTTGTATAAACATAAAACTTCTCACTGTAAGGTGACATCACAAACAAGACAGTTAAATACAGCGGCCTCTTTTAACACCGGCTCTATGTAAATGGATCTAAACAATTATATGCCATGCGTAAATAGTCTGTGCTCTGCGCTGGCTGAGAGCGAGTTCAAGATCGATCTCCTGAGAAGTCTGTCCAACTTTCAGATAGGACAGAGAATTAGGACCCAGTCCTCTCTGACGATATTTCAACAAGGTCCGTCACGGAGTCCCCTCGTCACGGTTGGCCAGTGTGCAACGTTGGGAAAGACATTGGTACAAAACTGTTGATTGGTCCTGTACCTTGTGTTTTTGTGATGACTTTAGGATCATATCATCGGTAAAGCAGGCGAACGACTATCTTCTTACATTTGTGGTTGAAGTTTGATGTGCGTTTGATCCATCTGTGTATTAGATCATCGTAAAATGAAGGCAATGAAATTCCCAATCATATTCTGCTGCTGGAGTCGTTCAAAATTTTGAAAGAAGTGCAGAATAGTTATTGTAAAATTTCCAAAAAGATTTTACAAGTTTATGATATCTAAATCCTTGACTGATAAGTTTTATTTTTTTGTAATTTGTATATTTTTATCATGGAAGTCCGACACATGGGAGCTAACTCTAGCGTATTTTATGAGCTGAGAGATGTAAATGCCGTATGATGGTTATCTTGGAACATCGCCATCAGCCAATGGAAATTACTATGTTGAAGCCAATGTCTTCTCTTTTGTCGTATATCTTTGTCTGAATTTCTCCGTTATTGATTTTGATATCAAGATCCAAAAATGGTGTAGTAATATCATCTGTGTTTGCTTTATTCATTGTTTACTCTGGTGGATAAATTTGTTATTTGGAATGGTCAAAATGTGAGTTATCAATATTCAAAATATCATCAAGATACCTAGATGTGCCGTTGAAACATTTCACGTCGTCAAAGTTCTTGCGTTTTTGCAGATGTTGCATGACTTCTTTTTCGTATGTGTATAAAAACAAATCTGTAACCAGAGTTCGATAAAGAAGAATCTGACAACAATCTCAACAGCACTCACAATAGAGCACCAACTGTAACATCGACGGACCCCTAAGCAAGCCAGAGGTGGGACCAGGTGCCCGGGAGGAGTAAGCATCCCCTGTTTGGCTAGCCGCATCCGCCGTCGATGTTCACGCACGAAAATGAAAACGATATAGATATCTACAAAACATGCAAACATAGGCGCGCATTTAGTACCCATAGGAATTCCAATAACTTGTATAGAGTTGCACCAAATCTTACAAAAATGTTCTCAAAACAGAAATGACAAGGCCTTGCCCAACTCAGATCGAGTCCATGATTTGTACGATTTTTATACTAGTGGGAAACGAACCCTTTTGTGTCAGAAGTATATATAAATGTTTTACCCTCTCGATCAAAACACCATTTGATAGGTTTTAATAGCCATTCTCTGTAAGGACCAAAATCGTTCGGCACGGCATGTCATGGATTTTGATGATTTTCGGTATAATGGGTATATATTAAGTACTGACCATGAAAATAACACTTTTGGGCCAATGTGACCTCTGGTTGCCATGGTAACGAGGTCATTCTATTTATAGCACTTTTGGGACCATGAAATAAGCCAGCTCCGGAGACTTCGTTGCCATGGATACCACTGTAACAGCTTGTTCATCTTTATATAATCTATTCATCCTTACTTCCATTCTTACTTAGTACACTTAGATATGTGATATTAATTACAGGAAGCTTATTGTATTAAGCCAAAATAAGTCAAAATGAAGCGAAAAATAGAGGTGAAAATAAGGGCCAATTTAGTGTGTTTTTGACCATTTTCAATCTTAAATATCACAAAAGGCACCAATAGGAGACTGGTGATTTTCATCAATGGAAATGTATGTTTATTGACAAATAAAATGAACGAAAATTGGAGTGGGTATTTAAGAGTTTTACCTAAATTCTGACGTCAAAGACCGTTGCCATGGCAACATTAGACCTTTTTGCTTATTTCATACTATCTTTGAAATTGATTTTATTCCTCTTTAGAGTTACATAAGATTGTCAAAATGTATGCATGTATAGATATAACTTATATCTTTTACATAAGAACAATTAAAATGTTCAAGGTCATTGGCTTGATGTTCAAGGTCATTTATACTTTGAGACTCAAATTTTGCATAAAATATTGATTTTTAAATTTTTTTGTTACCGATTTTAGTGATTTTTTTATTTAAATATTTTCATAGGTTATATATATTATGAAAGCACATGAATATAAGAAAGACAAATCTTAGAATTTATTGAATTGTAGCAATTCAATAGGAAAATATTTTTCCGTCAAAAAACAAGAAAAATACAGATTTCGTCCCTTTTTTATCAAAATATTCACCAAGAATTTAGATATTCGATGATGTGAAGAAACGTAATCAATAGTTCTAAGAAATAAGTGATACATTTATCATTTTATGGCAAATAACTGTTAAGTTCAATATTTTAAGGTTTCTAAAATATTGACACCTTCATTTTATGAAAAATCAGGATTTTTTGTCAAATCTGGTCACTTAAAGTTTAATGACCTTGAAAATTCAGTGGGTGATCTTGAAATATTTTCATGGTCATTTTTATATCAAAACGCCTCTGATAGACGTACACATGAACTTCTGTTCCAATATCATGCGTAGATCGTTTGATAGAGGTTGTTTTTAAATTCATCGTATGAAAATCTTTTAGCCGATTGTTGCCATAGCAACTAAATTTGATGCTGCTTTGCAATAAAAGGTCAAATTAGCCCAATTAATTTTTTGTATTCATGTACAGTTCAAAGATGATACTAATTGGATAACTAGAATTTGGACTTTAAAAATTGGTGCTTTTATGAAATTTTCAACCTTGCAAAACAGTAAAAATATGCAAAAAAGGGCCTTTAAGTGCCCAAAACAGAGCCATTTGATACCCTGTTTTGGCTCAATTTTTCATCTTGTATACACAAAGCATCCGAGATGAATGTAAAAAACTGTACAAATATGCATAATAATAAGGATTAAAAGAAAATAATCAAAGCAATTTCAGATTAAAAAAGTACCTGTTTCCATGGTAACGAAGCCTACAAATATGCCTGGTCCTGTAGATTTTCCCGATTTTTGAAACTTCAGACACGGTTACCATGGCAACGACAACCTTTTTGGAAAAACTGGGGTTGATTTACATACTAGTGCTTCATATTGAACTTCCATACCAAAAATCTCAAAAATCCATGACATGCCGTGCCAACATGTCTTGAAATTCTTTGGTTCTTACAGAGAATTGCTGTTAATATGCGATCTTTTATCTTCTCAAGAGGGAGGGTGGTGTACATGTTAGAGAAGTCATAAGATGAGACAGATTTGGCTTAAAGATTGAATGATTTGAATTTGTCGATCACATCACCATGATTCTTTATTGACCATAAATAATTGATGTCGCTATTATTTAATGCAGTTTCACAAATATTTTGATACATGATCTTTATTTGCTGTTAACGCAGATGTCAAATTCCTGGATAAACTGTTACAGTAGTACAGACAGTAGAGAGTTGCTTCAGTATGCATGTAATGTAGGGATAGTTTCATAACTTTTTGTAGAAAGTTCCGAACGTAAAACCGATATGTAATAGCGCTTTCAAATGACTATAGTGTTGATTGCTGCCTTGTCTGCCTGGGCAAAGACATACTTACTGTGCAAGCACCAGAAGTTTAGATTTATAAAATTTAGCAGATCTTGAGGGTGCTTCCGAATAAAGATAAGGATTTGTTTGAAAATTGTCAATTCTGATATCTACAATGTCTAAAATAAGGCTTTTCTATTCATTGAGAGGATGTGCTTCGACTCCTTCTAACTTACACCATTTTCGTACATAAACTTCCAACGCCTCGTTTAGCACTTCCCGACATTTATGAAATCCCAAATTCTTGAAAGAAAGACTCGCAAAAATTTTAAGTAATGCGTTTACAAGCAAGAACGGCAATCGCAAGTACAAATTTATTGTTGTTAACTATGACAAAACCTACTTCGTAAAGGAAAAGTCCGATTCTGAAAATAAGTACACTGAAACAGATATTATTCAGATGATAAATTTCCTGATCGACAACATTTTTGTGGTATTCGGAGGAAAGGTCTTCCAGAAAATTGTCGGAATTCCAATGGGGACAAATTGTGCCCCACTCCTTGCCGACATTTTTCTTTACTTTTCTTTGATAATTTGTATATAATGTATATGTTGTATTCTGTATTCCATTAAGTTGGATTATCTGAATAAATTGTATATAATGTATATATTGTATTCTGTATTCCATTAAGTTGGATTATCTGAATAAATTGAACTTGAACTTGAACTTTACTCGTACGAAGCTGACTTCATTCAATCATGGTCTCTGAAGGGAAAAGATACTTAGCTTCTGACTTTAACTTCACTTACAGATACATAGACGATGTGTTATCCATCAATAATCCTAAATTCGCGGATTACCTGAGCAGTATCTATCCTTCGGAGCTTGAAGTATAAAAAAACTACAGAGACAAATAATTCAGCGTCCTATTTAGACATTATGTTGTCCTACGACATTGATGGTCACATGAACACCTCACTCTATGAAACGTGACGACTTCAATTTCAACAACACAAACTTTCCTTTTCTGAGTAGCAACATCCCTTCATCGTCTGCTTATGGCGCTATGCCTGAGCAAGTACCAAATATACAGATTTTATTCTGAGATGTTAAACGTCTTCAAATTGAGCTAGGCGTCTTTCAGATAAGCTTCTCAGTCAGGGGTATGTTTGTGACCGATTAACATCGTCACTGAGGAAGTTCTACGGTGGATTATGGGGAACTCGTCACACACTATGATGTCCCACTCTCCAGAATGGTGGGTGATAGTCTGTCATAGACCATTTGTACCGTCCAACCAAAGATTATACTTTAAATCTTCCAAAATGGAAGTAACCGGATGTGAGAATTCCACCGAATTGAAGCAACGGGTATTGCTGCAAGCAGGAGATGCTGACTTTTCCTGGGCACCTGGTCTCACTTCCATTTCGGGAGTTCGCTTCTTTTCATGTGGTGGATGTTTTTGCTTATTTGCCTTGTTTCCTGTTTTATCCTGATTTTGTATGCCTTCGGTTTATGATTTTCTGAATTATCGATTTTGTGCTGTATAGGGATATGGTCATTATCCATATTTGTAATCTACCGGTATCTTGGAAGGAATCCTGTCTTTAAAAGACTACAGAGCCTCGAGTCTTGAATGATTGACAGTTCTCCAGTGATTATATGACCAGCAGACTCGTAAACATATGTAGAGCTAGCGCATTTGCATGATAGGACATAACTCATTAACGTTAACATCAGAGATGACTTTATTGTAATTAAAAAAAAAAAAAATAAAACTTCGTACTAGCTTTTTATATTTATGATAGATTATTAAGTAGGGGGCTCTAAATTTTCGACATACTGGGATATCATGTTTTGAACACGGTGATATCGGAAAATATTCGAGATGTTTAAAAGATCAAATCCTTTGTTTATAAATGTTACACGTTGTCAAATTCAATAGCATCATTTAAGAACAGATAAAATTTCAGCATGGACCTGACATTTCGGGTACTTAATCCTCGTCAGTGATCCTCAATCAAAACAATGTAATATGGCCAAAGAATGTGAAAAATATTATGTCTAAAAATGTACCGAAAACGTAGCAGGATGGATGGGATATGATGCTACAGGACCCACGTTTTAGAAATTTCAAGATTTTGTGATAACAGAAATTTTCGAATGTGTTGAAGAGACAGACGGTCAACCGAAGTTGATCGAACTTGGCTACATGCGCCCTCGGAAACTCAATTTTGATTAATCTTCTTTTTGGTTGAAAACTTTTCTAATTGCACTTGACAGTAAATGTTTTGAATATTTTTCCCTGACATTGTCGCAATAGCACTTTCTATATAGAAAGAACCACAAACAGTGCATGTATTTAATATATCTTCATTATCGTGCATGAACATCGACGGCGGGTGCGGCTAGCCAACAGGGGATGCTTACTCCTCCCGGGCACCTGATCCCACCTCTAGCTTGCTAGGGGTCCGTCGATGCTTAACATAGTGCTCTATTGAGAGTGCTGTTGAGATTATCGTCAGGATCTTCTTTAACTCATTTGTGTCACACTTATGCCCTTTGCCGTGTGGAGCTCGTAAAAAAGTTCCCCGCGAGGGGTTTGACAGTAAGTGTTTTGAATATATTTCCCTGACATGGTCGCCATAGCACTTTCTATATAGACATAACGTCAGACAGTGCATGTATTTTATATACTGTGTTCTTTATCGTGCATTAACATCGACGGCGGGTGCGGCTAGCCAACAGGGGATGCTTACTCCTCCCGGGCACCTGGTCCCACCTCTGGCTTGCTGGGGGTCCGTCGATGCTCAATTTGGTGCTACATTGTGAGTGCTGTTGGGATTATCGTCAGGATCTTCTTTAACTCATTTGTGTCACACTTATGCCCTTTGCCGTGTGGAGCTCGTAAAAAAGTTCCCCGCGAGGGGTTTGACAGTAAATGTTTTGAATATTTTTCCCTGACATTGTCGCAATAGCACTTTCTATATAGAAAGAACCACAAACAGTGCATGTATTTAATATATCTTCATTATCGTGCATGAACATCGACGGCGGGTGCGGCTAGCCAACAGGGGATGCTTACTCCTCCCGGGCACCTGATCCCACCTCTAGCTTGCTAGGGGTCCGTCGATGCTTAACATAGTGCTCTATTGAGAGTGCTGTTGAGATTATCGTCAGGATCTTCTTTAACTCATTTGTGTCACACTTATGCCCTTTGCCGTGTGGAGCTCGTAAAAAAGTTCCCCGCGAGGGGTTTGACAGTAAGTGTTTTGAATATATTTCCCTGACATGGTCGCCATAGCACTTTCTATATAGACATAACGTCAGACAGTGCATGTATTTTATATACTGTGTTCTTTATCGTGCATTAACATCGACGGCGGGTGCGGCTAGCCAACAGGGGATGCTTACTCCTCCCGGGCACCTGGTCCCACCTCTGGCTTGCTGGGGGTCCGTCGATGCTCAATTTGGTGCTACATTGTGAGTGCTGTTGGGATTATCGTCAGGATCTTCTTTAACTCATTTGTGTCACACTTATGCCCTTTGCCGTGTGGAGCTCGTAAAAAAGTTCCCCGCGAGGGGTTTGACAGTAAATGTTTTGAATATTTTTCCCTGACATTGTCGCAATAGCACTTTCTATATAGAAAGAACCACAAACAGTGCATGTATTTAATATATCTTCATTATCGTGCATGAACATCGACGGCGGGTGCGGCTAGCCAACAGGGGATGCTTACTCCTCCCGGGCACCTGATCCCACCTCTAGCTTGCTAGGGGTCCGTCGATGCTTAACATAGTGCTCTATTGAGAGTGCTGTTGAGATTATCGTCAGGATCTTCTTTAACTCATTTGTGAAAACCCCTTCTCTTTATAGCTACGACATCCAAAGAATCAGACTTTCTTCAGAAGAATATAATATGTAAGATGGGTTATCCATTGAAATCTGAAAATATATAATGCTCTATATCATGCATTCATATATTGCAAAAGTTAAAATTGTTATGATCGCTGAGCGATATAGTCCCCTACCGGTGGCATATATCTATATGTCCTGCAACTCGGCCAATGAATTACTCTTCAATTAAACATTATATGAGTTTTATTTGTTGCAGGAAAAAGTCAGGAAAACTGACAAAAACTGAATTGTGCAAGTCATCAAGGGGGTATAACATCTGGAAAAATAGGTCAAGCGTGACAAATGTCAGACTTGCTCTGTAACTATCCAAGTCTAAGCTGAGTATCAAAATTTACTTGCATATCTCTATTTGTTGCAGTAAAAAGTCTGGAAAACTGACAAAAACTAAATTTTGCATATCATAAAGGGGCATAACTCCTCGAAAAATTGGTCAAGCGTAACGAAAGTCAAACCTGCTCTGCAACTATCCAAGACCAAGCTGGGTATCAAAATTCACTTGAATAACTCTATTTGTTACAGAAGAAAGTCCGGAAAACCGACCCAAACTGAATTTTCCAAGTGATCAAGGGGCATAACTCCTTGAACAATAGGTCAAGCGTGACAAAAGTCAAACTTGCTCTGTAACTATTCAAGACCAAGCTGTGTATCAAATTTCATCTGAATATCTTCATCCGTTGCAGAAAAAAGTACGGAAAACTGAAAAAAAAAAAACTGAATCTTCCAAGTCATCAAGGGGCATAACTCCTCGAAAAATAGGTCAAGCGTGACGAAAGTTAAACTTGCTCTGTAACTATCCAAGACCAAGCTGTGTATCAAATTTCATCTTAATATCTTCATCCGTTGCAGAAAAAAGTCCGGAAAACTGAAAAAAAACTTAATCTTCGAAGTCATCAAGGGGCATAACTCCTCGAAAAATAGGTCAAGCGTGATGAAAGTTAAACTTGCTCTGTAACTATCCAAGACCAAGCTGTGTATCAAATTCCATCTTAATATCTCCATCCGTTGCAGAAAAAAGTCCGGAAAACTGACAGAAACTGAATTTTCCAAGTCATCAAGGGGCATAACTCCTCGAAAAATAGGTCAAGCGTGACGAAAGTTAAACTTGCTCTGTAACTATCCAAGACCAAGCTGTGTATCAAATTTCATCTTAATATCTCAATCCGTTGCAGAAAAAAGTCCGGAAAACTGACAAAAACTGAATTTTCCAAGTCATCAAGGGGCATAACTCCTCGAAAAATAGGTCAAGCGTGACGAAAGTTAAAGTTGCTCTGTAACTATCCAAGACCAAGCTGTGTATCAAATTTCATCTTAATATCTCCATCCGTTGCAGAAAAAAGTCCGGAAAACTGAAAAAAACTGAATTTTTCAAGTCATCAAGGGGCATAACTCCTCGAAAAACAGGTCAAGCGTGACGAAAGTTAATCTTGCTCTGTAACTATCCAAGACCAAGCTGTGTATCAAATTTCATCTTAATATCTCCATCCGTTGCAGAAAAAAGTCCGGAAAACTGAATTTCGGACAGACGGACAGACGGACAGACTGACAGACAGACCGAGAGGAAACTAAGAGTCCCCTTCGGCGTAGCCGGTAGGGGACTAATTACGAAAGTCTACATCCGTACAATCAACGGACGCTGATGGCGTCGCGTCACACGTGACGACTTCAATTTCAGCATTACAAACTTTCCTTTTCTGAGTAGCAACATCCCTTCATCTCCAGCTTATGGCGTATTCATATCTCAGTTAATACGCTATACCGGAGCAAGTACCAAGTATACGGATTTTGTTCTGAGAGCTAGGCGTCTTGCAGATAAGCTTCTCAGTCAGGGATATGTTTGTGACCGACTAACATCGTCACTAAGGAAGTTCTACGGTCGATATGGGGAACTCGTCATACACTATGATGTCCCACTCTCCAGAATGGTGGATGATATTTTGTCATAGACAATTTGAACCATCCAACCAAAGATTATACTTTAAATCTTCCGAAATGGAAGTAACCGGAAGTGACAGTTCTACCGAACTGAAGCGACGGGTGTTGCATGCAAGCAGGAGATGCTTACTCTTCCTGGGCACCTGGTCTCACTCCCATATCGGGAGTTCGCTTCTTTTCATGTGGTGGAGGTTTTTGTTTGTTTGCTTTGGTTCCTGTTTTGTCCTGATTATGTATGCCTTCGGTTTCTGATTTTCTGAATTATCGATTTTGTGCTGTATACAGGGATATGGTCATTATCCATATTTGTCATTCTATCAACGAACGGCAATCTCGCCTCACAACGGTGCTAACACCGTCTTAACGTATTCCTTCCCATGACTGCAGAAATCGGAAAATTGAAGTTTTGTCTCATTTGTCAGAATGATTTACTATTAAAATTCATATTGGGTGATAGATCTCGAACTCTCGATAGATTAAATGGGGGATTTTTCCATGCTAATTTTAGCGTGAAGTTGTTGACGTCCTCCATAGCCGCGATGTTTAAAAGCATCGGCGACGTCACACTGAATGTTAAACGTCTTCAAATTCAATAGCATCATTAAGAACAGATGAATTTGCAGCATGTACCAGACATGCACGTTACAGGTACTCGTCAGTGACTCTTAATCTAAAGAACGTTATATGGCCAAATAGTATGTACATTATGATGTCCAAAAATGTACCGAAATACGTAGCAGGATGATTGGAATATGATGCTACAGGACCCACGTTTTAGAAATTTCAAGAAATTTGGTAATAGAAATTTTTAAATGCGTTGAAGAGACAGACGATCAACCGAAGTTGATCGAACTTGGCTACATGTGTCCTCGGGGACTCCTGGTCAACCAGCAGTGACACTCACCAAGTAGTTCAAATAATAAACGTCTTCAAATTCAATATACCATCATTTAAGAAAAGATGAATTTGCAGCATTCCCCTATATAAATTTTAATCAGGAAGTTTGCCGACGAAGTAGACAAAACTTCAATTTTCCAATTTCTGAAATGAGCTGCGCGGACAGAAAATGTTATTTTCTATTCTCACGACTATTTTCAAACAATATCATTGTATGATATATATTCTAAGTCTAAGAAAATACGTAAACATGATAAAAAATGACTACAATGTGATGCATGCGCATTTTAATAAACACTTAACTGACAGCAATGCATACTAGTATTTAATTGAAAAATTACAATTCACTTTTTTGATGGTAAAATGATAAATGATAAGTGGGCCAAAGAGTTTCCCCTCCAAGGAGCTTGGTTGTAATTGTAATTTTTGGAGGGAGATGAGATCCAAAGGAGGGATATTCCCTCCCAAAAGAGGGAGAGTTGACATGTATGAACTAGGAACAACAGACCCAACAACTTTCAGGGCTCGAAACTTACTTATTTTAGCATTAGTCAGGCGGACTAACTGGAGCACACATTACGTTCTTACACACAGTTAAAATATACACCAAATCATGAAAACATGAAACTGAGAAATGCCAATGTGCACAAGGAGCTGACTTTTGAAGGTCATCAGCTACATGATATAATAGCGTTTTTGTTACGCTATCCGGATTACCTTGTACAACCCCTACCATTCCCCGGATACGCAAATGTCTTCAAAGATTAAATAAAAAAAAAACAAAAACAAAAACAAAACAAAAACAAAAAACAAACAAAACCCCCCCCCCCCCCTAAAAAAAAAACCCATAAAAAAAACCCCGGTAAGGCGGCATACAACACGCACACAAAAAAAAACCCAGTAAAATATAGTGGCCCGAGGTGAAGCAAACAGTGATAATGGACATCAAAAGCAGTGTGGTACTAAAATTCCCAAATTGTGCTCTGGGAGTTCACGATCAACTTCAATATAGGGATAGGGATCATGACTGAATGTCTTATGGCGAGGGTTTGAAAGCGCTCTTCACGGAATCACACTTGGTCATGCGTACTTTAGCAATATGGTCATTTCGCGTTTTACCATAACGAAAATAACCAGATTTACAGTAAAGGGAAACCAAGTTAATCTTCATTAAACCGCTGACCTGAAACATGTTCTACTGATACATCGTTTTTCTGTTATATCTACATTTGCACTGCATGCATGGACTGTGTAAAATCTGATTAGTTCATTAGCAGAACATAGACTGAGTGTATATGAAAAAGCAGCAATGCATCAACACACCCCAACTCCACTTGAAATAGCAATACAACAAAATTCAATAGAGGCAAATCAGAACTAGCCTTGTATGACATATTAACGAAGCTTCTCAATGTTTACATGCGATGTAAAAATATGTTTTATAGTCTATGTTTAATATGATGTCACGTCATGTAATCTTAGTATTATCATTTAAGAAGGGGAGTGATCTCTAATAACACCAGCAAGACATCCCATGCCAAAAACAGAGCACCCATGCACATCGAGAGACGCGTAAAGGACATGGAACACCAAACAGAACATTGTTCTTAACATCGAACGCAAACGACTTAACATAAACCAACGAGACCAATGGGCTATCTTGGGACTAAGGACGGCAATCTGCCACGCCAGTAGCAAATGATTTGATTATCTAGACTCATTCACACTGACGAAACTTCGCATGTTCTGTTAGTCTTTCCAATAAAATTTCAATTCAAATTGTCCTTCTGGATTTTGAATTATGAATTTTTTTATGCTTTCAATCTTGAAAAGAGAGAATTCGTTGAATAGAATATCTCGACCAACAGCGTGGCCTTCACCCATTCTCACAAGTGTACCGCTCTCCTGCTTTTCCACTTGGATCCAAAACGCCAAGGGATCTCTTATGTCGACGTTTGCAGCAGATTGTAAATTATAAACACGGTTCGTACCGAAAACCATGAAAACTATAAAAGAAATTGAAAACAAGAATATTTAAAGTTATTTGTAACAAGAGATGAAAACATCGTTCAAAATAGATAATACGAAACATAGTTCATATGTTAAAACGTTGTGATATCATGGACACGGATCGAATTTGCAAAACATAATGATTATAATAACTTTGTATTGGTGTTTCGGATTTTTCATCATAAAATTGACAAAGACCTAAGAAACAAGTGCGAAGAAAGGTTTTCGGCATTTTTTTTTCGGCCATGTTTAGAATTGCGCCTACCCTCCAACGATTTTTGGCCATATTATTCACTGAAATCCGCTTCTGAATAAACCCCGCTCATTTTGGCAAGAGGATATTAAAACTCTGTATTGTATTGTAGATGGCACCAGGAAAATTCACTTCGGCTTTATTTAAACTGTGTGACATGAAGTACTACTGACTAGGATTCAAATATCCGAAACACATGTCTAGTACAACAAAATTGGTACTATAGAACACATATTTCAATATGGACATATACATAGTGCCCTGTTTCACAAAATTCTAACGAAAAATTTCAGGATTTTTCGAAACTTTCGACATAGTATAAATGGGTTAAAGAAGATCCTGACGATAATCTCAATAGCACTCACAATAGAGCACCAACTTGAGCATCGACGGACCCCTAGCAAGCTAGAGGTGGGACCAGGTGCCTGGGAGGAGTAAATGACAAATAAACATGAAAAAGTACCCATGGCTTATTCACTCTCAAAGTTTTCCTGTGAGATCGAATAACTTTTTCAAGTATCATTTCTTCATACTGAGTTTGCATTCAGAAACACAACATAATTTTTTTTAATTTATAGGAAGAACAAAGGGATCAGTTAATTTGTCGTAACTTTCAATTATATATATTTCTAAAAATTTTATTCAATATTTAAATTTTATGCCACATTTTGGTTATTTCAGTAGTTAGAGAAAGAAAGTCAAAATTGTTTGAATATTTTGATTTATTTGACTGAGATATGATGAATTGAAAGTTACGACAAATCTTCATGTTTATCGTAAGTATTTTGTGAAAATGACCGCTGATGTTTAATCCTCGAGGAATATTAACAGGAATTATAATCTAGCTCTTTTGAAAATTTCAGAATTTCAGAGAAATCTACTGTTATATTGCTTTTTCATACATGAAAAACTGCATATTTTACAAATCAAAAGACAAGTATAGTTTAGTTAAATTAGTGAGAGTAAAAAATAAAGCGCCCCAACTATAAATAATAATTCAAATCTCACAAAAGATGCCATAACAATATCTTCTTCACTTGTGATGTACCTAGAACCACTTAAAATTAATAGATTTGAATGATTTACCAAAAAAGAAATTTCATTTTAACATTATATTGAAATAACATAATGATAAAGTAAAGAGTGAATGAAAGTCAAACATAAAGGCCGAAACCAAATTTCAGAAAACATACGAATTTAGATATACAGAACCCTGTCACGCGAATAGAAAATAGGACAAATAGACGGAGACAACGACACAAGCTCCTCTGACAAACAAACGACAAACAGACGGAGACAACGTCACCATCTACTCAGAGACACAAAGTACAAACAGACAGAGACAACAAAACAAGTTCTCAAGAAACACGAAGGACAAACAGACGGAGACAACAAAACAAGCTCCTCAGACACACGAAGGACAAATAGACGGAGACAACGACAAAAGCTCCTCAGAAACACGAAGGACAAACAGACGAAGAAAACAAAACAAATTCTCAAGAAACACGACGGACAAACAGACGGAGACAGCGACACAAGCTCCTCAGAAACACGACGGACAAACAGACGGAGACAACGACACAAGCTCCTCAGAAACACGACGGACAAACAGACGGAGACAACGTCAACATCTACTCAGAAACACAAAGGACAAACAGACAGAGACAACAAAACAAGGTCTCAAGAAACACGAAGGACAAACAGACGAAGAGCACAAAACAAGCTCCTCAGACACACGAAGGACAAACAGACGGAGAAAACAAAACAAGTTCTAAAGAAACATGAAGGACAAACAGATGGAGACAACAAAACAAGCTCTCCAGACACACGAAGGACAAATAGACGGAGACAACGACAAAAGCTCCTCAGAAACACGAAGGACAAACAGACGGAGAAAACAAAACAAGTTCTCAAGAAACATGAAGGACAAACAGACGGATACAACAAAACAAGTTCTCAAGAAACACGAAGGACAAACAGACGGATACAACAAAACAAGCTCCTCAGAAACACGAAGGACAAACAGACGGAGACAACGACACAAGCTCCTCAGACACATGAAGGACAAACAGAGGAGACAACGACACAAGCTCCATAGACACACGAAGGACAAACAGACGGATAAAACGATTCAATCTCCTCAGACACACGAAGGACAAACAGGCGGAGACAACGACACAAGCTCCTCAGACACACGAAGGCCAAACAGACGGAGATTACGACAAAAGCTCCTCAGAAACACGAAGGACAATCAGACGGGGACAACAAAACAGCTTCTCAAGAAACACGAAGGTCAAACAGACGGAGACAACGACAGAAGTTCCTCAGAAACACAACGGACAAACAGACGGAGGATACAACGGCACAAGCTCCTCAGACACACGAAGGACAAACAGACGGAGACAACGACAGAAGCTCCTCAGAAACACAACGGACAAACAGATGGAGACAACGGCACAAACTCCTTAGACACACGAAGGACAAACAGACGGAGACAACGACACAAGTTCCTTAGACACACGAAGGACAAACAGATGGAGACAACAAAACAAGTTCACAAGAAACACGAAGGACAAACAGACGGACACAACAAAACAAGCTTCTCAGAAACACGAAGGACAAATTGACGAAGACAACTGCACAAGCTCCTCAGACACACGAAGGACAAACAGACGGAGACAACAAAACAAGTTATCAAGAAACACGAAGGACAAACAGACGGGGACAACAAAACAAGCTCCTCAGAAACACGAAGGACAAAATTGACGTAGACAACGACACCAGCTCCTCAGAATCACGAAGGACAACAGACGGAGACAACGACACAATCTCCTCAGAAACACGAAGGCAATGAGACGTAAACAACTACACCAGCTCCTCAGAAACACGAAGGACAAACAGATGGATACAACGACACAAGCTCCTCAGTAACAAGAATGACAAACAGATGGAGACAACACACAAGCTCCTAAGAAACACGAAGGACAAACAGATGGATACAACGACACAAGCTCCTCAGTAACACGAAGGACAAACAGATGGAGACAACGACACAAGCTCCTCAGTAACACGAAGGACAAACAGATGGAGACAACGACACAAGCTTCTCAGTAACACGAAGGGCAAACAGATGGAGAAAACGACACAAGCTCCCCAGTAACACGAAGGACAAACAGATGGAGACAACGACACAAGCTCCTCAGACACATGAAGGACAAACAGAGGAGACAACGACACAAGCTCCATAGACACACGAAGGACAAACAGACGGATAAAACGATTCAATCTCCTCAGAAACACGAAGGACAAACAGGCGGAGACAACGACACAAGCTCCTCAGACACACGAAGGCCAAACAGACGGAGATTACGACAAAAGCTCCTCAGAAACACGAAGGACAATCAGACGGGGACAACAAAACAGCTTCTCAAGAAACACGAAGGACAAACAGACGGAGACAACGGCAGAAGTTCCTCAGAAACACAACGGACAAACAGACGGAGGATACAACGGCACAAGCTCCTCAGACACACGAAGGACAAACAGACGGAGACATCGACACAAGTTCCTCAGACACACGAAGGACAAACAGACGGATACAACGACACAAGCTCCTCAGACACACGAAGGACAAACAGACGGAGACAAGAAAACAAGTTATCAAGAAACACGAAGGACAAACAGACGGAGACAACGACAGAAGCTCCTCAGAAACACAACGGACAAACAGATGGAGACAACGGCACAAACTCCTCAGACACACGAAGGACAAACAGACGGAGACAACGACACAAGTTCCTTAGACACACGAAGGACAAACAGATGGAGACAACAAAACAAGTTCACAAGAAACACGAAGGACAAACAGACGGACACAACAAAACAAGCTTCTCAGAAACACGAAGGACAAATTGACGAAGACAACTGCACAAGCTCCTCAGACACACGAAGGACAAACAGACGGAGACAACAAAACAAGTTATCAAGAAACACGAAGGACAAACAGACGGGGACAACAAAACAAGCTCCTCAGAAACACGAAGGATAAAATTGACGTAGACAACGACACCAGCTCCTCAGAATCACGAAGGACAACAGACGGAGACAACGACACAATCTCCTCAGAAACACGAAGGCAACGAGACGTAGACAACTACACCAGCTCCTCAGAAACACGAAGGACAAACAGATGGATACAATGACACAAGCTCCTCAGTAACAAGAATGACAAACAGATGGAGACAACACACAAGCTCCTAAGAAACACGAAGGACAAACAGATGGATACAACGACACAAGCTCCTCAGTAACACGAAGGACAAACAGATGGAGACAACGACACAAGCTCCTCAGTAACACGAAGGACAACAGATGGAGACAACGACACAAGCTTCTCAGTAACACGAAGGGCAAACAGATGGAGAAAACGACACAAGCTCCCCAGTAACACGAAGGACAAACAGATGGAGACAACGACACAAGCTCATCAGAAACACGAAGGACAAACAGATGGAGACAACGACACAAGCTCCTCAGTAACACGAAGGAAAACCATCCTATGAATCTCTCCAGACATTGCAGAATGCTTAGAGGTAGCGCTGTTAAAACGCTGTTATACTCACCAACCCGAGCTTGTTGACCTCCTCTAATTTCAACGGATATTAGTGCTATCGATTCTATGCTTAGCTGTATACCACTGCTATAATTTGGAATGATTCCTATCGCAAGTTTCCCTAAACCCTTTATATCGAAAACAAAAGGCAACATAAGATCAGACTGTCCACAGGCATCGATGAGGCTCACTTCACCTTTTTCCTTGGAGCTGAATAGGCAGGTTTCTTCTAGAATAAATAGAAATTATTTCTTATCATTCTACATTCACACCCGTGCAGATGTCTGAATATACTTATTTATATATTTATCTGTGTGTTACTTTGGCCACTACGCTTTGGTTGTGTGGTAACTTTTACAATAGGAGGTCTTTATATGTAACAATTGTACTTTCTGCTTTAATGAACACTGGGTAACCGAACACATCGGGGGGGGGGGGGGGGACTCTGCTTGATCCTGTCAACTCTGCGTTCAACTCCGTGTTTTCACATGGGAGTGTTTCGGTGTTAAAATCGTTCCCCGTGACTGGATGTTTGTTTTAAAAAATCACGTTGCCTTTATTCAACCTGTTTGACATGAAGTGCTACTGACAAGGACTGAATATCTGAAACACGTGTCTAGTACAATAAAATTGATTCTATAGAACAAACATTTCAATATTGATAATTGTGAGTATTTTGCAAAATACAAAAACGAATATTAAATACTGCTATGATAAAGTAGGAGGTGCTTTCCAGGGTAATTTATGTCACTCACTTGCATGATTATTTATTCTAGCTCCATAAATAAAGAACCTTGAATTATTTCTATTTTTCATTTTGCTTTCATTGATTTAAGGGAGAACTCAAAATTTCTTGTTGGATGGAGTTATATCCCTAAACGGTGCGGAACATATTGTCATTTCTTGGAATATGCCTTTGACCAGCGAAAAATAATGTAATTCATTATCATTTAAATTCCATCTAACGATCTTTAACTTTTCTCCTTGAATCCTGCACTACTTTTTAACTTCTCACCAGAGATTTATTTTAGTATACCCGAATTTTAAAAACCAAACAGAATCGATGTTACGTGGAAATTTAATGATTTTTAAATGACGGACATTTTAGAATTTTCTGACGGTATGTAGAGCTTTTGACCCAATTACTTTAGAATCAATCGGAGCCATGGACTTAAGTAATCATAAGTCAGGTTTGTTTGATAATTTTGACAGGCAATCATAAAGAGAAATTCTGTACATTACACAAGCAACGATTTGTTTTAATTTTTGATTGAATAATGAGGTATTCTTTAGAAAATAAAACAAATGAAGATTTAGAAAAAAAAAATTACCTGTTTGATTCCTTTGTAGAGTAACTTGGGTCTCATTTTCATGTCTACTACAATTTGCCTTGAGGAAACCAAGAAGTCTGCAATCTTGAATGTCTGTATCGAAAGATAGTGCTGAACACTGTGGATGAGTTAGACAAAGCATACTACAGTGAATAATGCTCAAGTCACTTCGACGTTCTAAATATTCGATCTCAGAACAATTTCGATCAGAAATGATATGAAAATATTCAAAATTGTACATGTTTCTGACTGAATCATCAAGAATATGTAAATCACTATCAATCTTTGTACTAGAGATGTAAAACAACAAAGAAACGAGCATTGTCTATTTTGTTCAGATGAAGATCGTGGACAGGACTTGAGTTCGGTAGATGCGATGACTGCGAGATTTTGCGAGTGTTTTATACGAGAGCGTTTTCAGAGATTTTTATTGATACAATTTCTGCATTAAGTACTTTAACGATCCTTTCAAAGGACATATCATCTCTCTAGATGTTGCTTCTTTTGAAGAGCCGTTGATACAGTTTGTTATTTGATAAAAGTATCGCTAAAAGGCTGAAAATGAAGTTCTTAAAGGGTAAAAAATGGAGGTATGACAAATTTTATCACTTATATGAGATAAAAGAAAGTGTTGAAAGTATCTAGTCAAAGGACAGTCATTCTACTCCCAAGCATAAATAATATGGTTATGTATCTCTCTAATGTGTGTGGAGCTAAATTTGTCTGTCATAAATCACAGATTTCACAATTATACAAAAGAAGTTATGCAAAAAGGAAGAGTTTTACCAGATCTACTTGTATCTCGCTAATGTTTGTGGAGCTAAATTTGTCATAAATCACAAATTTCACAATTATGCAAAAGAAGCTAATAGATGCAAAAAGGAAGAGTTTTACCAGATCTACTTGTATCTCACTTATGTTTGTGGAGCTAAATTTGTCTGTCATAGATCACAGATTTTACCACTATGCAAAATATGCGATGCAAAAAGGGAGAAAAGATAGTTTTACCAGATCTACTTCTAGGATCTTCTCATAAAAGAGAGGAGGTAGGTCTCCTACAATGCTTGGTTGTACATTCAGAATGAAAACGATGTGCCGAATATTTTTGCAAGAAAACAAGCTTCTTTTCATAATTTCCCAAGAACGATGTACCAAAACACCCAAAATCACAGAGTGTAGAACGTTAAAGTCGCTGTATTGTTTTAGAGTTCGCTATATGTAACTAGTTTGTTGTGGCAGATTCCACAAAAAATAATTATGGAATTGCTTTTATCAATTTTAATGTACATATATACACCCAGACAGAAGTTAAGCAACACCTTGATATATTGTAGATTTCAGAATTATTTCAAACAATTTTATTTTATCAATGCATGTTTAATTTTGTTAGTTATCTCATCGAACACTCTCCTGATTTAAATAACAATATCTGTCTGCAGTATAGGAAAGTACGGTTAAAATAAACATGCACATGTATCTTTACTGCGCATAGAGTTTCGCCATACTTTCCACTTCCATATTCAGATCACCTTGTAATTTCAATAATTTCAACAAGGCCAAAACTTTCGAATTCTGAGAAATGGCATGCAGTAGTTATGTCGAGAACTGGTCTAACTTTACGCAGTATTGCAGCGCAATTTGATATCATTACTCCGTAAGAAGCCGTATTTTGAAGCGCATTAGAGATAACGGAAGCGGAAGCGCACAGGAAGACCCAGAATTACAACACCTCGGGAAGATAGGCACCTTGTCCGTGAGGCGAAATCCATGCTATTTAGTGCCTCAAGTACTTTGCGGAACTCTTGGGCCATTAACCACAGAGTGAGCTTGCAAACTGTATGCCGTCGTTTGAATCAGGCCAATTTGCGATATAGGCGACCGATTCGACGGATAAAACTGACCGCAAGGCATAGACAAGCACGTTTTCAATGGGCCAGGGATCACTTAAATTCGACGCTTAGACGCTGGCGGAGAATTCACTGGTCTGATGAAAGCAGGCTCTTGTTGCGCCGTGCACGTGTCTGGAGACAACGAAACACGTCATTCGACGAAAGTAATAACGTTTGGAGGGGGATCGGTTACCGTATGGGGGTGTTTTTCCAATGACTGTAAACTTGATATGTTTGTCTTGGATGGCACATTGAACGCTGTGAAATATCGCGATAACATCCTCAGAACGCTTGTTGTGCCTCGTTTTGAAAATCATACACTTGCATCGAGGCCCATTTTCATGGATGACTACGCAACACCACATCGAGCGAGGGTAGTTGGCGATTATCTGCAGAAGGAAGCTATTGACGGGACATTCTCGCCGGATATGAACCCTATTGAGCATGTGTTAGATATAATAGGACGCAAAATCAATCAGAGCGTTCCACCGTGCCGTGACTTGGCTAAATTGCGTACAGTTCTCGTACATTTATGGAACAATACTGCAATGCATATTTTGAGACGCCTGGTAGCTGGTATGAGAAGGCGTGTTGTGGAACTCTACCAGAAACGAGGCGGGTATACAAAATATTGATTTTTTTAAAGATGTTAGACGAGAACAATTATTGGTCCAACTGTGTTATATATATAGCTAGTTTTGCATTTCATTAACATTTGATGAAATTATTGACATTTTCCGTGAAACTTATTTTGATATCAAAATCTACATAAAAGCAATCGATCTAAATATGCAATATTTTGTTGTTTTTTTTATTTCAATTTCTTTTCTAAAACAGAGATACCGATAGTATGCATATAACTTCATCAAGAAAGGGCGAGGTGAAACATTTTTAACTGCGCAATTTTGATTTTCCATTGTTTAGAAAACAAGAGCGTGTCAAAATCGCTGATGTTCCTAAACTTTTGTCTGGGTGTATATTTCTTTATCGAATAAACTTACAACTTTTATTTTTCATTCCGTGGCCAAGCACTGAGCGAAACTGTGGGTAACACTAAAGCTTAAGACAGAAATTGGGATGGGCTTTGGGCTTCCTGTGTCGTCCTCCTACATGGATACAATGGTTGCATAAAAGATATGTAACATGATTCATGTGGAATATGAGAACTTCTTTAACTCATTTGTGTCACACTTATGCCCTTTGCCGTGTGGAGCTCGTAAAAAAGTTTCCCGCGACGAATTTGACAGTAAGTGTTTTGAATATATTTCCCTGACATTGTCGCCATAGCACTTTCTATATAGACACAACGTCAGACAGTGCATGAGTTTCATATATTGTTTTTATTTTCGTGCTTAAACATCGACGGCGGGTGCGGATAGCCAACAGGGGATGCTTACTCCTCCCGGACACCTGGTCCCACCTCTGGCTTGCTAGGGGTCCGTCGATGCTTTATTTTATGCTCTATTGTGAGTGCTGTTGAGATTATCGTCAGGATCTTCTTTAACTCATTAAAACAGAACCATATACCATAAGACTCTTTCATGGTCTTCTATGAAAGATACATCGGTTCCACCCGAGGGGTCTCAAAATCATGTAAAACCCGAGGCTTGCCGAGGGTTTTGCAAAATTTTGAGACCCCGAGGGTGGAAACGATGTATCTTTCATAGAAGACCATGAAAGAGTATTTTTCTCTCATATCTAAGGGTCAAAACAAAACTGAAAGAAAGGTGACGAAATTTGAAAAAAAATGTCAATTTGATCTAATCGCAAAAATTTTGCGATATTCGAATTCAGCGCCCCCGAAAATGGTTTATTCTATAAGAATAAACTACGAATATTAGGCTTTTCAAAATAAAACGCTAGAGTACATTGAAAAACGATTTTAAAATCGAGGTTTTATGGCGACGTCGCCGCTAGCTTGTTTGTTTTGCGGGCTGAAATCATGACGTCACAATAGCGTAAACAATCGAAACAATAGCGTCACGTGATATGTGATACATCTGTCACGTGATATGTGATACAGAAGTAGCCCACATAGCTGTATTTCATGGGCCTACTCTGTAACACATACGCGGGTATGAGAGAAAATACGTTCTATAATGCTTTCCACAATTGCACAGGAGATTGTTTATAAGATAAGTTGTCCTTCGTGTTTCTGTGTAGCTTGCACTATAGTCTCCGTCTGTTTGTCCCATTTTCTTTTTCATCTCCAAAATTCGTAAGCCTTTCGACAGTGGTGTTTGGAATCTGGTTTCCGCTTTTGTGTTTGACTTTCATTCACTGAGTCAAGCATAAGGTGAAGCAAATATTTTAATTCCGTAATTTCAACTTTAATATTCAGAATGAATTGAAAGGTTTTCAGCCATTGATAGCTTCAGTATTGATATTAGATTAATAACAGAGGACAATGCCAATCCTTCAACTCTAGACAGGGAAAGAAATATCTACATTGTAATTCAAATTAAAAACAAATTAAGGATTTTGTTGATCCGCACTCAGGAAATGTTATTGTTTTTGCCTTCCATATACTTTTTAACAAAAGAAGAAACATGCAATAGTAAACCCAATCACATGTAGTCAAAATTATTTTTCCATCTTGAGATTTCCATGTCATTTGCTTTAATTCATTTGATAGTAAGGGTGAACATGCATATATTAATGAAGACGTGAAGTCGTGACCTTATCAAATATTCCTAGTGGAGAACACCAATTACACTAATTACTGTGATATGAGCGTATATAGAAAGAAAGGAGGGGATCTTCAACCAGACCTGGTTGCAGTACCAACAACAAAATACCAAAACACCCGAAACGAAAACAAAGAGAAGACGAGTACAACAAGAGACAAAAAGAGACATACGACATACTACACATAAACCAACGAGACCAATAGGCAACCGGTGCCGACTTAGGACGGTCATCTGCTACGCAGGTAAACAAGAGCCCCAGGGGGCACAACGCTCACCTGATACCCATGCACGCTCTAATTGACATACTGACATTGAATACTGATAGTGCCAGTACCAGGATTTTAGCCCACAACCTTTCTAAAAAGATTTTTGCCGGATGCAGAGAAGTTTTTTTTTTTTCAGACAACCTTTAAAAGTACAAAAAAGAAAAAATAGTCACATTTCAAAACAATAACTTTTTTACTGATTTGAAAAGACGGATAAAGTGGTCCAACGTTATATGCCCAGCTAGTATAGTTCAATTATGCAACATCAAAAATAAAATCATATTGTACATTAATGTGCAGAAGAAAAAGAATAAAACAATGAAATGATTTCATAAATTAAGTTTATTTAAAATTGAACATAAAACCTTTCATTATTGATAGCTAGCATGCCAGAAATTATAAAGCCTGTGTTTGTGAAACGAGAATGCCCCCGGCGGCATCCTTGTTAGTATAAAGGCCATTTTCTGTTAAATATGTGAGAGGTCAGGGTCAGCGTAATATTGGTATCAATGGAAAGATCTTGTCACAAGGAATACACATGTAAAAATTGAAACCTCTATCACTAACCATTCAAAAGTTATGCCCAATGTTAAAGTTTTTGAGAAGTACGTCAAAGGTCAAGGTTATGGTCACGAGGTCAAAAATTTTGGTATCAATGGAAAGGTATTGTCACAAGGAATACACATGTGAAATATGAAACCTCTATCACCAGCTTCCATTTAAAAGTTATGCCCAATGTTAAAGTTTTTCGGAAAACAGACAGACAAACAGACAGACGGACAGGCCAAAAACTATATGCTCCCGAATCTTTTATTCCAGGGGCATAAAAAACAAAGATTTTTCGGTTTTGCCTTTATGCATATTAAAGTATACTGAAATCTATGAATGCTTTTGAATAGTATTGATTTCATCTCAAATACATGAAACGTACAGTTAAAATCGTTTTAAGGTGGGTCCCTACTCGTGAATTTAACGGATGAATTTTGTATTTTAAGGTTATTTTCTATACATAATAGTCAAAAAGACATAATGAACACAGACATAGATAGGTAATTTTGTTTTCATTAAAGATACAGTACATTAAAGAAAGGTACCCTAACACTTAAAAATTGAGAAATATCAAATATCCATCATATGCTTTTGAACCCTCCAAATTCAGTGATGATACGAATATGTTTATTTGTTTTGTTTTATTTTATGATAACAAGTCTTATAGAAGAAATACAACACATAAAATGATATTGTAACATAAATCTAAGTATGATATATCTCCAAACATTAGGGTACCTCCTTATAATTTCATAACATTTTTGACCAAGAATATGTACTAAATACTTTTTGCATAAAAAACAGATGAATTTTTTTCATTTTGTAATATTTCATAAAATTATGAATGTAGATGAAGAAAAAATCACATACAGGTACACAGTTTTTGAAATGATCAAGGTATGACTCCAAACATAGGGGTACCCCCTTATAATGTTATCATATTTTCGAGAAATAATATATAGTATATCACATTTTTGTGCAAAAAACAACGGATGGAATTTCCTTCAAATTGGATCATTTTATACGATAATGTATATAGACGGTGAAAAAATCGCATACAGGTATACAATTTTATAAATGATCAAGATATGGCTACAAACATATGGGTACCCCCTTATAATTTCATCACATTTTCAACTAAGAAATTATACTATATGATTGGTGTGGACATTGATAGATTACACCATCTTTAGCTTCTTTTGGCATTTAAGATCTTCTGTCTGTGTTTTTCAATGCGCTAGCTCGTCCCTCACCAGCCATTGTAAAACGTTATTACGCAGACTGCTGCATATAAGGAAAAACCCATAACGGTTCTAGTAGGGAGCCACCTTAATCCAATATTTATCAATTCAAGTGAGTTGTGCAGAAATTGGGCCAGTTTGTTTTCCAAAAAGCAGTGTATGGTGTATCAAACCTCATAACCCAGTGAAGCCACTTGAACAAATAATTTTCAGCGAATATGCTGAAATGTGGCGCTTCTTGTCTATGCATATTTCAACAGGCGAGAAGGAGCGTCGCATTTCAGCATACGCTGTTCAACAACTCAAGTGGTTTCTCTAGGTTTCGTAGTTTGAAACAAATTAAAAGGCCCATGAAATTGTTGAGCTTGTCCAACTAGCAGACCTACGACATCGTTATTTACTGTTAACAAATTGTTTTACCTCATCAAAGGTCTGTTACACGGAAAAGTTGTTAGCGGAGAGAGTTCATGAAATGTATCGGTTGCATAGGATTTGCCGACAAAAAGTTATTTGGTCCGATAAAAACTCATCATGTATCTATTATTTGAACAGATAAAAATTCCCAAATGTCTCATCACAGGAACCTGTCATTTTATGAGAGAAAATGTTTTATTATTCACAACCTCAGGTCTCTGTGTTCCTCTTAGAAATATTATACATACAAGATGTCGAACACAGTGGCTTATGGTTGTAAATAATAATTTATTTTCTCTATTTAAACAACAGCTTTCTGTGGTACAACATTTCATAGGAAGATTTCAGGAACTCTGAACTGAATTATTTATTTCAAGAATTTCAGATATTAAATGTCCTATGCATTCTCAAAATCCAGAGGAAGAGATTACTCATTAGACGTTTCTTCAAGAAATCAGTCCGTAAATTACTTCATCTAAGAGAGTCTAAGACAGAGGAAATTCGAGCAAACTTTATACATGATAACAAGTATATGCAAGTGTTCCAAGTACATGAATGATAACCATTATGAAAGTGTTCCAAGTATAATGCACGTTAAATAAAAATCTATTCCGTTTGCACTGTATCTCCTGAAATGTATCGCAGTACTAAAGGTATCACATTTCTACATGGGGAATCCCCATCGGGTACACGGCAAAACATGGCCGCTTTTGAAATCTTGTTCCCGACTTTAAAAATAAAATTCTAAATAAGTATAAAGAATTTAAATAATTGAATCATATCACATAAAAGGTCAATCAATAAGACATTGAAGCACGTATCACTTGTTGAATTATCAGCTGTAACTATGGATGAAAGGTCGATCTAAAAATGATTAATCATACAAAGAAGGTTTTTTTTCCTGTAGTTGAACCTGTAACATTGGGCATGGAAAACATACATTATACCTATGTACAATCTTAAAAAAATATTCCTTAAACATCCAAAAGTGGATATCTTGACAAATTTCTTTCACTTGTAGGGTACCATGCATGAGTACCTCATACCTACAAATTGTCTTGACAATCTGAAGAGTGGTTATAGAAAAGAAGCAGAAAATGTATGAAAATCACCCCCTTCCTTTTTACATAAGAAAAAAATTCATAAAAAATCAAAAAAATAAAATTTAAGCATAAAATACATATCAAAGCATTAAGTAAGTTAAATATGATAAATATGTAGTAAATGAGTGTGTAAAATCATACACTTATTGAGTTATTTAAAGTAATAGTGCAAAAATGTGCATTTCTGACTAAGTCCGAAAAGACGTCAAAAAACGCGTCAAAAATTTGACTTCGAAGTGGAACGAAAAATAACAACACTTCTTAAGACATCTCTCTAGATCATCCTGATGCTTTCGGTTTGTCGATACATCGGTTCTGAAGAAGAAGTTTGTCAAAGGAGGGTACCCACCGTGACCTACTTTTGGCTGTGGTGGCGCCACCTGTTGACAGATCCGAACGAAAACAACAACACTTGTAGGGGACCATGAGTACTTCATACCTACCAAGTTTCATCAAAATCCCTTCAGCCGTTCTGGAGAAGAAATTTAAAATGTGAAAAGTTTACGACGACGGACGACGGACGACAGACGCAACTCTATGACAATAGCTCACTTGAGCCTATGGCTCAGGTGAGCTAAAAATGGTGTGGTTATCCTGGATTACGTGCGCACAACCCTCCCACTATTCCGATTACCCAGAAGTCTCGAAGAACGTACTATTGTGGTGTAAAACAACCTCCTCACTGTTAGATGACCACGCACAAACAAGACCGCAAAACATAAGTTTAAGGGACTTTACTGTATGGTTCATAAAGGAAAGAAATCCAACGAGACACCATTGCAACTTTGAAAGAAAACTTACGACTACCTTGCTGTTACCATAACAGGTGATTCAAACAAATGTATAGATTTAAGCATCAGATGTAATCAGTTAAATAGTCTACTTGTGAAAAAGAAAAAGACGTAGGTTTTGAGCCAAAAGTCATAAAACAAAACAAAATTTAATTGATAGAATTTTTTACCAATTAAATGTGTTTTTACGAACATTTGAATGTGTACTTTACAAAAATGAAAGAGAAATTATTTGATCTTTTATGTTTCATGTACAACATTTGCACATGTAAAAGTAATGCAATGAATCAAGCTATTTCATTATCTATCATTCTTTTGCTGATTAAAATCTGTGAATAATCAAATGAAACAGGTTTCTGTCATACATCACATAGTCATATGATATGAAATTTCAACTTTTATTTACTTGTTTGTTTTTCTGCCTGGCTGGCTGGTAGCTTTCTTTATTTCAAAAGGACGCAAAACAGAATAAAAACAAGAAATGGCCTTATTTATAACATTGAATATTTTACTCCTTATATCGAAAAGTTTGATTTATTCACATTTTGTCTATATTTAATGAGAATAAACATGATAAATAGATACGTCATTTTCCCAAATAATATGACAACTTAAAATGACAAAACCTTGAAAAAGATAAGGGAGGTTACATCCTATGAAGTAATGGACTGTTGAAAATACGAGTTCATGAGACCCAAGACAGTTAAATATAAAATTATTGAGTATAAAAAATTGAAATAATTATTATGGAATTCTGCAGGAAAAATATTTGTGTGTTTGCAAATGGCGAGCGAAGCGAGCCGAAAGATTTAGGTTTCAAAGCCTTTTTATGCATTTTTGTCCCCTTTCAATTAGAAATGGGCCATCTCCGAAAATCTCAAGGGGGAGGGGAGTGGGGTCCAGACCCCCAGTTCTCCCCTCTGGATCCGCGCATGAAATAGCAGGACTGCATCAAAACAATCAAATATAGTAAAACAACAAGACATGGTGATAACGGGACTGTATCAAAACAATCAAATACAGAAAAACAACAAGACATGGTAATAACGGGACTGCATCAAAACAATCAAATATAGTAAAACAACAAGACATGGTGATAACGGGACTGTATCAAAACAATCAAATACAGAAAAACAACAAGACATGGTAATAACGGGACTGTATCAAAACAATCAAATACAGTAAAACAACAAGACATGGTGATAACGGGACTGTATCAAAACAATCAAATACAGTAAAACAACAAGACATGGTAATAACGGGACTGTATCAAAACAATCAAATACAGTAAAACAACAAGACATGGTGATAACGGGACTCAATCAAAACAATCAAATACAGTAAAACAACAAGACATGGTGATAACGGGACTGTATCAAAACAATCAAATACAGTAAAATAACCAGACATGGTGATAACGGGACTGTATCAAAACAATCAAATACAGTAAAACAACAAGACATGGTGATAACGGGACTGTGTCAAAACAATCAAATACAGTAAAACAAAAAGACATGGTAATAACGGGACTGTATCAAAACAATCAAATACAGTAAAACAACAAGACATGGTAATAACGGGAATGTATCAAAACAATCAAATACAGTAAAACAACAAGACATGGTAATAACGGGAATATATCAAAACAATCAAATACAGTAAAACAACAAGACATGGTGAAAACGGGACTGTATCAAAACAATCAAATACAGTAAAACAACAAGCCATGGTGATAACGGGACTGTATCAAAACAATCAAATACAGTAAAACAACAAGACATGGTAATGACGGGACTGTATCAAAACAATCAAATACAGTAAAACAACAAGACATGGTGATAACGGGACTGTATCAAAACAATCAAATACAGTAAAATAACAAGACATGGTGATAACGGGACTGTATCAAAACAATCAAATACAGTAAAACAACAAGACATGGTGATAACGGGACTGTATCATAACAATCAAATACAGTAAAACAACAAGACATGGTAATAACGGGAATGTATCAAAACAATCAAATACAGTAAAACAACAAGACATGGTGATAACATGACTGTATTAAAACAATCAAATACAGTAAAACAACAAGACATGGTGATAACGGGACTGTATCAAAACAATAAAATACAGTAAAACAACAAGACATGGTAATAACGGGACTGTATCAAAACAATCAAATACAGTAAAACAACAAGACATGGTAATAACGGGACTGTATCAAAACAATCAAATACAGTAAAACAACAAGACATGGTAATAACGGGACTGTATCAAAACAATCGAATCCAGTAAAACAACAAGACATGGTAATAACGGGACTGTATCAAAACAATCAAATACATTAAAACAACAAGACATGGTGATAACGGGACTGTATCAAAACAATCGAATACAGTAAAACAACAAGACATGGTGATAACGGGACTGTATCAAAACAATGAAATACAGAAAAACAACAAGACATGGTGATAACGAAACTTATCAAAACAATCAAATACAGAAAAACAACAAGACATGGTAATAACGGGACTGTATCAAAACAATCAAATACAGTAAAACAACAAGACATGGTAATAACGGGACTGTATCAAAACAATCAAATACAGTAAAACAACAAGACATGGTGATAACGGGACTGTATCAAAACAATCAAATACATTAAAACAACCAGACATGGTGATAACGGGACTGTATCAAAAAAATCAAATACAGTAAAACAACAAGACATGGTAATAACGGGACTGTATCAAAACAATCAAATACAATAAAACAACAAGACATGGTGATAACGGGACTGTGTCAAAACAATCAAATACAGTAAAACAAAAAGACATGGTAATAACGGGACTGTATCAAAACAATCAAATACAGTAAAACAACAAAACATGGTAATAACGGGAATGTATCAAAACAATCAAATACAGTAAAACAACAAGACATGGTAATAACGGGAATATATCAAAACAATCAAATACAGTAAAACAACAAGACATGGTGAAAACGGGACTGTATCAAAACAATCAAATACAGTAAAACAACTAGACATGGTGATAACGGGACTGTATCAAAACAATCAAGTACAGTAAAAAAACAAGACATGGTGATAACGGGACTGTATCAAAACAATCAAATACAGTAAAACAACAAGACATGGTGATAACGGGACTGTATCAAAACAATCAAATACAGTAAAACAACAAGACATGGTGATAACATGACTGTATTAAAACAATCAAATACAGTAAAACAACAAGACATGGTGATAACAGGACTGTATCAAAACAATCAAATACAGTAAAACAACAAGACATGGTGATAACGGGACTGTATCAATAAAAATCAAATACAGTAAAACAACAAGACATGGTAATAACGGGACTGTATCAAAACAATCGAATCCAGTAAAACAACAAGACATGGTAATAACGGGACTGTATCAAAACAATCAAATACATTAAAACAACAAGACATGGTGATAACGGGACTGTATCAAAACAATCGAATACAGTAAAACAACAAGACATGGTGATAACGGGACTGTATCAAAACAATGAAATACAGAAAAACAACAAGACATGGTGATAACGAAACTTATCAAAACAATCAAATACAGTAAAACAACAAGACATGGTAATAACGGGACTGTATCAAAACAATCAAATACAGTAAAACAACAAGACATGGTATTAACGGGACTGTATCAAAACAATCAAATACAGTAAAACAACAAGACATGGTGATAACGGGACTGTATCAAAACAATCAAATACATTATAACAACAAGACATGGTGATAACGGGACTGTGTCAAAACAATCAAATAAGGTAAAACAAAAAGACATGGTAATAACGGGACTGTATCAAAACAATCAAATACAGTAAAACAACAAGACATGGTGATAATGGGACTGTATCAAAACAATCAAATACAGAAAAACAACCAGACATGGTGATAACGGGACTGTATCAAAACAATCAAATACAGTAAAACAACAAGACACGGTAATAACGGGACTGTATCAAAACAATCAAATACAATAAAACAACCAGACATGGTGATAACGGGACTGTGTCAAAACAATCAAATACAGTAAAACAAAAGGACATGGTAATAACGGGACTGTATCAAAACAATCAAATACAGTAAAACAACAAGACATGGTAATAACGGGAATGTATCAAAACAATCAAATACAGTAAAACAACAAGACATGGTAATAACGGGAATATATCAAAACAATCAAATACAGTAAAACAACAAGACATGGTGAAAAAGGGACTGTATCAAAACAATCAAATACAGTAAAACAACTAGACATGGTGATAACGGGACTGTATCAAAACAATCAAGTACAGTAAAACAACAAGACATGGTGATAACGGGACTGTATGAAAACAATCAAATACAGTAAAACAACAAGACATGGTGATAACGGGACTGTATCAAAACAATCAAATACAGTAAAACAACAAGACATGGTGATAACATGACTGTATTAAAAAAATCAAATACAGTAAAACAACAAGACATGGTGATAACGGGACTGTATAAAAACAATCGAATACAGTAAAACAACAAGACATGGTGATAACGGGACTGTAACAAAACAATCAAATACAGAAAAACAACAAGACATGGTGATAACGGGACTGTATCAAAACAATCAAATACAGTAAAACAACAAGACATGGTAATGACGGGACTGTATCAAAACAATCAAATACAGTAAAACAACAAGACATGGTGATAACGGGACTGTATCAAAACAATCAAATACAGTAAAACAACAAGACATGGTGATAACGGGACTGTATCAAAACAATCAAATACAGTAAAACAACCAGACATGGTAATGACGGGACTGTATCAAAACAATCAAATACAGTAAAACAACAAGACATGGTAAAAACGGGAATGTATTAAAACAATAAAATACAGTAAAACAACAAGACATGGTGATAACGGGAATATATCAAAACAATCAAATACAGTAAAACAACAAGACATGGTGAAAACGGGACTGTATCAAAACAATCAAATACAGTGAAACAACTAGACATGGTGATAACGGGACTGTATCAAAACAATCAAGTACAGTAAAACAACAAGACATGGTGATAACGGGACTGTATCAAAACAATCAAATACAGTAAAACAACAAGACATGGTGATAAGGGGAATGTATCAAAACAATCAAATACAGTAAAACAACAAGACATGGTGATAACATGACTGTATTAAAACAATAAAATACAGTAAAACAACAAGACATGGTGATAACGGGACTGTATCAAAACAATCAAATACAGTAAAACAACAAGACATGGTAATAACGGGACTGTATCAAAACAATCAAATACAGTAAAACAACAAGACATGGTAATAACGGGACTGTATCAAAACAATCAAATACAGTTAAACAACAAGACATGGTGATAACGGGACTGTATCAAAAAATCCAATACAGTAAAACACCAAGACATGGTGATAACAGGACTGTATCAAAACAATCAAATACAGTAAAACAACAAGATGTGGTAATAACGGGACTGTATCAAAAAATCAAATACAGTAAAACAACAAGACATGGTAATAACGGGACTGTATCAAAAAATCAAATACAGTAAACAACAAGACATGGTGATAACAGGACTGTATCAAAACAATCAAAATACAGTTAAAAACAACAAGACATGTAATAACGGGACTGTATCAATAAAAATGAATACAGTAAACAACAAAACATGGTTATACCGGGACTGTATCAAAACAATCGAATACAGTAAACAACCAGACATGGTGATAACGGGACGTATCAAAACAATCAAATACAGTAAAACAACAAGGACATGGTGATAACGGGAATGTATCAAAACAATCAAATACAGTAAAACAACAAGAACATGGTGATAACGGGACTGTATCAAAACAATCAATACAGTAAAACAACAAGAGATGGTAATGACGGGACTGCATCAAAACAATCAAATACAGTAAAACAACAAGATATGGTGATAACGGGACTGTATCAAAACAATCAAATACAGTAAAACAACAGACATGGTGATATAACGGGACTGTATCAAAAACATCAACAGTACAGTAAAAACAACAAGACATGTATACGACTTAACAATCAAATACAGAAAACACAAGACATGTGATAACGGGACTGTATCAAAAACAATCAAATACAGAAAACAACAAGACATGGTGATAACGGGACTGTATCAAAACAATCAAATATAGTAAAACAACAAGACATGGTGATGACGGGACTGTATCAAAACAATCAAATACAGTAAAACAACAAGACATGGTGATAACGGGACTGTATCAAAACAATCAAATACAGTAAAACAACAAGACATGGTGATAACGGGACTGTATCAAAACAATCAAATACAGTAAAACAACCAGACATGGTAATGACGGGACTGTATCAAAACAATCAAATACAGTAAAACAACAAGACATGGTAAAAACGGGAATGTATTAAAACAATAAAATACAGTAAAACAACAAGACATGGTGATAACGGGAATATATCAAAACAATCAAATACAGTAAAACAACAAGACATGGTGAAAACGGGACTGTATCAAAACAATCAAATACAGTAAAACAACAAGACATGGTGATAACGGGACTGTATCAAAACAATCAAATACAAAAAACAACAAGACATGGTGATAACGGGACTGTATCAAAACAATCAAATACAGTAAAACAACAAGACATGGTGATAAGGGGAATGTATCAAAACAATCAAATACAGTAAAACAACAAGACATGGTGATAACATGACTGTATTAAAACAATCAAATACAGTAAAACAACAAGACATGGTGATAACGGGACTGTATCAAAACAATCAAATACAGTAAAACAACAAGACATGGTAATAACGGGACTGTATCAAAACAATCAAATACAGTAAAACAACAAGACATGGTAATAACGGGACTGTATCAAAACAATCAAATACAGTTAAACAACAAGACATGGTGATAACGGGACTGTATCAAAAAATCCAATACAGTAAAACACCAAGACATGGTGATAACAGGACTGTATCAAAACAATCAAATACAGTAAAACAACAAGATGTGGTAATAACGGGACTGTATCAAAAAATCAAATACAGTAAAACAACAAGACATGGTAATAACGGGACTGTATCAAAAAATCAAATACAGTAAAACAACAAGACATGGTGATAACAGGACTGTATCAAAACAATCAAATACAGTAAAACAACAAGACATGGTAATAACGGGACTGTATCAATAAAAAATGAAATACAGTAAAACAACAAAACATGGTTATAACGGGACTGTATCAAAACAATCGAATACAGTAAAACAACCAGACATGGTGATAACGGGACTGTATCAAAACAATCAAATACAGTAAAACAACAAGACATGGTGATAACGGGAATGTATCAAAACAATCAAATACAGTAAAACAACAAGACATGGTGATAACGGGACTGTATCAAAACAATCAAATACAGTAAAACAACAAGAGATGGTAATGACGGGACTGCATCAAAACAATCAAATACAGTAAAACAACAAGATATGGTGATAACGGGACTGTATCAAAACAATCAAATACAGTAAAACAACAAGACATGGTGATAACGGGACTGTATCAAAACAATCAAATACAGTAAAACAACAAGACATGGTAATAACGGGACTGTATCAAAACAATCAAATACAGTAAAACAACAAGACAAGGTGATAACAGGACTGCATCAAAACAATCAAATACAGTAAAACAACAAGACATTGTGATAACGGGACTGTATCAAAACAATCAAATACAGTAAAACAACAAGACATGGTGATAACGGGACTGTATCAAAACAATCAAATACAGTAAAACAATAAGACATGGTGAAAACGGGACTGTATCAAAACAATCAAATACAGTAAAACAACAAGACATGGTAATAACGGGAATGTATCAAAACAATCAAATACAGTAAAACAACAAGAGATGGTAATAACGGGACTGTATCAAAACAATCAAATACAGTTAAACAACAAGACATGGTGATAACGGGACTGTATCAAAAAATCCAATACAGTAAAACACCAAGACATGGTGATAACAGGACTGTATCAAAACAATCAAATACAGTAAAACAACAAGATGTGGTAATAACGGGACTGTATCAAAAAATCAAATACAGTAAAACAACAAGACATGGTAATAACGGGACTGTATCAAAAATCAAATACAGTAAAACAACAAGACATGGTGATAACAGGACTGTATCAAAACAATCAAATACAGTAAAACAACAAGACATGGTAATAACGGGACTGTATCAATAAAAAATGAAATACAGTAAAACAACAAAACATGGTTATAACGGGACTGTATCAAAACAATCGAATACAGTAAAACAACCAGACATGGTGATAACGGGACTGTATCAAAACAATCAAATACAGTAAAACAACAAGACATGGTGATAACGGGAATGTATCAAAACAATCAAATACAGTAAAACAACAAGACATGGTGATAACGGGACTGTATCAAAACAATCAAATACAGTAAAACAACAAGACATGGTAATAACGGGAATGTATCAAAACAATCAAATACAGTAAAACAACAAGACAAGGTGATAACAGGACTGCATCAAAACAATCAAATACAGTAAAACAACAAGACATTGTGATAACGGGACTGTATCAAAACAATCAAATACAGTAAAACAACAAGACATGGTGATAACGGGACTGTATCAAAACAATCAAATACAGTAAAACAATAAGACATGGTGATAACGGGACTGTATCAAAACAATCAAATACAGTAAAACAACAAGACATGGTAATAACGGGAATGTATCAAAACAATCAAATACAGTAAAACAACAAGACATGGTGATAACGTGACTGTATCAAAACAATCAAATACAGTAAAACAACAAGACATGGTGATAACGTGAATGTATCAAAACAATCAAATGCAGTAAAACAACAAGACATGGTAATAACGGGACTGTATCAAAACAATCAAATACAGTAAAACAACAAGACATGGTGATGACGGGACTGTATCAAAGCAATCAAATACAATAAAATAAAAAGACATGGTGATAACGGGACTGTATCAAAACAATCAAATACAGTAAAACAACCAGACATGGTGATAACGGGACTGTATCAAAACAATCAAATACAGTAAAACAACAAGACATGGTAATGACGGGACTGTATCAAAACAATCAAATACAGTAAAACAACAAGACATGGTGATAACGGGACTGTATCAAAACAATCAAATACAGTGCAACAACAAGACATGGTGATAACGGGACTGTATCAAAGCAATCAAATATAGTAAAACAACAAGACATGGTGATAACGGGACTGTATCAAAACAATCAAATACAGTAAAACAACAAGACATGGTGATAACGTGACTGTATCAAAACAATCAAATACAGTAAAACAACAAGACATGGTGATAACGTGACTGTATCAAAACAATCAAATACAGTAAAACAACAAGACATGGTAATAACGGGACTGTATTAAAACAATCAAATACAGTAAAACAACCAGACATGGTGATAACGGGACAGTATCAAAACAATCAAATACAGTAAAACAAAAAGACATGGTAATAACGGGACTGTATCAAATCAATCAAATACAGCAAAACAACAAGACATGGTGATAACGGGACTGTATCAAAACAATCAAATACAGTAAAACAACAAGACATAGTGATAACGGGACTGTATCAAAACAATCAAATACAGTAAAACAACAAGACATGGTGATAACGGGACTGTATCAAAACAATCAAATACAGTAAAACAACAAGACATGGTAATTACGGGACTGTATCAAAACAATCAAATACAGTAAAAGAACAAGACATGGTAATAACGGGACTGTATCAAAACAATCAAATACAGAAAAACAACAAGACATGGTGATAACGGGACTGTATCAAAACAATCAAATACAGTAAAACAACAATACATGGTAATAACGGGACTGCATCAAAACAATCAAATACAGTAAAACAACAAGACATGGTAATGACGGGACTGTATCAAAACAATCAAATACAGTAAAACAACAAGACATGGTAATAACGGGACTGTATCAAAACAATCAAATACAGAAAAACAACAAGACATGGTGATAACGGGACTGTATCAAAACAATCAAATACAGTAAAACAAGACATGGTAATAACGGGACTCTATCAAAACAATCAAATACAATAAAACAACAAGACATGTTAATAACGGGACTGTATCAAAACAATCAAATACAGTAAAACAACAAGACATGGTGATAACGGGACTGTATCAAAACAATCAAATACAGTAAAACAAGAAGACACGGTAATAACGGGAATGTATCAAAACAATCAAATACAGTAAAACAACAAGACATGGTGATGACGGGACTGTATCAAAAGAATCAAATACAATAAAATAAAAAGACATGGTGATAACGGGACTGTATCAAAACAATCAAATACAGTAAAACAACAAAACATGGTGATAACGGGACTGTATCAAAACAATCAAATACAGTAAAACAACAAGACATGGTAATAACGGGACTGTATCAAAACAATCAAATACAGTAAAACAACAAGACATGGTGATATCGGGACTGTATCAAAACAATCAAATACAATAAAACAAAAAGACATGGTGATAACGGGACTATATCAAAACAATCAAATACAGAAAAACAACAAGACATGGTGATAACAGGACTGTATCAAAACAATCAAATACCGTAAAACAACAAGACATGGTGATGAAGGGACTGTATCAAAACAATCAAATACAGTAAAACAACAAGAGATTGTGATAACGGGACTGTATCAAAACAATCAAATACAGTAAAACAACAAGACATGGTGATAACGGGACTGTATCAAAACAATCAGATACAGAAAAACAAGAAGACACGGTATTAACGGGACTGTACCAAAACAATCAAATACAGTAAAACAACAAGACATGGTGATGAAGGGACTGTATCAAAACAATCAAATACAGTAAAACAACAAGACATGGTGATGACGGGACTGTATCAATTCAATCAAATACAGTTAAACAACAAGATATGGTGATAACGGGACTGTATCAAAACAATCAAATACAGAAAAACAACACGACATGGTGATAACGGGACTGTATCAAAACAATCAAATACAGTAAAGCAACAAGACATTGTGATGACGGGACTATCAGAACATCTGTGTTCATCATTTCATAAATCACATCCACACCACAGTTAAAGAACATGAACCGTTAAACCTTCCTATAAAATGTCCATTTAATTTGTCCTTCTGAATTTCGTATCGTTAAATCTAGTATGCTTTCATACTTGAAAAACGAGGCCCCCGATATCAAAGTATCAACTTGAACATTGTGTCCCTCCCCCATTTTCACAAATACACCGAACATCAGATCTTCTAATTGGATCCAAAGTTCTAAGGTATCTCTCAAGTCGACGAATGCAACGGAGTGGATTGACTCGTTTGAGTTACTGAAACCTATGAAGGGAAAATATTAATAATTGTTATAAAAACAAAGTGAAGAGATGTGACTAGATAGAAGTCAATCGGACCAAATACGGATACTTTCGTGCACTTGCTTGTTGTTCTACATAGTTTTCATGTCATTAATTTACATGAACAGAAACGTTGCGTAGAGTTTGAACAATACTCTATGTATTTGACTAAATGCAAATCAGAACGGACACACGAGGACGTTTACCATTTTACCACTTGGTGAGTGTCACTGCTGGTGGACAAGGAGTCCCCGAGGGCACATGTAGCCAAGTTCGACGAATTTCGGCTTATCGTTTCTTCAACGCATTCGAAAATTTCTGTCAATCAAAATTTCTTGAAATTTCTAAAACGTGGGTCCTGTATATATCCAACAAATTCTGCTACGTCTTTAGATACATTTTAGGACGTAATAACTTTCACACTCTTTGGCCACATTACATTGTTTAGATTGAGGATAACTGATGAGGTTTAAGTACCCGAAATAAGCATGTCTGGTCCATGCTGCAAATTTATCTGTTCTTAAATTATATGCTATTGAATTTGAAGATGTTAACCACATTTTAATAGCGATTGCGTATTAAAGTTGAAATATTGCTCAGCAGAAGGAAAATACTGGACATGCGTACAATTATACTAACACTGCAGTCTACAGGAAAAAAAAATTTAAATATCAAACTTGGAGCAGCGGCTAAGTATACTGAACGTATAGAAAGATTAGGCACTTAGGTCCATTGCAATTGACTAGGTCTCTAGAATAATACATTCTTACTTTTCATGTCTAGCTTGTTAGGGGTCCGTCGATGCTTAATATTGTGCTCTATTGTGAGTGCTGTTGAGATTATCGTCAGGATCTTCTTTAACTCATTTATGACATAACTTATTTTGATAAGACATTTTAATTTAAAAAAAGCACAATGTTAAACGTCTTTCAAATTCAATACTGTAAAATCTGTACGTCCCGATACGCTCCACGTATAAAGTACAATGAGAGGGTTGGTCAAATGTAATCCGGATAACCAAATAAGTCAGCGTCGGTCTCACATTAGCCTATTATCTTTCTAGTATCATGGGACGTTTAATTCGATTTTTTTTTCTACAGTTCTGTGTTGTTGTTGCGTTTCTCGTTGTCCCCTGTTGTTTTTGTAGTTGTTTGTCTGATGTTCGTTGCATTCTGTGGGTGTGTTCTGCTGTGCTCGGTTCAGAGTGTTCGTGTTTGAGATCTCTTCTACATTAGAAATAAACCAATTCGATATTAAGAAAAAAAAACACACACACAAATTATGGGCAAACAAGAAAGTATTACAGTCCACTGAAGTCGTACTTTCAGTCGATGTTCTTTAACAATAATGAATGTCCTGTAAAAACTTTCTTTAAAAAGAAATACTAATCATTTGGTAATAATCATATCGCATTTTGTTCATTTCGGGATTCGTAAGTGTTCCAATGAAAATTCTAATGGTTTTGCCTACCTTCTCGACTTTGAGACTGAATAACTGATGGGTATTTCTTTGATGTTTATCATAAAAAATAAAGGTTCATGATACTGACTTATCTGAGCTTGCCTGCCTTCAATGAGTTGAAAAGCAAACACAATGCTGTTCGTCTGTCTCTTATCTGCAATGAATTCCATCGTAGCATTCCCTAAACCACTTATACCGAATACCAAAGGAAACGCAAGAATAGACTGTCCACAAGCATCGGTGAGGTTTACGCCATTATTCTCTATGGAGTGACTAGGTTTTGATTCGTCATGAATAGTCATACTTACTGTTGTCGTCTGAAAAAAAGACACATACATTAATATATTTAAAGCTTACATTCAAAACGAAAGGAGGGGATCTTACTTCCGTTAGATCTAGAGGTCACTTCAGAAAGAATCTCTCTTATATGACGCATTACAGATTTACAGATCAGAATATCATGAGTTCACGATTTCTACGCGAGCCTAATACATCGACCGCAGATCGTTGTGATAGTTTCTTCAACGCATTCAAAAATTTCTGTTATAAAAAATCTTGAAATTTCTAAAACGTGGGTCCTGTAGCATCATATCCCACCGATCCTGCTACTTTTTTTGGGTACATTTTTGGACATAATTTTCACACTCTTTGGCCATATTATATTGTTTAGATTGAGGATCACTGACGAGGGTTCAGTACCCAAAATGTGCATGTCTGGTCCATGCTGCAAATTGATCTGTTATAAAAAAAATCTTGAAATTGGGTCCTTTAGCATCATATTCCACCCATCCTGCTACATTTTTCGGTACATTTTTGGACATAATAATTTTCACAATCTTTGGCCATGGATATTATATTGTTTAGATTGAGGATCACTGACGAGGGTTAAATACCCAAAATGTGCATGTCTGGTCCATGCTGTAAATTAATCTGTTCTTAAAAGATGCTATTGAATTTGAAGACGTTTAACATTTGTATCTGATATGAATAATAGTGCGCAAAGGAAGCTAATCTATCATTTATATTTGAATAATTTGTCAAATACATTTTTTTCGTAGTAGATGAAATATACAATGATTCTGTGTCCAATAAGTAAATAACACAGTTCAAAATATTTCTTTCATATCTCCAACATAAGATATGTATAGGATGTCACTAATCAATTATGTGACCATAAATGAACGATATCTTTCAGCTTTATTTATGGAGAACATCCGAGTTTATAAGTGAGTAGAAACATCCGTGCGCATAAGGAAAATATAGAATTTTCTTGCGGGTTAGAGGGTAAAGAACACTTCTGCGAAAAAGAGAGAATAGAATATCCGTGTGGATTAGAGAATAAGGGATCATCCGTGAGGGTAAGATAGTATAAAATATCCGCATGGATAAAAGAGTATAGAACATCCGTGATGATAAAAGAGAAGAAAACACTTATGAGGGTAAGGGAGTCTAGAATATCCGCGTGAATTAGACAGAAGAGAACCCCCGTGAGGATGAGAGAGAACAGAATATCCGCGTGGATAAGAGAGTAAGGAACCTCCGTGAGGATCAGAGAGTACAGAATATCTATGTGGATAAGGCAGTAGAGAACCCCCGTGAGGATGAGATAGTAGAAAACCCCCCTGAGGATGAGAGAGTAAGAAAACCCCCGTGAGGATGAGAGAGTAGAGAACCCCCGTGAGGATGAGAGAGTAGAGAACCCCGTGGTGATGAGATAGTAGAGAACCCCCATGAAGATGAGAGAGTTAGGAAACCTCCGTGAGGATCAGATAGTACATAATATCTATGTGAATTAGACAGTATAGAACCCCCGTGAGAATAAGAGAGTAGAGAACCCCCGTGAGGATGAGAGAGAACAGAATATCCGCGTGGATAAGAGAGTAAGGAATCTCCGTGAGTATCAGAGACTACAGAATATCTATGTGGATAAGGCAGTAGAGGACCCCCATGAGGATGTGATAGTAGAGAACCCCCGTGAGGATCAGACAGTAGAGAACCCCCGTGAGGATGAGAGAGTTAGAAAACCTCCGTGAGGATCAGATAGTGATGAATATCTATGTGGATTAGACAGTATAGAACCCCCTTGAGAATGAGAGAGTAAGGAACCCCCGTGAGGATGAGAGAAAACAGAATATCCGCGTGGATAAGAGAGTAAGGAACCTCCGTGAGGATCAGAGACTACAGAATATCTATGTGGATAAGGCAGTAGAGAACCCCCGTGAGGAAGAGATAGTGGAGAGCCCCCGTAAGGATGAGATAGTGGAGAGCCCCCGTGAGGATGAGAGAGTAGAGAACCACCGTGAGGATGAGGTAGTAGAGCCCCCGTGAGGATGAGACAGTAGAGAACCCCTCGGGGATGAGACAGTAGAGAACCCCCGAGAGGATGAGAGAGTTAGAAATCCTCCGTGAGGATCAGATAGTACATAATATCTATGTGAATTAGACAGTATAGAACCCCCGTGAGAATGAGAGAGTAGAGAATATCCGCGTGGATAAGAGAGTTAGGAATCTCCGTGAGGATCAGAGACTACAGAATATCTATGTGGATAAGGCAGTAGAGAACCCCCGTGAGGATGTGATAGTGGAGAGCCCCCGTAAGGATGAGATAGTGGAGAGCCCCCGTGAGGATGAGAGAGTAGAGAACCACCGTGAGGATGAGGTAGTAGAGAACCCCCTTGAGGATGAGACAGTAAGAATCCCGTGGGGATGAGATAGTAGAGAACCCCCGTGAGGATGAGAGAGTTAGAAAACCTCCGTGAGGATAAGATAGTAATGAATATCTATGTGAATTAGAGAGAATAGAACCCCCGTGAGAATGAGAGAGTAGAGAACCCCCGTGAGGATGAGAGAGAACAGAATATTCGCGTGGATAAGAGAGTAAGGAACCTCCGTGAGGATCAGAGAGTACAGAATATCTATGTGGATGAGATAGTAGAATACCCCCGTGAGGATCAGAGAGTGAGGACACCTTCGTGAGGATAAGAGAACCCCCATGAGGATGAGATAGTAGAGAACCCCCATGAGAATGAGATAGTATAGAACCCCCGTGAGGATGAGACAGTAGAGAACTCCCGTAAGGGTGAGAGAGTAAGGAAACCTCCGTGAGGATGAGAGAGTAAAGACCCCCGTGGGTATGAGATAGTAGAGACCAACCGTGAGGATGAGGTAGTAGAGAACTCCCGTGAGGATGAGACAGTAGAGAACCCCCGTAAGGGTGAGACAGTAGAGAAACCCCGTGAGGATGAGAGAGTTAGAAAACCTCCGTGAGGATCAGATAGTAATGAATATCTATGTGGATTAGACAGTATAGAACCCCCTTGAGAATGAGAGAGTAGGAAACCCCCATGAGGATGAGAGAGAACAGAATATCCGCGTGGATAAGAGAGTAAGGAACCTCCGTGAGGATCAGAGACTACAGAATATCTCTGTGGAAAAGGCAGTAGAGAACCCCCGTGAGGATGAGATAGTGGAGAGCCCCCGTAAGGAAAAGATAGTGGAGAGTCCCCGTGAGGATGAAAGAGTGAGGAAACCTCCGTGAGGATCAGAGAACCCCCATGAGGATGAGATAGTAGATAACCCTGTGATGATGAGATAGTAGTGAACCCCCGTAAGGATGAGATAGTATAGAACCCCCGTGAGGATGAGACAGTAGGGAACCCCTGTGAGGATGAGAGAGTAAGGAAACGTCCATGAGGATCAGAGAGTATAGAATATCTATATGGATAAGACAGTGTAGAATCCCCGTGAGGATGAGATAGTAGAAACCCCCGTAAGGGGGAGAGAGTAAGGAAACCTCCGTGAGGATGAGAGAGTAGAAAACCCCTGTGAGGATTAGATAGTAGAGAACCACCGTGAGGATGAGAGAGTAGAGAACTCCCGTGAGGATGCGAGAGCAGCGAACCCCCGTGAGGATGAGATAGATGAGAACCCCCCGTGAGGATGAAATAGTAGAGAACCCCGTGAGGATGAGATAGAAGAGAACCCCCGTGAGGATGCGAGAGTAGAGAACCCCCGTTAGGATGAGATAGTAGCGAATCCCCGAGAGGATTAGATAGTAGAGAACCCCCGTGAGGATGAGAGAGTACAGAATATCTATGTGGATTAGACAGTATAGAACCCCCGTGAGGATGAGAGAGTAGAGAACCCTCGTGAGGATGAGAAAGTAGAGAACCCCCGTGAGGATGAGATAGTAGAGAACCCCCGTGAGGATGCGAGAGTAGAGAACCCCTGTGAGGATGCGATACTAGAGAACCCCCGTGAAGATGCGAGAGTAGTTAACCCCCGTGAGGATTAGATACTAGAGAACCCCGTGAGGATGAGAGAGTAGAGAACTCCCGTGAGGATGAGAGAGTAGAGAACTTCCGTGAGGATGAGATAGTAGAGAACTCCCGTGAGGGTGAGAGAGTAGAGAATTTCCTTGCGGATCTGATAGTTCAGCATGTCTGTGCGGATTAGTCTTTAAACGTCTTCAAATTCAATAGCATCATTTAAGAACTGATAAAATTGCAGCATGGATCAGACATGCACGTTTCGGGTACTTAACCATCGTCAGTGATTCTCAATCTAAACAATGTAACATGGCCAAAGAGCGTGAAAAGTATTAGGTTATAGATTTCGAAGGTTAAGGTGGGTCCCTACTCGTGAATTTTACGAATGAATTTTGTATTTTAAGGGTATTTTCTATACATAATAGTCAAAATGACATAATGAACAGAGACATAGATAGGTAATTTTGTTTTCATTAAAGATATAGTACATTAAAGAAAGGTACCCTAACACTTAAAAATTGAGAAATATCAAACATTCATCATATGCTTTTGAACCCTCCAAATTCAGTGATGATACGGATATATTTATTTGTTTTGTTTTATTCTATGATAACAAGTCATAAAGAAGAGATACAACACGTAAAATGATATTGTAACATAAATCTAAGTATGATATATCTCCAAACATTAGGGTAACCCCTTATAATTTCATAACATTTTGGACCGAGAATATGTACTAAATCCAACTTTTTGCATAAAAAAACAGATGATTTTTTTTCATTTTGTAATATTTCATAAAATTATGTATGTAGATGAAGAAAAAATCACATACAGGTACACAGTTTTTGAAATAATCAAGGTATGGCTCAAAACATAGGGGTACCCCCTTATAATGTTATCATATTTTTCGACAAATAATATATAGTATATCACATTTTTGTGCAAAAAACAACAGATGGAATCTCTTCAAGTTGGATCATTTTATACGATAATGTATATAAATGGTGAAAAAATCGCATACAGGTATACAATTTTATGAATGATCAAGAAATGGCTACAAACATAAGGGTACCCCCTTGTAATTTCATCACATTTTCAGCTAAGAAATTATACTATATGATTGGTGTGGACATTGATAGATTGCACCATCTTTTGCTTCTTTTGGCATTTAAGATCTTCTGTCTGTATTTTTCAATGTGCTGGCTCGTCCCTCACCAGCCATTGTAAAACGTTATACGCAGACTGTTGCGTATAAGGAAAAACCTATAACGGTTCGAGTAGGGAGCCACCTTAAATTCTAATCTGATAAGTATAAGTTTTGTTCAAATAAACGATGGACGTTGGAGTTACAATATATCTTTTCCTTAATTATTACCATAAATAAATTTCATAAAAACTTATAACGTACTAGAATCAAAGGTAATACAGCTTGTACTGAAATAAAGTACTTACAAAATTTAATAAGATACATCAAATTTTAAAACTATCTTGGTTCTGCTGCTATGTGTCCTGTTGATATGTGTTATGTTGTCATTCGTCCTGTTGCTATGTGTCCTGTTGCTATGTGTCCTGTTGCTATGTGTAATCTTGCTATGTGTCCTGTTACTTGTGTCCTGTTGTTATGTGTCTCGTTGCTATATGTCCTGTTGCTATATGTACTGTTGCTATGTGTCCTGTTGCTTGTGTCCTGTTGCTATGTGTCCTGATGTTATGTGTCTTGTCGTTATGTGTCCTGTTGCTATGTGTCCTGATGTTATGTCCTGTTGCTGTGTCCTGTTGCTTTGTGTCTTACTACTGTGTCCTGTTGTTGTGTCATGTTGCTATGTGTCCTGATGTTATGTGTCCTGTTGCTATGTGTCCTTTTGCTATGTGTCCTGTTGTTTGTCTTAGTTGTATAATTACTTTGTCTGATAATTTGTTTGTATTGTCAAATGCTCGCTGCATGTCTCATCAATGGGCTTAATATTGTGCTCTATTGTGAGTGCTGTTGAGATTATCGTCAGGATCTTCTTTAACTCATCAATGGGCTTATTCCACTGAGGCCAGTGTGGTTACGTCTTGCTGAGGATCTCTTCCGAGGAGTCCTTTTAGAAATATCATCCGTCAAACATGAAACAAATTACTGTCATTCCTTTTCATCAAAGTTGCCACCAATGACCTTCTGTAATCCATTAGTGAACCCCGCATTATTTCATAACTTTCTAAAAAAGCCGGAGAACGTTTTGGTTTGCAGTATACTTCGAACTTTTAACCAATCAGGATCGTTTTTACAATTGACGATTAAATATTTTTTTAAATAACGGACCCGACAGAGTTTTCATCCAATTTACTTTCGAAATATGTCGAAGTATTGATGTAGATTATCAACAAACGAACATTGTCTTCGTGACAATAAATAAATTTAATAAATTTAAATTGTTTGATAATTTTGGTAGACGAACATTTAGGAAAAATACAGAAATTTTCTTAAAAAAGCATTTTGTTACCACTGTTGATAATTTTGACAAGCAAACTAATTCAATCTTATACACAAGAAACATTTTATTTTCATTTTCATTGAAAAATATTTTTAAAACTTTAGGTTAAAAAATATTACCTGCTTCTTTCCTTTGTAGAGTGACGTGGGTATCAGTTTCAAGTTTACTACAGTTTGCTCCGAGGAAATCGTGAAGTCTGCAATCTTTGATGTCTAAATCGAAAGATAGTGCCAGACACTGTTGATACGTTAGACAAAGCATACAGCAGTGAATAAGGCTCAAGTCACCTCGGCTTTCATAATATTCGAAATGAAAACGGTTCCGATTAAAAACGATGTGAAAATGTTCAATATTGTAAAAACTTCTGACTGATTCGGGAAGAATATTAAACTCACTAGCAATTTTTGTTATAATGATGAAGAATATCAACGAAAGGAGCATTTTTAAGTTTTTCTGAGAGGTAGCACGGCGACAGGTTTTACGTTCTTTGAATCCGAAGACTTAAAAACGTTGTTTTATAACCGGTTTTCACAGAATTTTATTGATAATATTACCGCATTTAGTACTTTAATGATCCCATTTTTGATGGACTCTATTTCTCAATATCACAAAAATTCTCTTAACATCGCTGCTTTTTTGCCTTTGATAAAATTTTATCGTTTTTATTGTTCATAATAAAAGGCTGAAAAGGAAACTGTAGAGGGAAAAAATCAAGGTATTAAAAGTTAGTTTAGTGATATTAGATAAGAGATGACTCGAAACCCTATTGTCGAAGGGCATATATTTCAATTATCAAGCGTACATGATATGGTTATACATCTCCCAAATGTATGAAAAGCTTATTTTTCTGTCATAATGTCTGACACAAAATTTCACAGTTATGAAAAAAGTGATGCAAAAAGGAATGAAAATAGTCAATATTTGCTGAGAAAAATGCTCAGGTGAATTTATTTTGACAGACCAGGATCTTCTTATCATTATCCTGTTACATAAATTGAAAAAAAAAAACCAAAAAACATAGGAATCTCCTCCAAGACTCGATTGTGGTACCCACAACAAAGCAATGAACACTCCTCGAGTGAAAACACAGAGCAGGAAAGCACAGCATTAGACTTAATAAAAAGTGGGAAGGAATACTAAACAGGACAACAAGGAGATTTTAAGTATGACACTTCAAACGCAGTTTCAGTTATAGAAATCTTTTCATATCCATTTGTGTCCCCTCTTAATGAAAAGGGTTTGTGATAAATCACCCGATTGACTTATGAATAGATTTAGGGATAATTCGTTGATAGAATAACGAGAACCAAATCCAAAGAAGTTCTGGTAAAATCACCTCATCCTTTCTTTTGCATTATTGTGAATTTTACGTCGTAACTATGAAAAAAGAGGTTAACACATACTGATACTTAACCATAATATTATTTACGCTTGAGAATCAAAAGGGCTGCTCTTTCATTGCAGATTGTCGACACATCTTTTATATTATACATTTAAGTGATTATATTAGTAATGTCCTAAATTTGTTCCATTTTCAGCCTTTTAGTTTTAGTAATAAATAAAAAAAATATCAAATTTTATCAAAGGCTCTTCAAAAGCAGCATCTTTCAGAGAAATATATGTATGTCCATTGATGGAACAATAAAAGTACTAAATGCAGAAACAATATCAATAAAAATCTTTGAAAAAGCTCATATACGGGTAAACACACCACTAGTTTCAAAGTCATTTCAATTATACAACTCAAAGCTCCTCATTGTTTCCATCTCATAAAAATAGACAATGCTCGTTTTGTTGATATTCTACATTTTCTTGGTACAAAAATTTCTACTGACTTACATTTATTCTTGCATAATCAGTCAGACGTCTTTACAATTTTTGGAAATTTTTAATATCGTTTCAGATCGAAATTGTTATCATTCCGAATATTTTGAAAGCCGAGTTGACTCTAGCATTATTCACAATTGTATGCTTCGTCTAACGTAGTCTTATCCCATGATGCCTTGCACTTCGAAACGGAATGCAAGGCATCATGGGACAAGACTATGTCTAACGCGTCAACAGTGTTTAGCACTTTCTTTCGATATAGACATTATACACTTATTGACTTTTGATGAGTGACTATACAGACCTGGTCAGGTATTGGTTGACCGAGGCCGAAGGCCGAGGTTAACCAATGCCTGACCAGGTCTGTATAGTCACGAGTAGACCGAAATCAAAAGTAAAAACTGCTTTATTAAATTATCAGGATTTTATTTAAGGATTGTTTTTCAGCTTTTGCGCTTTATCGGTGTGTATTGGCAGTAGGGAATGGAAACAAAATATGTAAAGCACGAAGTGCTTTTCATGAATTTTGTTTCCATTCCCTACTGCCAATACACACCGATAAAGCGCAAAAGCTGAAAAACAATCCTTATATTTACATTTTACGTGTTAACTAAGTTATTTCTGCCAATTTTTCATCCAGTTTCTTTACATTTGAAATATCATTGCGGAGAGAGAACGCCATTTGACGTAAGAGCAAACGAACGTTCGCGTTCAACGTTTTTCGCTTGATTCGAAGTAGTACCTTCTGTACGGAAACGTTGTTGACAAATGAGAAACTGAATGTTGTCCTCTTGCTGTATTTTGAACATTTCAATTAAAACTGAAGAAAATTGAATCGTGAAAATTCGTGACTTTTGTCCAACATAATTCAGACGTGGCGGAGAGTTAAACTGGAGAAATTTCACAGAACTGAAGAGAAAACTTTCGAAAACTCTTTTTAACACACTGTTAAACTGCTTAGACATATGAAATCAATCGGTATTATTGTATACAAACTTCTGTTAATACCCTATTTCATCTGGAAGTAATTAGAATATTGCAAACGTCGAGTACAGCCGTCGAAAACGCGAAAACTTTCGGTATTTTCATGACTTACCTCAACATCATGGCTAAAGATTCGCTGATACTTGAAGTATTTCTGATATTATGAATCCATAAGAAGCAAAGATAAATTCACTGTTGATAATGACACAAGTGAATCAAATCCTCATCCTAAATACTGAATATTTGATCCACTTATGTCTGAATATTCGCTCATCCAAACACGGCATCTTTCTGCTGACAACAATGCAGTTCGTCCTTGAACTTCGTCTACTGACGCGTGATCGACTTACTACGTCACACTTCTTGGAAGTGTACATGTGGGTGACCTAGATTTTGACACATTTAATCACTGGGGGTAGACGGCGTAGTTTGAAAATGGATACATGTTTTGAATCTGTATTAATTATTAAAGCAAAAAATAAAATGGGCATTTTATCAGAAATTAATCCGCGTAAGTTCTAAAGTCACGTGATAGGCTCTTGCGATTATCGAGAAATAAAGCAACAGTTGTAAATATTAACATTTGCATTGTAAGGATTAGCGAAGATCTTACACTACAAAAATCAACGCACGCGCTGGTAACGCACGCGCTAATCCCGAATAGACGGCTTTGGAGCGTTAGCGGTCAACTAACTGTGAGGTACACTCTATCAAACAGCGTCTCCACCAATCAGAATTAAGCAAAATCGGCAATAATTCCTGATCATTTAAGAGCCAATCCGGCATAAAACCATGCAAAATCGTAAAAATCGTCCAAAAGGGTGGTCAAAGTTTTACATTTTTATGTATATTTCTGTATTCTATGATGAAAAACATTCGAGAAAAAAATTATCTTAAAATTCATATATGTCCCGTTTTATAGTAATGGGCCAATTTTGTTTGTATGGCATAACGCCATTAACAGGGCTCAAAAGCAACACTAAAATAGCCCTATTTTCATCGTTGAATAAGATTTGATTTTGATATGCAGTAATTCTTTTCATGATAAAATCAGATACTTACTCAATTCATCTTCATTATAGTACTCGCAAAGTTAAGATATACGAATTGACTTGCCACCAGGGGGCGCTCTAAGACGACTTATATTGGGATTTGACAAAAGCGTCCCTATTTCGAACATGAATAACATCTATAAGAGAGAAAATTTTCCCACAAAATTTCAGTATAATAAAGTAAACGTATCATACTTTAATATATAAAAAAACTGTCGCTGCCAAATGTATCTAAGATATGCAAATTTTATCAAGAATATTCATTATTTTGCGGAATATGATTAAAAGATTTAATGAGAAAATGTTCAAAAGATAAGCATCTTTGATCATAATCTAGAAAAGAAATTTAAGATATTAACAAAATATGTTCTAAAAATGATGGAAATCGTTTCAGATCTTTTTCAATTTCCCTTATATAAGCCCCATCATTAATCTAGACGATTTTCGAGAACGACGCCACCGAGTCAGACTTTTAGAGATGACGTCACGTGGTTAGGTTCCCTGGTAGCATGTAAACAATGACGATAAAATAAGAACTTGACACGGATAAACTATCGCATTATTATAACATTGATAGAGTTTAGCTCAAGATTGCATAGCAAATCTCGTTCCCTCGTTTCTAGATGTGATTAGATGTACCCATCCCAAATCTTTTGAAATAATCTCCACAGATGTAAAAGAACGAGTCTCTAAAATAGTCGGTGCTACTACCAGTAAGTACTGGTTAGAGCGTCGAACCAATTACGGAAAGGTTCCTGGTTCGAGTCTCCCTGGAGCAGGGGCACTTAATCTCACTTCTATTGAATTTGAAGACGTTTAAATTCTGAATGCTCATCATAAAAGAATCACTATGCCACTGCTAGTTTCGTGTCATCAGATTTGTTACATGTAGATCTATTGTCCTGTAGACAACGGGTCGTTCGATGTAAACTTCTATGATCTCTCATTCTCTGTTATATGAACAAATTGTCCTGTCTGTGTATTGTTGACATGACTGTGGTATTTTCTTTAAAAAATGTTGAAAATCGGAAAGAAAAGTTTTCTTTACAGTCTACTCGCTGCTCTTTTCATCGATTTTCCAAATTCATTGTTTCATAGGAAATTGTGTTTAAAAAGTTCTTTCATTTTGAAAACTATCTGTTGAATTGATAAAATAAACGTGTTTTTTTTCTTCTTAAAATGTTAGTTGATCTTTCCTATAAACATAACAATTTATTCGTATTTCAGAGAAAAAATAGACAGGTTGCACGAATTATCCTCATTTAAAGTAAATCAATGAATTAACTATATATCCAGTCCTTATTTTTTTTCGAGAAAACCTCGATCATTCTGTTATTTTCGTGCATAAAACAAGAAAAAACAAAATGTTTGATATGACTGTCTCTTTCTTGGTTTCAACTCAACGTCAAATAGCGCTTTCAACCAAATCGGTCATCTATGGTTATGATGAGAAAAGTCTTTGTTTATTCAAGGTCAAAATAATTTGGGGCAAATTTCAGGGGCCCTGACAACCTCTCCGTCATATTTCTTAACCTCCACCTGCCCCGGCCCCCCTCCCGCGTTATAAAAAAAATTGTACTGAAAAAGCACTCTTTTCCCCGGAAACCCCCCCCCCCCCCCCCCCCCCCCCCATCGCTCTTAATCCTTGCGTTTGTATAAGCTGTTTTGCTCTGTATTCATCCGCTCCGGTCCGTTACTATGCGCGAGTAATCACTTTCTTTTATAAAATCTCAATTCTTTCATAAAAGTTTATCTCCTTCATATCCTTAATTCAAGTAATTTCTCCTTCGAAGTATTGATATTATCTTGTACTAAAGCAGAGCGGTCTTCGTTCTATAAAAAGTACTTTTATTGAAAAGAAAAAAAAAAAGAGTTCATGGTACTCCATCTTTCAAAAAAAAAAAAAAAAAAAACAATATTGTAAAAACAAAACAAAACACAAAACGAAACGAAAAGAAACGAAAAAAAAAAAAAAAAACCGACACCCTCCCCTCCGAAAAAAAAAAAAAAACAAAAACAAAATTATACAGAAAAGAAAGAGAAAAACTCCTGGGCTAACCTAAGGGCGTAGATCTACATGTATACATTATACGCCTTTCAAACATCAAAGAGATATATAATTTCATTTTATATATAACTTCTTTTCTGCAAAAGCGTAATTCTGACATTGTTAGTTCGTGTACTGAATATGAAAAGAAACGAAGAAATGATGTGAAGAAACAAAATACGGAATGATACGGAGAAGCGAAAAAGAGATAATTTCTTCGCTTCTTCGCATCATTTCCTCACTTCAATTTTAAAGGGACGGTGTCCCTGAAAATTAATTAATTTTACAATATTTTGGAATGCAAAATTTTTCTTTTCAAATGAAAATATACATTCTCATTTGTATAAATTTCAAATTTTCAGGTGAATCTAACGCATACATTCGCAGTTATAAACCTTTAAAAACGTGATTTTGAATTTGGGGTGCGCAGCTCCAATAAATTTCACTGGCGCCACCTACAATGTATTGAGTTTTTACAATAGAAGTATACGGAGATTTATTTATTAAAGAATCGACAATGTTAGGGTCGTTACTGCATATTTTCAAATAAAACTTTTTATGGCTCCTTCTTTCCTCTTTCTAGACCCTTTGGAATATATTTTACGTTTTCGATAAAATTTATTTTCAGGGACACTGTATCTTTAAAATTGCTTATATTTTTCGATAATTATCTTCGATAACATTTTTGTTATTTATTCCCAACTATCGATTGCACAATTTTGAACAAAGAGTTTGACCTTGACCTGCGTGTGAAAAGACATGATCAAATCAGCTGTGGTCACAACTCGCCGCACATGTATGCGTATTTCTACGTGTGCAATGATTGAATCTTTGGGATTCTGTATTTTTCGTTCGCATTTTTACACCGAAAAAATTCACTTTGATGCAAATTTTAACTGTCTATATCTCAATACGTAATTATTTGGCATTGGTGGATTTTTGAGATATTTATGAGATCAAAGCAAAGAGTTAAAAGATGAAATTTGAAAAAAAATCAAACTTCTCTTACAAAAGATATTGGTGCGTGAAAAACGTATAAAACGTCATTTTCTCGTTAAGCTGATTTTTAATGCATATTTTAACTGTCTATATCTCGATACGTAATTATTTGGCATCGGTAGATTTTTGATAAATTTGAAAGATTAAAGCAAAGAGTTGAAAGATGAAATTTGAAAAAAAAATCAAATTTCTCTTACAGAAGATATTGTTGCTTGAAAAACGTCTAAAACGTCTTTTTTTTCGTTAAGCTGATCTTTAATGCATATTTTAACTGTCTACATCTCGATACGTAATTATTTGGCATCGATGGATTTTTGATATATTTATAAGATTAAAGCAAAGAGTTAAAAGATGAAATTTGATAAAAATCAAACTTCTCTTACAGAAGATATTGGTGCGTGAAAAACGTCTAAAACGTCGTTTTTTCGTTAAGCTGGTCTTTTATACATATTTTAACTGTCTACATCTCAATACGTAATCATTTGGCAGCGGTGGATTTTTGATATATTTATAAGATTAAAGCAAAGAGTTAAAAGATGAAATTTGATAAAAATCAAACTTCTCTTACAGAAGATATTTGTGCGTGAAAAACGTATAAAACGTCGTTTTCTCACTTAGCCGATTTTTGCCTCTTTTCAAGTTACGTTGTGGCTGTCTTTGGAAAAAAAATTTTCATACATAATATTATCCTTAGATAGAATAAAATGCTATATTTCAATATATCAATAACAATATTTACTCCAATTCAATTTATACTTAAAATTTTAGAGAAGTACATCAGCGAAAATAGGGATATTTCTACGTCCTTTTTGTAAATTTGGCGGGAAAAATGATGGGGTGGTATATCTCTGTAACCATGGATATTTGAACAAAAATATTTGACAGAATTATTCCTAGTCATGTATCTATTAGAATAACTTAAAATCATTAAATTTGGTTACTAGGTCATTTGGACCAATTTGCATGGTTTTATGCCGGATTGGCTCTTAATAACAAAGATTGCAGACTTCACGATTCCCTCGGAGCAAACTGCACATGTAGTACACCTAGAAATGTAGTACACCTAGAAAAAGCACCTGGTCTCACTTCGGAATGTTGTTCATTCCGGGGTTCGCAACCGTATTGATGGAAATTCTCACGATTTTGCCTTGCCTTCTCGACTTTGAGACTGAATAACGGTTAGGTACTTCTTTGATGTTTATCTAAGTTCCTCTACAAAGGACAAAACACACAGGTAGTTTTATGCAAATCTTCATTGGCATCGTGTTGTCTCTTGCGCAGACTCTCCAGGGAACTTGTAATTTTCTGAGACACATTCATTCTTCTCAATTAATTAAAAGACTAACATTGGGGACGAGGCTTGAACCTAAACTTGAAAGTCAGGAGGCGCTTACAATTCGCTATAATAAGGGCGATGAACGGTTGCATTATATAATAACAGAAATCCTATTAGTAAGCTAGAACGTTTTTGCATACTTGGTTAAACCTTTTATTATGTCTCGATAAAAGAGATGTTGAGATTTCCCACATGTGACTTGTACTTGTATTCTGATTCGCTATTATGGCGTCATCATTTATTGCGTTTGACGTCATTTGCTTTACACAGTACACGTAGCCTGTGAACAAGTAAAGTGCGAGATACACGTAGGACTTTACTTCAAGATATTTCATCCGCATTATCTAATAAAGTATTATAAAAAGATATGGCAGTCAATTGAGAAGGCTTTCAAGTTTTTATATCAATATAGATATATATAACCGAACTTAATGTCCTTTTGAATTTAACCTGTCCAAAAGTCAACTCAAGTTTTTACAAGGTCGCAAGTACGCGTAGTAGTCTTTGAAAAGAAATCTCAGCAACATTAACCTGTAGTTGAATTCAATATTCGAAACACGTGTCTGGTGCATGTAAATTGATTCGGAATTTTCTACAAGAAGGTCACTGCTGGAGGACCAGGAGTCCCCGTGGGCACATGTAGCCAAGTTCGATCAGTTTCGGTTGATAGTCTGTCTCTTCAACGCATTCGAAAATTTCAGTTACAAAATTTCTTGAAATTTCTAAAACGTGGGTCCTGTAGCATCATATTCCACCCATCTTGCTACGTCTTTCGGTACATTTTTGAACATAATAATTTTCATACTCTTTGGCCATATTGCATTGTTTAGATTGGGGATCACTGGCGGGGGTTGAGTGCCCGAGGCGTGCATGTCTGGTCCATGCTGCAAATTCATCTGTTCTTAAATGATGCTGTTGAATTGAAGTCGTTTTACATTGTACACTAGACGTACCCGTACAAGTTTCACATAGGAAATCTCAACCTCTCTAATAAATCACACGTTTTGACAATTCTTATAAAGAAAAGGAAAAAAATCTTACGGAAGACCGCAAATACATCTAATAAAATTTATACGGATGTTTCGAGCACGTTCTGATTATTCTCCATTGTCTTGACGTCATCAATTTACTTCGGCAGAATAGGTGCTCATGTTTTGAACAATAGGTAGGTGACTAAATGCAAATCTGAACGGACATGAAGCACGCGCTGCAGTTGCCATCTTGCGCATTGGAAGAGCATACATTACAGTCATTTTTAAAATTATGCATATAATTAAGTAGTGCACTTTGTAATGGAGCAGGGCAAGAAATGAACATAACGTCAACTGACTTTTTTCCTCTGAATTTGGGAAATGACTCTATTTTTCCCCCAAAATACTTCAGTTGAAAAATCTTCAGTTGAATTGAATATTTCGAAATATTAAATAATTTACCAATACCATCAATTCTACTAGTTTTCCATTTCTTCTCAGCTCCTCAGTATTGCATATGATCGTTCAATGTTGATTTGAAAAAAAAATCTTGAAAGTCTCCTCTTTCAAATGACATATATCTTATATTCTGAATTTTTGTTTTTGCAAAATCCTCGAAATTGATGTTTCTATACAGAAAACTTTTTTTTTCAATTAGAAATCTCAGATTTCTGTATATTGAGTAAAAGAACCCTTATCAATTATAAAAGCAATGATTGAAAGCTATTTTCTAGTGAAACGTTTCACATGCTTTCAGATTATATATTTTTTACTAATATTTCGTTCAAAATCAAAGTGTTTTTTTGGGAAAACGTATTTTTTATTTGAAAATCACTTATATAAGAATATTTATTGAATCTATAGATTTTCTTGAAATGATAACAGGAATGTATTTTCAACTGTTATTATTTAGGTTCACTCATGAATTACATGTTTGAAACATAAAAGGCATATTTTCTACTGAATTTTTGTTTAGAAATAACAGATTGCTGGAAAAATTCTATTCGCATTCATAGTAATAACGACTTTCTAGAAATCAGCGATTTTTAAATAAAAATTTAGGTTTTCCCCCAAAATAGCAAGATAATCATAGAAATGTCTTATAACTGATGAGTACTTCTGCCATGTTTATTCTAACTCATTAAACTTGATCACTTTTATGTCATGGAATAATATGAAACCTCACCAGCTTTGATCAATTAAAAAATATGAATTTTAAAAAAATATTCACAGAAATAAGTGGTTTTTTCACATAAATAGGTTTTTTTCCCCAAAAATAAGTAATAAATTAAATTTCAGTTATCAATGACATTCCTATCCATTTATAATAAGAAACAGCATAACATCAAAGCTAAAATATATCAATTAAGGTAGATTAAAAGAACTAGTACTTTTTTTCTCAAAATAAGTGGTTTTTGCATTAAAAATACAATGTACATATTTTATCCATAATGTTGGTTTCAATGAATCATTACATTTAATTTCACAATCATTTTACGAGATGATTACTTTCTATATGATAATAGCTTTAAATCTATAATTTTAGCAAAGATAATGAATAAACATAAGTTCCCTGAAATCTGTTATTTTTAGACAAAAAACAGGCATTTTCCCCCAAAATTAAGTAGAAATATAGCTTTTATGTTTCAAACATGTAATTCATGAGTGAACCTTAATAATAACAGTTGAAAATACATTCCTGCTATAATTTCAAGCAAATCTATAGATTCAATAAATATTCTCCAGAAATCAACGATTTTTTAATGAAAAACACGTTTTTTCCCCAAAAACACTCTGATTTTGAATAAAATGTTAGTAAAACATATGAATCTAAAAAAGTGTGAAATGTTACACTAGAAAATGGCTTTCAATCATTGCTTTCATAATTAATAAATAATAAATAAGGGTTCTTTAAATTAATATGCAGAAATCTGAGATTTCGAATTGAAAGAAGGGAGGGGATCTCCAACAAGACCCTGTTGCAGCACCAACAGCAAAACACCCGATGCAAAAACACAAAAGACGAGCATACCACGAGACGCAAAAAAGACACACGACATATAAACATCAAACACAAACGACTACACATAAACCGACGAGACCAATGGGTAACCGGTGCCGACTTAGGACAGCCATTTGCCACGCAAGTACAGTTTCTATACAGAAAATACAGTTTTCTGTATAGAAACATCAATTTCGAGGATTTTGCAAAAAAAAAAAAAAAAAAAAAAAAAAAAAAAAAAGGGGTTAAAATATATGTCATTTAAAAGAGGAGACTTTAAAGATGTTTTTAAATCATTATTGAACGATCATATGCAATACTGAGGAGTTGAGAAGCAGGAATATATTGAACTTTCCTCTTTCTGTAATATTTTGCAAAAATTCGATTTTTTTACCCCAAAACACACAGTAACTAGAAGTCCCTGACGAGACTGAAGCTCTCCTGGTTGTTTTGTAAAATACATAACTAAATGACACAACTATTTTCTATGGGGCTCAAACAAAACTTCAGGTGCACAACTAGGTCATAGACCTTGAACATTGCAAAAAGAATTAACTCTCTATCTATACTTTCCAAAAAATGGTGACTTCAAGATTACATTATGGTCTAAAGGATATAATGATCACACCCATTTCCTAAGACCCCAGGGGTCAGGGGCTCAGATGAAATATCAGGTGCACACCAAGATCATAGATTTAATTAATATTTAATTTAATATTGCAAATAGAATAAACTTTCTATCATTTGTACTTTCTGAGAAATGGTGGCCACAAGATGTAACACAGAGGAAATAAGAGGAAATGACCACACCCATTTCCTAAGACCCCAGACGTCAGGGGCTAAGATGAAATACCAGGTGTACAACTAGATCATAGACCTTTAATATTGCAAAAAGAATTAACTTTGTATCATTTATACTTTCTGAGAAATAATGACCACAAGATTGCATAGAGTTATATTGAAGAAAATGACCACACCCTTCCTGAGACCCTGGGGGTCAGGAGCTCAGATGAAATATTAGGTGCACAACTAGATCTTAGACCTTTAATATTGCAAAAAGAATTAACCTTCTATCATTTATACTTTCTGAGAAATGGTGACCACAAGATTACATAAGAGTCGTATAGGAGAAAATGACCACACCCATTTCCTAAGACCCCAGACGTCAGGGGCTAAGATGAAATATCAGGTGCACAACTAAATCATCAACCTTTAATATAGCAAAAAAAAACACAAACTTTCTATCATTTATACTTTCTGAGAAATGGTGACCACAAGATTACATAGAGTTATATAGGAGAAAATGACCACACCCATTTCCTAAGACCCCAGGGGTCAGGGGCTCAAACAAAATATCAGGTGCACAACTAGACCATAGACCAATTATGTTGCAAAAAGAATTAACTTTCCATCACCAACAGTTTCAGAGGACTGGAAACCACAGGAAATGTTTAACAGACAGACGGACGGACGGACGCCGGACACTGGGCGATCGCATAAGCTCGACTGGTCATAGACCAGTAGAGCTAAAAATAGGAATTGCAACTTATTTTATCTGAAAGAGTATAAAAATACTTTATATTCACGCTTTTCAATCTTTAAAATCATCAACCATATGAAAATTAGATGTAATGTTGTAATGTAAATAAGTTTAAATATGCTTATATGTCTGTATATTATCTATCTTTATTATATAATTGATTTAAACGTACTCTATATACGTAAAATACAACGCCCATCTGACCAGCGTAATCGGCAACTTACGCTGAGTTGCCAATATATAGGCAGCTCACGTCACCTGGCCCTGGAAAACGGCAGCTCACGCCGGGTTGCCCCAGCGTAGCTATAAATAGCGACGCGCAGGTGGCCCAGCATCTCAGTGTCTAGACAGTGTCTGGAGAGTACGCATCGTTCTGTTTTAAGATCGTAATAGTTTTATTAATACTTTGATCGTATCGTAAACTTGTAAATAAACTAAGAAACTTTATGCGGATTTGGATATTATCTTTTCACAGAGGATTTTACGCTACCAAGGATTATCATCACACCGAGGATTTACACCACAATATTTGGATTAATATAAATTGTACATACATTTTTACCGTGTACGCTACCAAAAGGATTTCATTACACCTATTACACAAATATTACTGAGTGACCGCAGTGGCCTACGTTACAACTGGTGGCAACTCGTGCGATATAACCTACGTGATTTGTGTATATTTTAATCATTTTAGTGCATTTTTTTCTCGTGTGTGTAATTCTTCATTATGGATGTACAGGAACCGACAAAATTCGTACGCGTGTACGATTACACAGAATTTGGATATGTTCATTTCGTGCGAAAAGTGCAAGTGAAATCGCGAGTGGAATGCAAAGAATGCTTCGCAGTATTTCCAAAGTGCTTGTACATGGATTCTGGAAAACGATGTGAAGTGTGTGGAGGAAAAGTGAAACAATTTTCTTAAATTTTGTGATGAAAAGTAAGTATTGGTGTGATCAGTGAAAAGATTATAGTGTTTTGCGTGTGGATTCAGTGACTTAGTGTATATATTTCCCCGTGACCTACGTGTGTATATTATATCGTTATTATATATAAGTGAAATTATCGATTCGTTTTTATTTAGTGTACGGTAAGTATATTGATATGTGTATTTGATACCGTACAAATTCTGTGGAAGTGAAGTGATAGTGCGCGATCGCGTGTGATACATATATACTAAGTATATGTCTTGTGTTTTAATCGAGTGCGCGACCGTTTTATCTTGATTTGTGCAAGTGCATATTTCAGTGATTTTGCTTGCGTGTGATATATTCATATGTGAGAATTTCATGCGCGATAGTGTTTGTAATTTATTGACAATTTGTTAGTGCGCGATTTATTTTAATGTGTATGATTTGTGACTGCCTGCGTGTGAAATCATTTTGTGCAGAGTGTGTAGTGTTTTGTGATTTATTTGTGCGCGTTCATTTTGTGACTGTTCGTGTGTGAAATAATTTTGTGCGAAGTGTGCATAATACTGTGACGATTTATTTGTGCGCGATTATTTTTCTTTTTTTTGTGCTATCTTTATTTTGTGACTGTTCGTGATCGCGAGTGAAATGTTTTGCTCGGTAGTGCGTTGATAAATTAATTTGTGCACAATGAGCCGTAAGAAGAAAATGTGTGCGCTCGCCTTATAGATGTGTATTTTATGAATCTGTGACCGATATATGTGTTGTGACATTGTGTGAAATCTGTGCGCGTATATCGTATATTTTGTCCGTAACTCTGTCGATTAGTGTCCGACAAATGCCTGTGTTTTGTGCATTCAGTAAGTGAATAGTGCCGTGTTGTGTTAAAATCTGTGACGAAAAAGATTTTATTCACGTGTGTTATGTGCCTCGTGTGAATTTTTATTCAGCGATTCAAACTGGATTTCTTTGCGTTGTGTGGAATATTTGTGCATATCGTGATTATAATAAATGTGATGATGCAACACGATCAAACGACATATTCACCTCGTGAAATGGAACTTACAGGTGAGTTACAAAATGAACCAGGGGAGATAACCCCTCGTGTGTCCGGACAAAGACGAAAATCACCGGTTTCGGTCAGGAGAAACTTATTAGATTCGTTTAATGAAGCTGCAAATACATGTACACCGGTAGCTTCAAGCACACCTGTGCTTTCAGACCGACATAATGTGCCGTGTGATGCAAATAATACGCGATTCGATAATTCTGAGGATGGATGGACTTGGATTTTCAAACTATGGACGATCATTTCAGTTCTTATTGGATCACTGTGTGCCGTGTGCTATAAATACTTTCCTGGATATTTATTGCTGGTGATGACGAAGGAAGTGCTTGTGACGAGTGCCTGTGTTTTCATGATAGGATTATTCATAGGAATTCTGTGGAAGTACTGTTTCCGAAAACGACAAAATATACGTAATCCAAGGAACGTAAGATTTGATTCCCCCCTCGGGAGTAATGTGAATTTCCCTAGATACAATTCATCATACTTAGACGAAAATATGGGTGCCATTGGTAACCCTGTGCAACGCGCTAGTTTCTCGCAACAGGTCCCTGTGAAACGGATATTCAAAGGAGATGGTGAAGTTATATGGTCCGAATTTATTCGATATTTTGAAAACATTGCAATGGCTGGAATGAGGAGAGAATTCGCATTATTTTCTTTACTGTGTTACGTGGGCAGGCAGAAACTTATGCTTACGGACTTCCTGTGGAAATAAGAAATAACTGGACTGAATTAAAACGGGCTATGGACGATAGATTTGGTCACCGTGCGATGAAAGAGAGCTATGTTGCTGAGGCTAAGATGCGGAAAAAGAAGCAAAGTGAGACTTTTAGAGATTTTGGACAGGCCATAGAGGATCTATATATCGCAAGGCATACCCCGACAACAGAGATTACGTACAGGAAAGTAGCATGAAAACTTTTCTCGATAATTGCAGCGAAGATCACGAATTTCGCTTCGCAGTAAAACGAACAAGACCAAGGAATCTACAGGATGCTGTAACTGCCGCAATGCAAGAGGAATGCATTAGGTTAGGCGAAAATCGACGGGAGGATATTGTGAGACCAAACAAACGTGTTCTGTATACTGGAAACGAGGCGATGCAAAAAGTGCGCAATAAACACGATGTTCAGTCGAAAGCTGGTGAACTCCGAACCTTTTCGCAAAAGAGATGTTTTATTTGTAATTCTGCAGACCATTTATCCAGGAACTGTCCGAAAAGAGATAATCGTAGAGGGAATTACCGTCAAAACCGCACCGACAACCATTCGAAGTCGTTAAACGACTCGAGACCGAGGCAGTAGGCCGTGCACCGGTCGAGAAACCAGAAAGGCCTAGTACAACGATATATTGTGATCCGATTTTCAACGAAGCAGAAGTAGTTAATGAAAGGACACACGGAAAGCACGGAAGTGTTATTCAGTCTGAGATTACTGGAGAGGTGTGTACCAACGAACCTGACTGGTGTTTAAAGTCGTCGTCAAACGCATTGGTTCGTTTCTGTGCAAATAAGGTTAGCCACGGTGATCAGTCAGTGTTCGAGAGCAGGAGCGAACTCAGGATTCCCGGAAGAAAAGGGTTCTTTGTGGATGGACTGATCCAGGGTGCTAATGTGACATGGAAAGTGGATACTGGTGCCCGTAGATCATTTATTACCGAGGATACCTACTACAACATGTTACCCGATAGTAGGCCAGTACTAGAACGAGTACGGAGTAAATTTATAGCGGCGGACGGACAATTTATAGACATACTAGGGACAGCGATTATGATTCTAACTTTCGGAGGAATGAACTTTGAATTTCGGATATTTGTGGGAGGAGTTACCCAAAATCTTTTAGGTGAAGATTTTTATGTGAAATACAAGTGTAATTGGGACCATGACAACTCAGAATTTGTTGTGAAGTTTGATCCTAAGGAAGGAGAACGAACAAATAAAATATTTTGCGCCGAAACTATGGAAATCAATGCGGGACAGGAGGCTATTATTCCGTCATATCTTTCGTATGTAACAGAGGAAGAGGGATTACCTATGTGTTTACAGAAATTTGCTCAAGCTCATGAATTAGTTTTAGCGAGATCTTTACTTAGTGCGCGTGATCGTGATGTGTGTATCCGTGTGTACAATCCAGGAGTGGAACCAGTAGAAGTGAGGAGGGGTACAGTTATTGCGTTATTCATTCCGGTTCAGCGTGTTAGTGAACCGATTAGTGCTACGAGTGATGTGAACGTAGTACGTGAAGAATGTGAAACTACATGTAGTGATTTGCCGGTGCATTTAAAAGCTGCTTATGAGGAAGGATGTGAAAACCTCAACGAGGAGCAGTGTATGAAGTTTAAGGAATTCCTAATTAGAAGATGTATTGTGTTCGCGAATCCGAATGGGAAGTTGGAACGAGTAAAATTCGGAGAACACGACATAAAATTGAGTGATGAGAGACCATTTAAAGAAGCACCGCGTAGAGTACCTATATTCAAGAGGGAAGTTTTAGACGCGGAGATAGAGAAGTTAGAGAAGCAGGGTCTCATCGAGAAATCGAATAGTCCGTGGTCTTCACAGTTGGTTTTAGTGAAGAAAAAGGACGGAAGTTGGCGTGTATGTGTAGATTACCGCCGTTTGAACGCTTTAACAGTGAAGGATGCGTACCCCATACCGAGGATAGAAGATTACCTTGATGCCCTGAGTGGATCAACGTGGTTTTCCTCACTAGATTTAAATATGGCGTATCACCAGGTTCCAATGTCAGAAAACGACAAACAGAAGACTGCATTCGCAACTCCTCGGGGAGGATTGTACGAATATACAGTGATGCCTTTCGGATTGTGCAACGCTCCTGCAACTTTTCAACGCATCATAGAGCGAGCATTGATAGGACTTCAGTGGAAAATAGCCGTTTTGTACTTAGATGACATCGTAGTTTTCGGCAGAAATTTTGACGAACATATGGAAAATTTGGAAAAAGTGTTCGATCGATGAGACGAAGTGAATCTTAAAGTGAAAGCGAAAAAGTGTTCATTTTTCAAGGAGGAAGTGAAATTTCTAGGACACGTAGTATCAGCCAGAGGAATACAAACGGATCATCAGGAAAATCAGAATCAATAAGAAAGAATCTACAGCTAGTGAAAGTGAGAAATTAGAAAGTGATCCTGTGAAAACAAGGCGTGGCCGTGTGATCAAACGCCCTGTTCGTTTTAGAGAATAAGAAAACACGTTTTAGTTTTCTGTAAATAGTAGTTAGCAGTGAGCGCTCACCAGTAGTTTAGTTCGTGTTATATGTATTTGTTATATTATCAACGTTGGATTGGCACACTACGGACGTTGCCCGGAGTCCCCGTAGTATATTTGGATTTATGTGCGTTGTGTATTTGTTATATTAGCAACGTTGGATTGACATACTACGGACGTTGCCCGGAGTCCCCGTAGTATATTTGGATTTATGTGTAATCGTGTTTTCTGTGTTTCATAATCAACTTTTGATGGACATACTACGGACGTTGCCCGGAGTTCCCGTAGTATATTTGGATTTATGTGTATATGTGTTTTCTGTGTTATATAATATTATCAACGTTGGATTGACATACTACGGACGTTGCCCGGAGTCCCCGTAGTATATTTGGATTTATTTGTATTCGTGTTTTCTGTGTTTTATAATCAACGTTGGATGGACATACTACGGACGTTGCCCGGAGTCCCCGTAGTACACCTGTATATGGATTATCATAAATGTGTGTGTAATAATAATTCAATGATTCTTTCAACGTTGGACGGAATTACTACGGACGTTGCCTGGAATCCCTGTATTATGATGTTAATGTGATATTAGTGTACCATTCTACAAATGTAATCTTGTGACTTCGTAGTATAACTATCTATTGTGAGCTGATGGTGTCTTAAATTGTTGAATGGACGTACTGCGGACGTAACCTTGGATCCCCGCAGTATATGGAAAGATGATTGGAGTCTGGACATACTACGGACGTAGCTCGGAATCCCCGTAGTACATGTATATTGAAAGATGATTGGATGATGGGAGTTGCTACAGTCGCATCCTGGATTCCCTGTAGTATCAGATGAACGGATGAACTACGGACGTAGCCTGGAATCCCCGTAGTTTTAACAGGATCAGATGAACTCAGATGTTTCAGACGTTACCATAGAAGTGAACTGAACTTCAGAAGTGACATTTCTTAAACTACGTGGACGCCCCTCAATAATTGATGAACTTTTGTGAAGAACGATCTATGTGCATAGACACTCTTGTGAATATCATTGACATTTTGATATGACTTTTTATCTTTGAAACTATTCTTTACATTATCATGTTGCTTTATTATGATTGATTTTATTTTGAACGGAGTCAAAATCTTAGGTGGGGGGAGTTGTAATGTTGTAATGTAAATAAGTTTAAATATGCTATATGTCTGTATATTATCTATCTTTATTATATAATTGATTTAACGTATTCAATGTACAAATGGAGATCTCGCTGACGTCTCGTCCATTTAAATAGTGTTAAAATTATCTCGGTAATCTTCGGCAGTGTCTCGATAGTTTCCGTGGCTTGAGCGACGGTCGGCATGTTGACTTTTGATGATAGAAACCATTTTTTATGTTGTATTTGGTATATTTATGTAAAAATATGCCATGATTCTAACTATATAATACACTTGATATTTATTTGTACAACGGATACCTTAAACGTACTCTATATACGTAAAATACAACGCCCATCTGACCAGCGTAATCGGCAACTTACGCTGAGTTGCCAATATATAGGCAGCTCACGTCACCTGGCCCTGGAAAACGGCAGCTCACGCCGGGTTGCCCCAGCGTAGCTATAAATAGCGACGCGCAGGTGGCCCAGCATCTCAGTGTCTAGACAGTGTCTGGAGAGTACGCATCGTTTTATTTTAAGATTGTAATAGTTTTATTAATACTTTGATCGTATCGTAAACTTGTAAATAAACTAAGAAACTTTATTCGGATTTGGATATTATCTTTTCACAGAGGATTTTACGCTACCAAGGATTATCATCACACCGAGGATTTACACCACAATATTTGGATTAATATACATTGTACATACATTTTTACCGTGTACGCTACCAAAAGGATTTCATTACACCTATTACACAAATATTACTGAGTGACCGCAGTGGCCTACGTTACATAGAAATATTTACCTATTTCAGTGATTTTTTAAATACAAATACACGTTTTTCCCCCAAAACACCACTTTTACAATGTTTTATCTGAAAGAGCGCAAACAATGCTACAAAAATAAGCAGGTTTTGGAGGATCAAGGGGGCCGGTGCATCCAACCCAGTGATACATTCCAGACTATTCCTTTTATTCCTTTTGTTATCAGCAAAAAGTATATGAAGTTTGTTTAACCTCCAATCAAACCTGTGCCCTCTGGGTTGTATACAATGTTTTTTTTCCTATTTCTAATCTTAGACCTTTTACCTATTCGGTTTTTCCTCTTGTCATAACCAAAGAAGAGCCCCAGGGGAAGGGGGGGGGGGGGGGGAAAAAAAAAAAAAAAAAAAAAAAAAAAAAAAAAAAAATCCAAAATATAAAATTTAGGCAGAACACATAAATCTCAGCATTAAGAAACTTAAATATGTCAAAAACACAGTGAATGTGTGTGCAAAACGGAAAAAATGAAAATGGAAGAAAGCAAAAGTCAAATTAGAGCTTTACCAATAACAGACGGTTGTTGGCCGACGAAGTACGTCCGAACGAAACGCGACGAAGCTCACCAAACATAAGGGGTCGTGTATAAAAACAAAAAATTCAACAAAACTATATTAGTACTGAAGTCAATCAGTTATTAAAATAAAACATGGATGATTCGTCTTAATAGAGTTTTGTTTAAGTTTTTGAAAGATATATCATGTTTTTCATATGTACAACCCCTTATGTTTGGTGAGTTTCGTCGCGTTTGGTTCGGACGTACTTCGTCGGCCAACAACCGTCTGTTATTGGTAAAGCTCTATTAAAACACCGCTAAAGACGGTATGGCCGGATTGCAGAGTAAGTTTTTATCACTAACTGGGTCAAGGTCAATAGGTCAAATTTTATGGCATTAATTCGAAGGTTTTGTCAGATGTAACCTAAATGTATAATATAAAGTTTCTATTGGATACAGTTCCATAGATTTTGCTTAAAAAGTTTCTACTGCATATAGTTCTTTAGATTTTGCCTCAACCAGAAACTTTAACCAAAATGTTGACGGTAGACTGACGGACGGACGAACAGACAGACAGACAGACGGACATTGTCAATCTATAGACCGGAATTGCTTTGCAATCCGGCCAAAAATGAAATTAAAGGTATTCAGATAATTTAAAAGTGCATAAAAACCTGAAAAAATGAAAAAGGAATAGAAAAAAAATTGGGGTGCCAATGCCGGGACTTGAACCCATAACCCTTGGGTCCATGTGCACAGTTAACATATCTATTCACATTTTAAAAATATCATAAAAATTCAAAAAAATAATATTATAGCATTTTATCTATATCAAAGCAAATAGTAACTTAAATATGACAAACATGCACTAAATGAGGGCACAAAACCACACATTTATAGAGTAAGTCAAAGAAATAGTTGAAAAAATGAGCATCTCTGAAATAGTCCGAAAAGATGTCATAAACACGTCGACAATTTGACATCAGCCTGGAACCAAAAACAACAGTACTTGTTAAAACATCCTTCTAGATCATCCAGATGCTTTTGGTTTGTCGATATGTGCTTCGATTCTGAAGAAGAAGTTTGTCAAAGGAGGGTATCCCCATGACCTACTTTTGCCCTTGGAGGTGCCACCTGTTGACGCATCCAGACGAAAAACAAAAGCACTTGTAGAGGGCTACGAGTACTTCATTCCTACCAAGTTTCATTTAAATCCCTTCAGTGATTCTTGAGAAGAGAAAATGTGAAAAGTTTGAACCCACTACCCTTTGTCCATTGGGTATAGAAAACATAACTATGTACAACCTTTTAAAAAATCCTTAAAAATTCCAAAAGTGCATATATTGACAAAATTCTTTAACAGTTGCATTCCTTACTATAGATATTGAAAAGTATATGAGCAATTTCAGGAGAGGTTGAAAATGTTGAAAATGACCACCCCCTTCCCTTTTTGCAGTTAAAAAAAATTCATTATAAAACTAAAAAAAAAAAAAATTTCAGCAAAAGTCTTTCATGTAAGCATTCCTCTAGTTTCTCAGGCTAAAATAAACTAAATTGGGGTTGCAAATTTAGCCAAGAGAGAAAGGAATAAAAGAAATCTAAATTTTTGCATTAAAATAACTAAGTTGAATAAAAAAAACATGTGTTTGTGAAACACGAATGACCCCATTGGCATCTTTGTCGGTAAAACAGCTGAAAAGTAGTTCACATTTTGAGGTCAAGGTCAAATTTGGTATCCAAAAGTTATGGCCAAGGTTAAAGACTTTCAAAAGTAGGTCAAACTCCAAGGTCAAGGTCACAAGGTCAAAAATTTTGGTATCCATGGAAAGGTCTTATCACAAGGAATACACATGTGAAATATGAAAGCCCTATCACTTACTGTTCAAAAGTTATGGCCAAGGTTAAAGTTTTGAGGACAAACAGAGAAACAGACAGACAGACGGACGGACAGACCAAAAACTATTATATGCCCCCGAATCTTCGATTATGGGAGCATAAAAAGACTTCACGAAATGAGATATAGGATTTTAACGAAATGAAGAAACTTGAAAAATGCATCCTTTCTAATCACTCAGATACCATTAGTTTTTAGATCCATGCAGTGATTCTGGAGAAAAAGGTTTTTTAAGAGGGGTACCCTCTGGGTTCTATTTGACCCAGCCTGGATTCACCCCTGAAAGGATCCAGATGAAATGAATAAACGTGATACAGGACTTTTAGTACTTCATACATACCAAGTTTTATCAAAATCCTCCGAGTGGTTTCGTCGGAGAAGTCGAAAATGTGAAAAGTTAACAGTTAACGGACGGATGCCGGACAAACCGGTATGACAATAGCTCACTTTGAGCCTTCAGCTCAGGTGAGCTAAAAATACAATACGTTTGGTCGAGCTCCAATCAAATTTGTGCTATCTGGTTTGTAAACAAGAATTTTTACCATTTCCAATCTATGACTTTGCTCTTTGTTCTTGAAAGTGAATAGGGATCTTCTTCTTGTTCTAAGCAATATGTTTTTGTTTTGACAAACTCCAATCGAAACTGTGTCCTCTATATTGTATACAAGGATGTTTAGTCTAACCATTTCAATTTGGTGACCTTTACCTTCCATCTTTTATCTTTAAAATTTAAAGTGATCTTCTTTCAGTCATAAGAAATAAGTGTGTGAAGTTTGATCAAGCTCTAGTCAATACTGTGTGTTCTAGGCTGTACATGTATCATCATGTTTTATCATTTCAAATCTGTGACCTTGCCCTTGAAAAGCAAAAGGTTCTTTATCTTGTGATAAGCAGAAAGTTTGGCAGTCCAAAAATCTGACCCAAACCCAGTCTTTGACGGTTATTTTGTCGGTATCTCAGCCCCCAACTGACAAAATAACTGTCAAAGGCTGGGTTTGGGTAAGGTTTTCATACTAGAAGTTTGGTTAAGCTCCATTGAATCAACAATGTGCCCTATAGGCTGTATACAAGACGTGATACCATTTCCAATATGTGACCTTGACCTTTGCCCTTTAATATCAATAGGGTTCTTCCTCCTGTTATAAGCAGTAGTAAGATTATGAAGTTTGGTCAAGCTCCTGTAATATCTAGGCTGCATATACAAATTTTAGCCATTTCCAATCTGTTGCCTTAACCTTTGACCCAATGCCATGACAATAGGGTTTTTTTTTCTTGTTATCATCAATAAGTATTTGAAGTTTGGTAAAAATCCTATTATAACTGTGCCATCTAAGCTGTATACGAAAAGAATGACACACACAATTACGCATAGCTTAAAGTTCTATATCCCCCAGCAACTATGTTGCAAAAGGGGATAAAAAAGATTCTAGGACAATAGATTTAGTCATTATCCTCCCCGAAAGGTCTGACTAGAGCCGACTCAGAAGTGTTCAGTGGCCTTGCGGCTAGCTAAACATGGGATGCTTACTCCTCCCGTGCACCTGGTCCCAACTCTAGCTTGCTGGGGGTCCGTCTATGCTCAATTTTGTGTTCTATTGTGAGTGCTGTTGGGATTGTCAGGATCTTCTTTAACTCAATTGAAAAGTCCAACAATATTGTTCGTTTAATTTGTTTTATTGATAATTTAAAGCATACATGTATATATAAAATTCCCTCATATCTTTACTTTACCAGAGACATAAATATTATATTAGATTTTGCCGATTATGATAATGGTCATAAATAAATGGACAAAAACACATGTAAAGCATGATCATTCTTTTTTCCAAAGAATTTACGAAAAGTACAAGAATGAGAGAATTTAACATCATTTTTAAGATACTTAATGTATAACAAATATTAAAAAGAATCATTATGATAACTTTGAAAGGAAATAATGCCATAAAATGTAAATAATTACATAAAGTAAAACATGTATGTTAGTTCTGATAATGAGACATAGTATATTGACAACAATTATAGTTCAACTTCAGTATACATGTGTAAACTACATGATTGTATAATATTAGTTTTACAGTGTTTTACAGGGGGGGGGGGGGGGGGATACAGAAATATATTGGGTTGATGAAAAAAGTTGTATTGGGCGAGGCGAAACCAAGCCTATTAATACAACTTTTTTCATCGACCCAATATATTTTTGTATCTCCCCTGTAAAACACTGTATAACGAATTTATCCAGCCGATGGCTTTTGGTTTGTGTATGTTACCTCAACATATTATAATGCATTTTGGTGACGTCAAAAGCGTAAAGCGTCTTAGTAGAAGCAGGATTTTCAAATAATATCCTGTTAGTAAATTAATACAACATAATATTTGGTTCTTCTCGACCAATCAGATTGCAAGAAATTATACAGAGGCGGGATAATACTCAAGAACAGCAATGTAACTGGTTAAATGGTTAAAGAATTTTGTGTCCTTGACCTTGAAGGTACCCATGGTTCATGTTGGGTGTTGAGTCAATTCATGCTTGGTAAGTCCTTCAACTTCATTCGAAGTTTGATTCATATCCAGCAAGTTACATGTATCACCACATATTTGAAAGTTACAAGTTAGAACATTTCAATTTTCTTATCAAACAGACGGACGGACAGTATCAATTGACACTAGACAAAAGGATTTCTGAACTTCTTCACTGCCGTAAACTTCAAGTTAGAACAGAGTCTTTGATTTTCCTGTATAGAATACTTTGAGGTATTTTGCATGCCAATTAATTTAGAATTGACAAATATGGATAATGACCATAATTTAGAAGTTAGAACATACTAAAAATTTCTGTTATCTCTGAAATTTTAGAGCCCCAATATTTACATTGATATCCCCAAACCTAATACATAAAGAGTTAAAGTTGACTATAGTAAAATCGTATAACAGCTCTCTTAATGCACAGTAAAATCTTATACAAACACTGATGTTCACATACAGTCATACTGCCCCATACTCTCACATAACAAGTATTAGCTTTCCAAAAAAGCTTGGTCGATATCAACATCTCTTTAATCCCACAATAATTTTTTTTTCGTCGAAAGGGGGTGCTGGATCCGCCACTGAATTTGGAGGGAAAAGGGGGAAACTTCTAAAAAGTTCAAATTTTGTGACTCGTACAGTCTTGTCGACTTTTTTATCGCTCATTAATTTCTTTGTTTCATTTATCAATTTGTCTTAGGTAAGAAAATAAACAAACATCCTTAAAGAGAAAAAGCTTAGTCGGATGAACGGTTAGAACCTTTTTAGCCACTGGCACCCCTGATACGTTGTGATCGCGTATTTCTTTGTTGCAATGGATCCAAGGATCCAGAAATGTCGTCCATAGGAATTTTGAAGGCATAGGGTTCACTGTAACACTCACTAATTGGTCATGACGACATGTCCTATTTTTGTGTTGTGGATAAATAAGTGGGAGGTCATGGGAATGCCTGTCTCTGGTCACTTGTTTTTCACTAGTCATGAAAGTGGGAGGTCATGGGAATGCCTGTCTCTGGTCACGTGTTTTTCACTAGTCATGAAAACGTTTCTTTCATAAGGATAAGATGAGATAAGATAAGATAAGCTTTATTTAAAGTCGGCATGTCAGGTAAACAATACAACACAAGCTCTGATGAGCTTTTAGACCGACATCAACATATTTACAGGTAACAGGTATAACAATTATAACATATATCATGCAAGCATTTAAAGTCAATTTGAAGGAGCAAAGCATTTAAAGAAAGCATAGAGCACATCCACGATAAGACACACAGTTAAGACACAAGCATAAGCAGATAGTACAATGTAAGCTCATAACATAACGTACAACAGACATGAGGCAGACAATACTTAAAGATTACTAGCACAAGACAAAAAATAAAACAAATACAAATATAACATAATGACATAATTTCAAATAAAACTAAACTACAAGAAGCACTAAAATGTGGTAGTGTAGACTTATGTAAACACGTTAAGAAACTAAATGAAACCAATGGCACAACAAGTATCACAGCAACTATACAATACTAACTAAGTTCTAAGACCAGATCACAGAGCACAAATAAAACAACATCACAGAATACAATTCAAACTAAAAGTTAAATCGAAATCACAGAGACATCATCACATTTGACAAAGACAACATAAGAACAAAAACTACGAATATTCAAATCAACTTAAATCTGAACAACATTTACAGGTATGCTGCAGCCGAAGGAACTAGCGGCACATACTACAGTGACAGGCATCCCCATTCCAATGTTGAATAAGTGATTTAAAATGGTTAAAATTTGATGCCTGTCTGAAATTGTCTGGAAAACTATTCCATAGGACAGCTGCAGCATACCTGAAGGAGTTCTTACCATATGTACTTGTCCTGACTCTTGGTACCTGTAAAATATTTGTATATCTAAAATTATATTTGTTGTCTCTAAAATTCAATAGATCTGTCAAACAAGGGGGAGATAAATGATGTAAGATTTTATAAGTTTCTAAAGCCATGGTGCGTAAGCGCCTTATTTTTAATGAGGGAACCTTTGCTTTGTGTAAAAGTTCATCATAGGTAGAAGCATGATCATCATATACAAATCGCAGTGCTCTTTCTTGGAGTTTTTCTATTTTCTTAGTATTAGTCTCTGAACAGAAATGCCAGGATAAAGAACAAAAATTAAAATTTGATAACATAAAGGAATGAAAAATAGACAATCTGTTGAGCTTGTTCAAGTGTTTTCCAAGCCTCTTCATTACATTTAGTTGAGTTGCAGCCTTCCTACATAAATTTGATATGTGGGTTTCAAAAGACAGTTTAAAATCAATATCAACACCTAAAAGCTTTACACAATCATCACACTTGATATCTACATTCTTAATGTTAAAAACTGGTTGCAACTCATGTGTCTTCTTCCCCACAGCAATGGCCTGAAATTTGTCGGGGTTGGCCTGCATACAATTAAAATCAAACCATTCAATAAGTGCATTGCTGTCATGAACAAGTGATCTTACTAAAATATCAAAATTTGTGAAGACATAGACAAGGTGTTGTCGTCTGCATAATTGTACAATTTGCCATGCTCTATAAAATAAAAAAATGTCATTTATAAAAATATTAAACAATACCGGCCCAAGGACAGACCCTTGTGGCACGCCTTTTGTAACCTCCCCCCAAGTACTAACAATGTTTCCTACTTTTATTTGCTGTTTCCTATTTTCTAAATAACTTGACAGTAAATTTACAGCTGTACAGGAAAGTCCGTACGCAGACAGTTTTTCTAGAAAAATGTTGTGGGGTAAACAGTTAAAAGCCTTGGACAAGTCCATTAAAATAGCAGCTGTATACTTATTCTCATCTAGCGCTTTTCTCCAGTCTTCTAAAATTCTCAATAAAACTGTTTGGCAACCATGACCCTTTCTAAACGCACATAAAAAGTCATTAAAAACATTTTCAAAATATACAACAAGTTGGTCACACATTACTCGTTCAAAGATTTTCGAAACATTGTTTAAAACACTGACTGGACGGTAATTCTTTTTGTCCAGAGGGTCATTCTTTTTGAACAAAGGAGTCACCTGAGCCTCTTTGAGTTTATCGGGAAAAATAGAACATTTCAAAGTCTGGTTTACAATATCGGTTAAAAAAGGGACAAGAGGTTCTTTGCCTGCCTTCAACAATTTAGCTGACAATCTATCCACGCCTACAGCTTTTTTGGGATTCATTTTGCATATTATCTTATTGATATCAGTGCAGTCAACAGAATTAAATTAAATGACCCAGTTATTTGATGTTTCTCTTTGATCTTTTTGATGCTTGGGTGAGTTTCAGGATTAAAATCAAAATCTTTCCCAATATTGTCTGCAACATGTATAAAAAATTCATTGAAAGTTTCAACAACCTTTGGTGTTTCAGTCAAAAGAGCACCATTTTCATTTAAAACAATTTTACATTTGTTTGATCCTGAACTTCTAGAAAAATAAGGCGTTATAGTATTCCAAAAATCTTTGCTCTTCGAGCCTCCAACACATCTTTCTGTAAAATACACACTTTCAGACTTCTTTTTCAGTTTAGTTACATAGTTTCTCTGCTTTCTGTACAGTTCCCATGTTATATCACATTTCTCTTTCACATATTTATTGTAAAGCATATGTTTTCTATAAATTGCCTTTCTTAACTCTTTATTCATGAATGGACAATTTTGCTTTCTTGTATACCTTTCTTTCATTGGTGCATGCCTATCTACTACATCCAAAACTTTGTTTTCAAAATCGTCATACATTCTGTTTACAAAATCACTTTCTGTTTCTTTCTCTCCCTTTACTGATTCACTCAATAATTCAAGATTGCTTAAATCTTCACAGTAAGCTGTTTCATCAAAATTTCTAAAGCTCCTATATGTACATTTCTCTCTTTTGTCAGATGGTACATTTTTGTTGACACATATAGAAATAAAATTATGACAGTCACTTATACCTGTTGAAAAATTTAAAGGTTTAAAAGTGAGATTTTTTGACTCTGTAAGAATGACATCTACTAAAGATGGTTTACATCCCTTTTTGTGGCAAGTAGGTGATGTTATACAATTCTCTAAATTGAAAATTTCCATGAAGTCAAACAGTGCATGCATGTCTACCTTTTGTTTCACACAGCACATCATAGTTTAGGTCACCGAGTAACATGAAATGGTCACTATTAATAAGACATTTGTCAACTGTTTTTGAAAGAATATCAATGAAGAGTGAATCTATAAAGGATGGTGGTTTATACACACACATAATAACCCACTTCTGTTTGTTCAGTATTACCTCACATGTGATGTTTTCTATTTCGGCTGCTTCCAGATCTTTCCTTCTTCTGGCCGGCAGATCTCCTCTTATGTAAGCTGCTATGCCCCAACCATGTTGGTTCCTGTCCCGTCTCTCCAGTCTATACCCTTCGACCTCGAATATACCGTCGCGAAAGCTGGCGTCAAGTTTGGTTTCTGAAATGAAAAGCAAGTCAACAATTTTATCGGAAATGATGTCCTTAAGCTCAATAAACTTATGACGAAGACTGTTAATGTTGAGATGAGAAGCAATGAATTTCTCTGAATGTTTATCACGCACTGCTCGTAGCTGTTCGAATACATTTTGACTTTCCGAATTTCCTCTGTCATTATTTACATATGGGATTTGCACATCAATGGTCTCGATCTCGAAATTTGATTCCGCATCGGTAGCCATGGTAACATTTTTGTTGAGAACGAGGCTTGGCGGGTGGAGGAGCACTGCACCGCATCGGTAGCCATGGTAACATTTTTGTTGAGAACGAGGCTTGGCGGGTGGAGGAGCACTGTATTTTAGCTGGCACTTTTAATTAGTTTTTAATAGTTTTTAACGCGCTTTAAGAACATTGCACTGCACCAGTTCGACGAAAAATGTCTACAGATCATACAGGAAATTTCTATTGTTGATGAAGTCGTCCCACACTTCTAAAATCAAACTTTGAAAATTTTTGAGCTTGGCGTTCTAAGCTGACCATCGTCCGCCATATTGGAAATTGGAAATCTGTAAAGTTGAAATCATAACTATGACTTTTTAGTTATCGTAAAGTTATCTACACTTCAAAAACCTGGGGATATCCTACCATATTGCATTATTGAAGTTGTTATCTCGACATTTGTCCGCTGCAGCCCTTCAATTTTCAAGATGTCTGTCATTTCAACGTTGAACTTGCACTTAGTAGATAAAGATTAGAATATTGTTGTTTACCTGTGTGATTCCTCGAAAGCCAATAACTTTTCACTTTTTATTAGTTTTAAAACATTGTTTTTATGCAGGTGGAGCATGGTTATTAATCTTTCCTACTACTGTATATTACACGGAAAGTGGTAGAATTAGTTGGTTACGGAATTTTTCATGTTAACGTACACTGTAGCATAGCATTTACCTTGTCTTGTATTTATTACTATTGTCACTTCTGTAAAATTTATTATTACTATTGTCATTTCTGTAAAAGGTGGAAGTGTGGTTAGATAGTGTTTCTTTTGTATTATCAAATATTTTCTCATTTTGAAATGTATAGTGGTGTAGGACCTATAAATGTTAATAGATGTAAATAATTTAGAACTTATAGACCAATCATAGAGAATATAGATCTCTTTATGTTCGCATTGTCCGCAACAGCTCGTAATCACTTAATCTTAGAGAGTGCACTGATGTACTCCTATCTGTATCGTTTACTATCTTTATGATACATCGATCATTACTGAACAGTAAATATTGTTCATATTAGTTTCTCTCATTATCATCTTGAGACATTGACTATCACAACATCTGCTTGTTAGTTAGTATAATTTTTTTGCTCACTTATATGTCAGTTACTATCTTTGTATACATCATAGTAAGTTTATTTGATTTAGTATGGCCTGCTTAAACGCAGTTGACACATTGTCTAAATCCAAGAGACCTTATAGGATAAGAAATCCACCAACTTTGTATACACCTAGTAAAACTGGGTCAGATGTACCTGTCAATATTAAGTTGAACAAAACGAAAGCTATTCAAAAGAAACTGTTGGCAACATACAGAGAGAATGATGTGCATATTGTTTACAAGAGTGGTACTTTAGTACTTACTTTTTCTGCTGCAGTGTACGAACTATTTAAGTGTGCAATTTTTAAGTACTATGAAACTTCTGACTCTAAGTCATGTGTTGTTCATACCAAACGTAGTGTTACAAATGATGCGGATTCGCTTGTAATTGAGAATTCCCTATCTGTATCTCATAAAAACCTAAAAGGTCAACTGTACAGAGTAAATCTTTTCCATACAACATGCCGCACCGATGTTAACGGCAAACATTTGAATGAATTTATTCATACAGATCTTGTGAACGTACTAGAACTTGTATATGATAGAAATAATGTACAAATCCTGAACGACCGTATACGTAATGCATGTTCTGAGTACTTGTGTGCAGTAGGAAGTGAAAGTGAGAATAGTAAGAAAGTTGACATTTTTTGCTTAGTCTGTAGTAAGAGATGTTTGACTAGGTCAACACAGTGTAGTATTTGTCAAAAATGGGTACACTATAAATGTGAAAAGCTCCATCCTGTTGTTATTAGTGAATTAGAAACTGAGAGAAATGCTCGTTTTACATGTAAAACCTGTAAGTCAGCTTCTGTAACAAAGCAAAATACACCTTCTTTGACAACTGGTCCTTGTGATGATAATACTGTACATTGTGTTAAGTCGAAAGCTGTCACCTGTAATGCAGATAAGTCTATAGAACAAGAGTCTGTCAGTCAAGAGTCACATGTGCAAGAGTTAACAAGAAATGTAGTCGCATGTAAGTCAAAAGAGCAAAGGTCAGAAAGTTGTATTTTGATAGAGCATGATTCAGTTGACAATGTACATGAATCAAGGTATGAAAACGAGGCGAGTAAAGAGCATCAAACTAGCTGTATGATCTGTAATACTCCTATTATTAACATTGAGAGAGAGGTATGTGAGATCTGTAATGAAATAGTCCATACACATTGTACACAGATAGTTATTGTTAAGGACAATGATATAAAAATGTGCCTCCCCTGTGCTGCAACTAGTCATCAAAATGCTGTAAACTCGAATGACACCCCAGTCTCGAACACAGATGCAGATCAACTTACAACAGCAATTTGTCAGCGCTCTACCAACAATGGCCCTACAGCTATGCAGAACTCTCCGCTTACTCAACCTGTACGTAAAGGTGTCCTACAAGGAAAGAAGTCTCAGAAAAGTGATACTACAAATGAAAATAACACTAAAATGAAAGATCTTCGTACTAAAGAAGAAAAATTAAGGAAATGGGAGGAACAACTCAAATTACGAGAAACTCAGTTGCGATCTCATGAGGAGGATGAAGAAAGACGAAAAGCATACATCGCACAGATAGAAGCAAGAAATGCCGAACTGCAGCAGACTGTTCGTATATTAAAACGTAGGATTGTAATGTTAGAGGATTCATCCATCGACTCATCTCAGACATTGAAAAATCAGAGTACAAACAGCGGCTTATCGCAGAATGACGTAGAAAAATCTAGCGAAACAAATAAGCTGATTGAAGGAATCCATGAAAAAGTCACTAATTTTATAGTGCGTAAAGTTGACAAGGAACTACAAGCACTTGATGTAGTAAATGGTGCTAGTGCAATACCGACAAATGTTGCTAATAGAACTTTCGTAAATCAGCAGATACCTAGTGCACACATGCAAGTACCGCTCATGAGGTCAACTCCCCATCATCAACAGGCAACAGTATTTCCGGATTCCTATCAACAATCACCTGTTCTTCACAATTCTATACTAATATCAACACCGTGTCACTATCCACTAGCGATGAATACTCAAGCTGTTAATTCCGCTACTGGAATGCTCAGATTAACTACTGCTCCTAATATACGGCATTTTAATGGGCAAAATTTCATTGGTCGTCCACTATTTTATGGAACACCGAATCAACCAACTAGTTCCAACCAACAGCAGCATTTTTTAGGACAGCGCCCAATTCTACGGCTACACAGATAACACAAATGGATCACTCTGAAGAAACGTATGAAACTGATAATGAACAACAAGTTTTATCAAAAGAAACATCTCTACAAATAGTTAGTTTTAACTGTAAAAATGTTCTTACCAGTTCCAACGCAATAACTGAAATGATGGAAACTGCAGATTTTATGTTTTTACAAGAACATTGGCTTTTTAACTTTCAACTACCCATGTTAAACGAAATCTGTGAGAATGTTCTAAGCACTGGTAAGTCAGTAGACGATGGTAACCCCATAACACCTATACAGAAACCAAGAGGCTATGGTGGTGTCGGCATTTTATGGAACATACGTCACGACCATAACGTCACTGTCTTGGATAATGGTTGTCACAGAATTCAGTGCATATCGGTGAAATCAGACGACATGCCACTTCTACTTGTCTCCGTTTATTTACCAACAAAGTCAGGTCAGGGTCACAATGAGGAGTTTGTTGATTGTATCGACCAACTACGTGAGATCACTGAGAAATACATGGACTCTCACAATATTTAGTAGGAGGGCTGAATGCATAAAGAGTTTTATAATGGATTACGAATTTACTGTTAGTAAGTTAGGACCTACGTTTATACATGTTAACGGAAGGGACTGTACAGAGATAGATTTCTTCTTAGTCCTGGAATCTCATTCACTAAGAGTACATAGAAGCTGTAAATTAGACATGTTGGCGTCAAATTCTTCAGATCATTATCCTATCTCATGTGAAATAGTAACTACTCACTACACAGCTAATAACGATATGAGATCAACTACACGAAGAGATGTGAATGTAAAGGTCAACTGGAAGAGAGTAAATACAGAGGAATACAAGGTCAAGGTTACTGAAAAAATGAAAGATTTTCCTCAAGAAATAGAGAACAGCTGTGATGTCGATGTGGTTATTGACCGTTTGCATAAGACTCTATATGAAGCTGCACACCAATGCAGTGCACCCTGTCGCAAAAAAGGGCGAAAGCAGAAACTCTCCGTTTGGAATGATGAGATTAAGGAAGCCATAATGGATAGTAAGCAAGCTCATTGGCAATACAAACAGGCGATGGATATTGGTAACGTCACAGAAGAAATCATAAAGGAACGAAAGAGTGCTAAACATAAACTTCGCTCCGAAATTAGACAGGAACATGCTAGGAGGAATGCGGAACAAAGGAATAAAATTATGGAAGCAAGACAATATGACGCAAACACCTTCTATAGCATTATCAGAATGCAGCGTACTACCTTGGATAATCACATCATGGAACTTACTGTAGGAGATGAAATTTACAAAGGTCAGAACATGATGCAGGGATGGGTGGATCATTTTTCGAAACTCTCGGACTCTAACAACGAGACGTCTACAAACTTGAGTTATGACACAAGTTACAGACGACAGGTTGATGATGATTTTGACATGATATATGACATTTGTAGTGCAAATACAGTCAACGAAATCGCTGTCACTACTGAAGACATCAGTGTTGCTATAAAGAAACTTCATTGCGGCAAGGCTCCTGATGCCTATGGTATAATGTCTGAACACATTGTGTATCTAGATGAAGAGATCCTGTCACTTTTATGTAATATTTACAATGCAATATTTAATCTTCAAACTGTACCCGACGTACTGAAACTTGGCACGATATCACCTGTATTCAAAAAGAAAGGTAAGCGCTCTGAAGCAAAGAACTATAGAGGTATCACCGTATTACCAGTCCTAGGCAAACTTCTAGAAATAGTCGTCAGAGATCATCTCCGTATTGTATTAGACCCACAACAAAACCCGTTGCAAAGAGGATTTACCGCAGGGTCCTCTCCGTTAAACTGCGCTCTACTAATGGAGGAGTTTATCAGGGAATGTCAAGATATAGATTTACAACCTTTTCTAGCACTACTGGATGCCAAATCTGCCTTTGACGTAGTTAGACACAACAACTTATTCAGAAAACTGTACATATCTGGAGTACAAGGATCCCTATGGAATATCATCTATAGTCTTCACAACAACTCGGTCAGTGCTGTTAAGTGGGGAGGTCAACGTTCATGCACATTCAATGTTACACAAGGTGTAAAACAAGGTGGGATTTTAAGTGCCGATTTATACAAATTGTACGTAAACGACCTTCTTAATCGCATCTTTGAAAGCAACGTAGGTGGACATATTGGCGATATCCCTTGTAACGCACCTACATGTGCAGACGACATGTCATCCACAAGCTCAGATAAAAATCAGTTACAGCAACTCTGCAACATGGCGAAAGACTACAGTGAGATGGAGCACTACCAACTTCAACCTACAAAGAGTGTCGTGTTACCAATTAGCAAAAAAGGATCTAGGAAGACTCGACAAGAAACATACGCCTGGAAAATTGGTGACACTCCCATGCCTATAGTCGATAATGCTGTACATGTCGGCGTGAAAAGGACGTCTAAACCTACACCCACAGGAGCAATAGAAGAAAACATATCAAAAGCTAGAAAGACTATGTACAGTCTTATGTCTTCAGGTTTGCATGGTAACAACGGTCTTGACCCGGGTTCATGCATTCATCTACTGAAAGTATATGTCATACCAGTATTGCTGTATGGTCTTGAAATCCAGCTCCCTACAGAAAATGAGTGTAAAGCTCTTGACAATATGCTGAAACGTACACTGAAACAGATACTTTCACTACCAACAAATACAGCTGATCCAGCACCATACATACTTTCTGGTATTCTACCTCCTGAAGGAAGTATCCATATTCGAGCATTAACTTTCTTTGGCAATATATGTAGGTTACCTCACGATTCCTTAGAAAAAAGGATAGCGACACGTCAACTCGCAATCAAAGGAGCGTTAAGCAACAGCTGGTTCGTACAAATTCAGAGGATATTAGTGAAATATGATCTGCCAAATGCGCATCAGATTCTTCAAGATCCTCCTTCAAAAAGCAATTGGCGTGGAACTGTGCTGCAACATGTGAACAATTACTGGAGCCAAAGACTGTCGCACTACGCAGAACAATATACCTCACTCAAATTTATGGATGTGAACTCGTATAAACCAGGAAGAGTACATTCTTTGCTTCATGATGTCACAAACAGTAGAGCTGTTGCTCGTTATGCAGTGAAAATAAAGATGGTTACAGGAACCTACATATTACAGTCTAATCGCGCGTCATTTAACAATAGTGAGATTGATCCAATCTGTCTACTTTGTGGTGATGAACCCGAAACATTACTACATTTCTTCCTAAAGTGTGAAAAACTACAAGTTACCAGAACAAACATCATGTGCAAGATTGAACAGTGTATGTATTCATGTACGGGACTGAAGTTATGTGACTTATCTGATGAAGAATTACTTCAACTCATCTTAGATGTCGGAAAACTTGAAACCCCACAACTGAGACAGTTATTGAAACCTAACATTCGCAGTGATATTGAACATCATACACGTCGCTTGTGTTATGCTCTTCACACGAAACATTATTATCTCATGAGTATGTTACCCACAAGAAAACGTGATGGGCTGTAGCGGACAACGTCGAGTTTTTAAGTATATATTTTTTTAGAAATATTTTTTAGAACATTCTTTTAACCTGGTTTTTATGGTGCCGGTGCAACGATTTTTAAAACACTCTACGGAGGTGCTCCTATGAAGGAGGGAATTCCTGTATACAAGTTACAAGTTACTGGTGGCTACCGCATTTTTCACATACCCATTCTGCATCAGATTTCCCGAGTAGTTCATACTCATCAACAGAGATACCAATACATACTCTGTGAGTCCAGTAGTCGCACCTGTCGCACTGGATAGACTGCTGATTTTTTCGTACAGCCTTCTGGCATTTAGTACATGGGTTCTTGACAGGGCCTGGATTCAGGGAAACATCACCACTCAAAAGTAATGTTAGCATGGAGACATTACCGAAACTTCCCGTGTAGCATTCCGATTTCCTTACTAAGCTCGGTACGAAAGAGAAATATCCTTTGTTTACTCTAGTATAATGGCGCGAAGTTTGGTTGTAGTAGAGTAAATTTGCACTGGCAAGTTTATTTACATTTTTATGCGTTAAAATAATCCAATTCCCCGTTAAAACATCGAAGTTTGTACAGTGTGGTGGATCAAAGAAGTAAAAATGCGGCGTCACTGATAAGAAAATAGCCAAAGTATACAGACTGAGATACAATCCGCTTACGCCGGTCGCCATCTTGGTCGTTACGATACGATTAGTCCTCTTGAAGATAACACGTGTAAATAAATAGGAAAAATACTGGTTTCCAATGTTAATTCTGTACAAATTCTGTATAACCTACAAACTCAGCCGTGCGGTTTCGCCAGAGGATTATTCAATGATGCATTATTGAATCTGACGGACTCAATTAGGAACTTTCTCCTATTGACAGCATCCGGTCTACAAATCTAGTAAGGTCGATTTCTTGAAATCGACCAATTAACATTTATTACACACTACAAAATTCAGTAATATAACTTATTTTCATAACATCAAATCCTGCCAGTAAGAGTATTGAATACCGTATATATGGGTTTGTACAAAATACAGTCACTTACAGCATAAAACAGCAGTAAAGTTATATTGAACACATAAGTATGAAAGCTGCCTTATACTTATTGAATTTCTGTTGGAGAGGATGTTTTAGTTTCAACAAGAACCCCATCCTTCATTATTGAGTCTTTGCAGGATACAGAGTTTTTTCCCCTTACAGACGGTATCCGACTTAAAACCATTGTGATGTCATGAAAATGGTATGGTGACTTCGATTTCATACTGTCATTTCCCAGACTTATAGGACTGTTTCCATGAAATTTGATGACGTCATAATCATTCTACGTCAGATACCGTCTCAAATGGGAAGTAACTCTGATTTTCGAAAATAGCTAATACGGACTTTACATAAAACATAAGTTTGTTTATATTGTGAAGCATTGGTAAACTAGCTTGAAGATCTATAAGGAAGCATTTCTGTTAAAGACATACAAGGGTAATACTTTGATGTCACCTCCAACTCTGTTTAGTTGTTAATGGAGGGATAAAAAATTATATAATAACACATTATGTAAGTAATCCTTGATAACGTAGTCAGTAAAGCGGTTGTCACAGAACGCCATATGCGCAAGTACGTGCTGTCTATGTGCAAAAACGAAGGCAAACCTTTGGTATCCGTACGGTGTCTGTGCGTTATCAGTACGACTGTCCCATACGACCTCCCTACGATTTGGAAACACGCAGACAGGATGTAGCAGTTTAAGTACATACAGAACTTTCGCTGTGTCCTGTCTGTGTGCTGTCTATGGATTCATTAAGAAGTATGACCCCATGTTGTAAGTACATTGCAAGTATATGTACGCACAACGCACCTTTGACGCAAGGAAGTGAGGAACCCATGTGTAAGCAGTACGTATAAATTCGACATCTTTACAATAACATAGAAGACATACAGAGAAATACCGTCGTAAGCATGCACGCAAGTTGTCCTTACATTTTGCGCAACATATGATGCATGTAACCACCAATATAATCATGCGTGCCACGTACGTTGACACACTCCTTCTGTACTCTTGCCACTTCCTTCCTTGAATTTTCAGAAAAACTTAGCGCAATTTTGTATCCTCCTCAAACACGCAGGTTCAAAAAGCATGCATGGCGGGTTGTGACCACGGCTTAAGGGTGATATTTTGTACCCTTCAGGTAGTGATTTCAAATCCTGTCGATACCTTGTTTTTCCCTTGGCTATTACCAACATATTCAGTTGAAGATAAAATATTGAACCTTTCCATTTTTATGTGCATGTCATGAGTTCGAATCCTGACTATTCATTGTTTTTGTGTTGCCTATTACCAATATATTGAATCTTTCCATTATTATCGTGCTTTTTTAGTGAAAATATCCAGGGGTTCATATATTTTATTTAATATTGCCAGAATGTTTTACATCTGAAAGGCCGCTTTTGTGCAAAAATTGGCAGATTAGTTCGCCCTTTCTCTTAATTTCCCAGGTATGACCATAAAAGGGAGGAAAATTAAGTGAACATACATAATATATTCCTGACATCAGATCCTTTCTAAACACTTATAGTGAAAAAAGACAAGTTATGTTACTTAAAAGTCATGTTACATTGAAAACTTGACCATTTAGGCTGCTCTCCCTTCCTTTTAACAATGAAATAATCATATCAATCGTCTCCCTAAAACCTGAATCTTCTTGTACAAGTATCAGATAATTAAGTGAACCAAATTTCTCATTTTCTATTTCTGCTGATCTCTTGAATTTTGTCATATAATCAAAATATTCTTTGAACTGAATTTCCTCTGTCCTGCAAAATCTTACATGCACATGGGCTTTATTTCGAAAATTCTGATCACTTAATACATATTTTGTACTCAATTCTTCAGAAATTGCATTTTGCGCACCGTCCATCTGACTGACTTGTTGTTTGAGATTCTTTACTAGTTGATCTCTGAACACATAAGTAAATGAACATGATGAACTTGAGTAGAGATGAATAAAGTTTGCTGCCTCAGTCAAATCCTGTTCAATGGCAGTTTTCGTCATCACCTGCCAACATTAATAATTCATTAAATATCTGGCAAGAATTTTCGGATTTAATGCTATTATACAACTGTAAAGCATATAGGAGTGTTGAATAGATTGACTACTTTTACTGACATCATCACCTTTATTTTTACTACAAAGGACTGATTGATAGCTTAAAGATTGTGCTCTTAATGTTCAAACAAAGTTAAAGATTAGACGGTTTTGGGTTTGGCGAGACGGTCACTTGAAAATTCCAAAAAATGACCGCCCGCCAGCCGTCAAATAAGAGTCAAGTTTGATTGCCGTGATGTATTCTACAATTACAGAAGTCATCAGATTCAATTGTGAACTTAGTTTTTCCCTAATCACATAATCCTAATTTGAATCAGTGAATCAGACTAAAACGTTTTCAAAACAAACCTTCATTTTTGTCTCCTGTAGTTTATTTTTCAATGTGTCTTTAAAATCTTCTGGTCCTTCTCCATATATAACGGTTAAATATCTCTCTGAAAATAAACAGGTAGCGGAGATGGTCATATGTACAGTATTCTAAATCCTCAACCTAATGTTCTGTATCTATTCATAAAATAACTGTCTATTTAATATGTCGATCATTATACTGTGATAACCTAAAATGGATCCAGGAATTATGTAATTACATGTGTTACATAGTTGTACATATGTGTTACATAGTTGTACATATATGTTACATAGTTGTACATATGTGTTACATAGTTGTACATGTTACATAGTTGTACATATGTGTTACATAGTTGTACATATGTGTTACATAGTTGTACATGTGTTACATAGTTGTACATGTGTTATATAGTTGTACATATGTTATATAGTTGTACATGTGTTACATAGTTGTACATGTGTTATATAGTTGTACATATGTGTTACATAGTTGTAATATGTGTTATATTTCAGGTTATCACAGTAACTGTACAATCACATTCCAAATAGACAGTTATTATACATATTTACATTCCAATTTTTTAAGCTTAAATACGTTTAAAACTCTGATACAAAGGCTCAGTGTACTATGTACTGGTATATGACGTCATACTTCAAATCAAGCAATTGTGATTATATACTCCTATAATCACAGTATGAATTCTATACAAATGAATAGGCATATGTAAATATACTGGTATATAAATAAAAAACATGTTTGTGAAACATAATTTGCTGCCGTTTATAGCTTCTTTGTCAGTGAAAGAAAGGAGAGAGGAGAAATTAGTTGTAATGTAAAATTTATGTCATACTCCAAGGTCAAGGTCAAAAGGTAAATAAATCGGCCATTTTCAAGGAAATTCATATTGTGAAATATATAAGCTGTATCAAGAGTTGACATTGTCCAAAATTAGTTTTTATAGGTATACAGACAAACAAACAAAAGCACATAACAAAATCATTAGTGTCTTCCCATGATGATGTCATACCTCCAAATTAACTGTCATATTGAATTAGGGAGCAACCATTTTATTTTTATGGGGGGGCAGGAAGACTTTTGCCGGCCGGAAAATTTTTTTCGGCCATTTTAAGAGCCGGAAAATTTTTTTTCCCGGCCCTTTGGGCCGAATTATTTTTTTTAATAATTTTCTAATGTTGAAAATTACTCTAAAGTTTAAATAATTCAGCGTGATTTTTCAGCCATATTAAACATCAAACACACAATGAGTTCATCTCTTGCCAGCAGGTCACTTCATTTTAATTTCTTGAATGGCATATGGTGCCTATAATCTGTTTACTAAAATGATACTCAACGGAGACAGGCTATATGGTGCTAATGACTTTTGAATTTTATTTATTCACTCCAAATTGCGTAAAGTTTGTTCTATTTTTTTATACTTTGTTTATGATACACAAAAAAGTGTTTATTTGGCAGTGGAAAGGTTGGAAGAGAGGGGGGAGGGCAATTTCATGATCCGGAAAATTTTTTTCGCCGGCCCTTTGGGCCGGAAAATTTTTTTCTCTAAAATTTCGATCCGGAAAATTTTTTTTGCATAGTCTTCCTGCCCCCCCCCCCCCATAAAAATCAAATGGTTGCTCCCTTACAACTCTCAGACTTTATCCATGTCTACCATGCGAAACATAGACATTAAAAACTTAATAAGTTAATTTTCAGAAGAGATTTCATAACTAACCTTCTGACTATTCTTTAAAAATATCATGTTGTTTGTAATTCTCATCAAGAAAATTTGTTAAAGTAGAGCAATTTTAACAAAGCAAGGATGGATAAAGTCCGAGAGTTGTAATCCAAGGAGGGAGATAACTCTAGCATATGGAGGAAATATATGGCTTATATGCAGGAACGCACTGTATGTCCAGGATTCTCCGATTATAGGGCAACAAAAGTTTCTAAGGTGAAAAAGAAACCCTACTGGACAATTCAATTGTAAGTCTATGTACATCACTACAAAACTGGTTATGTGTCACTTTTCAAATCATCATTTACAATTACATGTATACTGTTGTTTAATGAAAAAAAAATCACTCAGTATTTTATAAGCAGTAACCAAATGAATTTAATCAGGGAAAAAATGTATACATGTATATGTCGTTGCAGTATGAACAAACTTAAACTTATTCAATAGCTAACATACATGTATATCTAAGAAAAATAGGTTTATCAAGCTTTCAGTTAAATTTTTCACTTTTCTATGCATTGTACATGCTTGATTAAATCAGTATGTAACAAAAGCACAAGCAGCAAAAGGGCTGATAAGAGAAATCCTAAAATCTACCATGATAAGCAAAATGTTGGAAGTAGCAATTTTGGCATTTTTTTTTTCATTGATATCTTTACCACATCCCACCAGAATCTGAGGATACGTACAGGTATATTAAATTAAGTTTGGTTTGCATTATACATGTATAGCTAATATTCAACCAAACTACATGTATATGTATACTACATAAACACACATATTGGACCAGTATTATATCTCTAATCAAAATAATGTAGATTTTTTTAAATGAGGATCTTTATTCAAGTCTGGCTGTCCTGGACCTCCTTAAATGAGGTGATTCCACACCAATACTGCCGTTACTGGTAATTATTTGTTCTACTTTCAAATTGAATCATTTTGGCTTAAAGTAACACTGAAGAGGATTCTTTATACCATGTCGCATGCACCACAAAGTAACACTGAAGAGGATTCTTTATACCATGTCGCATGTACCACAAAGTAACACTGGCGAGGATTCTTTATACCATGTTGCATGCACCACAAAGTAACACTGACGGGGATTCTTTATACCATGTCGCATGCACCACAAAGTAACACTGACGAGGATTCTTTATACCATGTTGCATGCACCACAAAGTAACACTGACGAGGATTCTTTATACCATGTTGCATGCACCTCAAAGTAACACTGACGAGGATTCTTTAATATACCATGTCGCATGCACCGCAAAGTAACACTGACGAGGATTCTTTAATATACCATGTCGCATGCACCACAAAGTAACACTGACGAGGATTCTTTATACCATGTTGCATGCCCCACAAAGTAACACTGATGAGGATTCTTTAATATACCATGTCGCATGCACCACAAAGTAACACTGAAGAGGATTCTTTATACCATGTCGCATGCACAACAAAGTAACACTGACGGGGATTCTTTATACCATGTCGCATGCACCGCAAAGTAACACTGATGAGGATTCTTTATACCATGTCGCATGCACCACAAAGTAACACTGATGAGGATTCTTTAATATACCATGTTGCATGCACCACAAAGTAACACTGACGAGGATTCTTTATACCATGTTGCATGCACCACAAAGTAACACTGATGAGGATTCTTTAATATACCATGTCGCATGCACCACAAAGTAACACTGACGAGGATTCTTTATACAATGTCGCATGCACCACAAAGTAACACTGATGAGGATTCTTTAATATACCATGTCGCATGCACCACAAAGTAACACTGACGAGGATTCTTTATACCATGTTGCATGCACCACAAAGTAACACTGACGGGGATTCTTTATACCATGTCGCATGCACCACAAAGTAACACTGATGAGGATTCTTTATACCATGTCACATGCACCACAAAGTAACACTGATGAGGATTCTTTATACCATGTCACATGCACCACAAAGTAACACTGATGAGGATTCTTAATATACCATGTCGCATGCACCACAAAGTAACACTGACGAGGATTCTTTGTACCATGTTGCATGCACAACAAAGTAACACTGATGAGGATTCTTTAATATACCATGTCGCATGCACCACAAAGTAACACTGACGAGGAATCTTTATACCATGTCGCATGCACCACAAAGTAACACTGATGAGGATTCTTTAAGGTACATCGCGGCGTTACGGCACGGAAAATTTTGCGAGAAGACATAGCCTGAAAATTTGTCTACATGAAATATATGATTTGATCAATCTTTGATATAATTTTCATGTAACTATTTCACGAAGTTTTTCGAGATTTTAAGCCTCAAAGACGGCATTGACGCTCTAATTCGAAAATATGCATTTTCTGAACTAAAATAATTTTAATCTAGAGAATTGACCAAAAAGGGTGAAAAGGGAGATCAAAAATATTGTTGCCATGTTGAGTATTGTATTTCTACGGATTATTGTGTCTCTAAGGGGAAATTTGCAATTTTTATCGCCATTTTGCAACTTATTATTCAAAAATCCGCACTCATTCAAAAGGCAAAACACGGCTTGCTTCATTATCATTTTCTCCATTAAGTTGTGGAGGTCCTTAAAGCCCTTCTTACACGTAAAAGAAGAGAATGAGCTGAATTCGAACATATAAAAACATGGATAGGTCTTCTCGGCAGATTTTTTGCAATTTAAGATTGAAAATTTGTTTTGCGTGGCTTCGGCGTCAATTTTACTCGCAACGTCAAAGTCACAGCGTGTTCATATGTCAACATGACGTCAAGGAGTATGCGGAATATTTGATTCTCTGTAACGGTCTTCTTTAAAACATCCAGAAACCCTTTTTTTTAAAAAGATAATTAATCAACAATTACATGGGCTGTATTCGAACTAGACCTTATATCTTAATGTAAAAATAAAATTCTCCGTACATGACATTTTTTCTTCAAATATTTGAAAACATCATACGGAACAGACGGACGGACATGCTCATTACTATTTAATCCGATATCTTTTGGCGGGGTATACAAAAAATTCCCTCTTGTTTATATGTACATATACTTTATAATATCGGATAAGGGTTGGGGAGGGGCGGTCAATATAAGATATACATTGTGATTTTCATTTCATGCTCGTTTTCTATCACTACGTTCAGCCGCCTCGATTGTCGTGATATATATTACTAAAATGAAATTTCCATTTCTCCGAGTTCAGGAATTCCGCATGAAGGCAGTACGGTATTTTATTTTTCCGATAACAAAAAAAAAATTAATAAATAAATGAATGAATAAATAAAATGAAAATCCAAACAAACAAACAACTTGCACATATGTAGTCTCTTTGGCAAATTTTTAACACTGACCTTGACTCCTAAGTATGACCTTTTTCTTGCTTGGCAGGATTGTTACAGGTTAAAAATAAATATTCTGATCTTTAGTTACTGGAAAATAAATATTCCGGCCGGCCGTGCGTTGAAAATAAATAATCTGACCCGAAAAAATTTGCCAGCCCCCCTCCCCCCTCAGGATCAAACTGGTCGTCCCCTTACAAAACAATTCCGGTTAGCTCTGCTTTCTGATATATATACAAATCTTTGTCTTACGTCATAATCGAACTTTCAGATACTATGTATTCCTAAATTCTTAAAGTAAATCACCGCTTTGCATATAATTTAAAAAGTATTGAGAAGATTAATTTTATTTTATAAGGCAGCCCCTCCTCCTTTTCTGTCGGACAACCCCCCCCCTCCCACACACACACACCCTCACACCCTCGCTTTCCCCGATTGAGCACACTGAAAAACAAGCAAGAAGGAGAGCGAGAAAAAGACTGATCAAAAGTAAAGCCTTCACCAGATCCTATAGAAATTTGGAATTATATTCATTGTACCTTGTGTCAGAACAAAAGAGAAAACAAATTAAAAGCAGATGGGAAACTTAAAATTTGATTTTTGAAAACTAATCACAACAGCTTTTGAATTTCAATAATTTTTTATCACGATAGAAATATTAAGGATAATTATACTCTTGTATAATCCTGAGATGAAACCAAATTATATACAATACCGTTTAACCTTGTATATTTCATGCAATGTCTTACATGTATATATGCAATGTTATGTTATCATTATCTATAGAAGAAAAAATTGCATTCATATATCATTCCCTAGAAATAGTCAAAATATAACCAAACATCCCTCAAAGTTTCCGGTTCTCATTGCAAGCGTGTCTAAATACATTAACTGAATTTAGACACAATGTAAAGTTTATGTTTAAAAATTTCGGCTCGCTACGCTTACTAGAAAATAATATTTAAAAAAAAGCCATTATTTGCGCCCTAACGATATATGTCGCGCAACGTAACGTGACGTTACGATCAAGTAAGGTTTATGACGTCATAGCGTAGATGTGCACATAAAAAAATTCGAGGGTGAAACCTGCGTACACATTTGATTGTGATGAAAGCTTCCCCGCGAGTTACGTTAATATACCATGTCGCATGCACCACAAAGTAACACTGACGAGGATTCTTTATACCATGTTGCATGCCCCACAAAGTAACACTGATGAGGATTCTTTAATATACCATGTCGCATGCACCACAAAGTAACACTGACGAGGATTCTTTATACCATGTCGCATGCACCACAAAGTAACACTGATGAGGATTCTTTTATATACCATGTCGCATGCACCACAAAGTAACACTGACGAGGATTCTTTATACCATGTTGCATGCACCACAAAGTAACACTGACGAGGATTCTTTATACCATGTCGCATGCACCACAAAGTAACACTGACGAGGATTCTTTATACCATGTAGCATGCACCACAAAGTAACACTGACGAGGATTCTTTATACCATGTCGCATGCACCACAAAGTAACACTGACAAGGATTCTTTATACCATGTCGCATGCACCACAAACAACACTGACAAGGATTCTTTATACCATGTCACATGCACCACAAAGTAACACTGACAAGGATTCTTTATACCATGTCGCATGCACCACAAACAACACTGACAAGGATTCTTTATACCATGTCGCATGCACCACAAAGTAACACTGACAAGGATTCTTTATACCATGTCGCATGCACCACAAACAACACTGACGAGGATTCTTTATACCATGTCGCATGCACCGCAAAGTAACACTGACAAGGATTCTTTATACCATGTCGCATGCACCGCAAAGTAACACTGATGAGGATTCTTTATACCATGTCACATGCACTGCAAAGTAACACTGATGAGGATTCTTTATACCATGTCACATGCACCACAAAGTAACACTGAAGAGGATTCTTTATACCATGTCGCATGCACCACAAAGTAACACTGAAGAGGATTCTTTATACCATGTCGCATGCACCACAAAGTAACACTGACGAGGATTCTTTATACCATGTCGCATGCACCACAAAGTAACACTGAAGAGGATTCTTTATACCATGTCGCATGCACCACAAAGTTACACTGATGAGGATTCTTTATACCATGTCGCATGCACCACAAAGTAACACTGAAGAGGATTCTTTATACCATGTCGCATGCACCACAAAGTTACACTGATGAGGATTCTTTATACCATGTCGCATGCACCACAAAGTAACACCGATGAGGATTCTTTATACCATGTCGCATGCACCACAAAGTAACACTGAAGAGGATTCTTTATACCATGTCGCATGCACCACAAAGTTACACTGATGAGGATTCTTTATACCATGTCGCATGCACCACAAAGTAACACTGAAGAGGATTCTTTATACCATGTCACATGTACCACAAAGTAACACCGATGAGGATTCTTTATACCATGTCGCATGCACCACAAAGTAACACTGATGAGGATTCTTTATACCATGTCACATGCACCACAAAGTTACACTGATGAGGATTCTTTATACCATGTCGCATGCACCACAAAGTAACACCGATGAGGATTCTTTATACCATGTCGCATGCACCACAAAGTAACACTGAAGAGGATTCTTTATACCATGTCACATGCACCACAAAGTAACACTGAAGAGGATTCTTTATACCATGTCACATGCACCACAAAGTAACACTGAAGAGGATTCTTTATACCATGTCGCATGCACCACAAAGTAACACTGAAGAGGATTCTTTATACCATGTCACATGCACCACAAAGTAACACTGAAGAGGATTCTTTATACCATGTCGCATGCACCACAAAGTAACACTGACAAGGATTCTTTATACCATGTCACATGCACCACAAAGTAACACTGACAAGGATTCTTTATACCATGTCGCATGCACCACAAAGTAACACTGACGAGGATTCTTTATACCATGTCGCATGCACCACAAAGTAACACTGACAAGGATTCTTTATACCATGTCGCATGCACCACAAAGTAACACTGAAGAGGATTCTTTATACCATGTCACATGCACCACAAAGTAACACTGAAGAGGATTCTTTATACCATGTCGCATGCACCACAAAGTAACACTGAAGAGGATTCTTTATACCATGTCGCATGCACCACAAAGTAACACTGAAGAGGATTCTTTATACCATGTCACATGCACCACAAAGTAACACTGACAAGGATTCTTTATACCATGTCACATGCACCACAAAGTAACACTGACAAGGATTCTTTATACCATGTCGCATGCACTACATAGTAACACTGACAAGGATTCTTTATACCATGTCACATGCACCACAAAGTAACACTGACGAGGATTCTTCATACCATGTCACATGCACCACAAAGTAACACTGACAAGGATTCTTTATACCATGTCACATGCACCACAAAGTAACACTGACAAGGATTCTTCATACCATGTCACATGCACCACAAAGTAACACTGACGAGGATTCTTCATACCATGTCGCATGCACCACAAAGTAACACTGACAAGGATTCTTTATACCATGTCACATGCACCACAAAGTAACACTGACCAGGATTCTTTATACCATGTCACATGCACCACAAAGTAACACTGACCAGGATTCTTTATACCATGTCACATGCACCACAAAGTAACACTGACAAGGATTCTTTATACCATGTCGCATGCACCACATAGTAACACTGACCAGGATTCTTTATACCATGTCACATGCACCACAAAGTAACACTGACGAGGATTCTTTATACCATGTCGCATGCACCACAAAGTAACACTGACGAGGATTCTTTATACCATGTCACATGCACCACAAAGTAACATCGATGAGGATTCTTTATACCATGTAGCATGCACCACAAAGTAACACTGACGAGGATTCTTTATACCATGTCACATGCACCACAAAGTAACATCGACCAGGATTCTTTATACCATGTCACATGCACCACAAAGTAACACTGACAAGGATTCTTTATACCATGTCACATGCACCACAAAGTAACACTGACGAGGATTCTTTATACCATGTCACATGCACCACAAAGTAACACTGACGAGGATTCTTTATACCATGTCACATGCACCACAAAGTAACACTGACAAGGATTCTTTATACCATGTTACATGCACCACAAAGTAACACTGACGAGGATTCTTTATACCATGTTACATGCACCACAAAGTAACACTGACGAGGATTCTTTATACCATGTTACATGCACCACAAAGTAACACTGACGAGGATTCTTTATACCATGTCACATGCACCGCAAATAGAAAATTTTGCCCACAAGACTTTTCTCTAGCAGCATGGTTAGGCACTTCCTTTTTTATTTCTTTGTACAAGGTTCATTTCTTTATAAAGTTATACAGTACAGTGCATTCATTGACTTTTAGCCGGTAATAAATGTCTGAAGAAATTCAGGTAATTTACCTTTAATCATAGCGTTGGCAGCTGCTAAATCTTTTCTGTATGTCACCTGAAAATAGTGATTTTTAAAGAATGAACATGTGCTAAGGCTGGGACGATACTGCACCCAACCGATCCGATACGTATCACGATACCTGACATCCGATACGATACTTATTGCGATAATAAATAAATTGATAAAACCTTCTCAAAAAGCTATTTTATAGTATTTCTATTCATAATACAAGTAGCTTTTTTTATTTAAATATTATATTAATTCAACGCTTAAGCTTTCTCCAAACTTTTCTTTTGTTTTCTTCAAACTTTATTATCATTTTTGGTATGACAGATAAGAAACCCCAGAAAATTCAAGCACATATTATTTGTAACTTTTAACTTAGGTATCGTTGGGGTGTATCGATACTTGGATCGCCAAATAAAATATCGCGATGCATCGATGAATTGCAGTATCGTCCCAGCCCTAACATGTACATGTTTATTGAAACAAACCTTTTAATATCATTGTCAATTTACCACTTCATACTGCACAAGAAGAACATAATCACATATATACATGCACATGTATTTACTACCATATACCGAGAAATGTTTGCGAGATACTAATTTTCGCAAGTGGAATAGAATTGCGAAAAATGATTCTCGCGAAAAATTTTGTTTGATAAGCTAATAACATGAATTGGCTTATTAGAAACATTTTTTTTTTATTATTGTACATGTGTCATTCTTTACTTTCTAAGATTAAACGTAAAGAGAACTATATTGAAAATATTCTTATGATCGAACTAACTAAAACTTCAACAATGAAAGGTACAAAACAGTAACATCATATGAACATCTTTCTTTGTAATTTAGGAATAACGAAAAAATTGTACTCGTGAAAATAAAGACACCCTATTTTACCGTAAAATCGCAAAATTTGATAATTGCGAAAATTTCTGGTTATACGGTATTTTACCTTCCAAAGACTGCTTGGTCCTTCCACCACTTTCACCCTGCTACCTATGTATTTCTGAGCCAAATGTAAACACTCAGTCCCATAGTCAAAATCATACTCTGTTGCCTGGAAAATAAATTGAAAAGAGAGGGCTGAAAAACACTCCCAGTTCTCTAAAAAATCTACATGACAGTTACAGAGATTGTTCCATTTATTTCTGTAATTCCTTGATATCAGATTTAGAGCATGTGCATGTATATGCACATGTATGTGCAATTTTTTTTAATCAAAAAAGGAGGGCTTCTTTCTTTCTGTTAGCTGAAATGTGAGGGGCTTGGGGAGGGGGCTCCCTGTGATACATACTATCATTACCCCCAGTTCCCAGGGAAATTAATACTATATTGAAACTTCAAACAAAGAATTATATTAATTAAAATGGAACTCCCCTCATGCAATAATAAAAGTTAATATCATGATAATCATAATTTTACAATCAATCAGAATTAGAAATCATTTAGAGTAGTCTTTTATTAGTGCAGACTTAACAACTCTTATGAATTTACTGAAAAACTTAAAGAAATCAATAGCACACCACAATAACGTATCACATACCTTATCATAGGCTCCAGAAATAGTACTGTACATGAATCCCTGCGGCATCTCACTGGCCTTGAACTTTGACCTGTCTAAGGATTCTGTCAAGTAGCCATCTGCATCAACCCCTATCACTGTGGAGGTCAAAGGTCGCGTTACCCCAGCTGCCTTGAGAATAATGTAAAGCATTACAGTATCTGTTTTATTTGATGCAAATTTTTCAGAGATCTGTAGTAAAGAGTCAATTCAGAAACACTGTAAATGTGGAAATTTTCGCGTGGGGGTATTTTTCGCAGTTTTCACGATTCGAGGAATATTGTGAAAATTTCCCCCACGCGAAAATATCCCCGCTACATTCTTACAATGGGAAAGACAATTTTATCGCAAATATTTCCCCCACGCGTAACGTCTTGATGTTATAATCGCGAAATTTTCCCCCAGCAAAAATAACCACGTTTACAGTAATTATGTGTCAAAATTTTTGCAAGAATCATAATCATCTTATTAAGAATTTCAGGAATCACTTTTTGTTTGGATTAATTATTTAAGATTCCATGATACAATTAAGTATTCAAAAAGAATATGATTCAGACATGCTTCCACTTAAAAAAAAAAAACATTCTAATGTTGGGTAGAACAAATATGATTTTTAAACAGAGGAGGCAGAATTCAAAGTTATACATGGAGGGGAATTCTCCTTCAAAGAGGACAAAAATGATGTCTGATAATTGTTTACCCCAGTTTCATTTGCTGCCATGGCAACGGCAGAAACCACCTCATTATCAGCAAAAATCCGGACCACATCATGAATGAGAACCACATCTGACGGGGCACAAACTGTAATGTATAAAAGGTCATAAACTATTATGTATAAAAGGTCATAAACTGTAAATTCTAAAACATGTAAACGGTGAAAAAATAACTGTCTGTTTAATAAGTTAATAATTCTGGTTGGTAACCATGGTTACATTCCAATTCTTTTAATGAATATCAAGGTCAATAGGTGAAAATACAAATGTGTGAAATAGAAAAGTATAAAATTCACAAGAAAAACAGATCTGAATTTAAATATGAATTATGCTAAAAAAGATATAAGAAAAAAGTATATATATATACATGTATATATATATTCCCCTACATACATACATGTATAATACTTTAATGCAGGTTTACTTGATTGATCATAAAACCAATATAGGCAGGCCAAAAACTACAGGTCACAGAGTCTTGAATAAACAGGGCATAAAAAAAATCTTACCTCCCTTTAAAGCCTTCACTCCATTATAAATAGACCTGTGTCTTGTAACACCACCCTCAGCTATCCTTACTTTGTGGAAGTTATGAGTTTCTAACAGAGACTGTACATACTCCCTTCTGTCCTTGGATACCGTCATAGCAATGACCTTGACATAAGGAAGCCTAAAAATTAATGTGACATTTGATCAATTAGGAAATGTCATCTCAAATCAGAGTTTAATCAATGAAAATGATTCTTGGAATTTGTACATTATAGGTTTAAGATATGATATGTGTGTATGCAAGTAACTTGATATTTACACATGTATATTATTGTGGAACATTATAATCACAGGAGCTGGACACCAACACCCTCAATGATATCCTCTCATTTTCATCTCTCAAGTCAAAGAAGAGACAGATGTCCTTGTGGGTTGTTGACATCAAGCTCTCCCTAATAATCAAAATGATATGGTCAAAATCTCATGGCATAAATGATGCATTTGAGAAACATGTGACAAATGCCCTAGTGTCTAAATCTTAATAAGAGAAAATATTTTTCTATAAAGGTCAAACCTCAAGGTCAAGGTCACAAGGTCAAAACTTTTGATATCTTTATAAAGGTCCTGCAAAAAGAATGTGGATGTAAATCTATGAATCATAGCCTAGTTCTTACCATGCTTAGGAATAGGACTAAAGCATTTTTGGACAAGTAGATAGATTATAGCAGAATGGGCAAGTAAATAGTACAAGTAGATAGACTAAAGAATCTCAGAATACAGGAACATCAAACCATGTAACTGTCAAAAGAAAGGTCTTTCCATCAGGATTAATACATGTATAATCTAACACTACAGTGATGTAGGGATGGCAAAATATCAACACGAGCGCACAAAATTTTGCAAAACCACGATGAGGCTTGCGAAGTCATGGATAAGGAGAATTTTGTTCAAGAGGGTTGAGAGTTTCCCATCCCTCCCTCGCCGTGGTTTGATTGTTTTTCATGGACATGCTGCACGCGCTGTAGTTGTGATCTTGCGTATTAAACATGGTGAGCATATATACCTGTGAAATGCTGATACTGTATGAAGAAATAAAGGCATGCCATTTATGATTTGGTACTGCTTGGGAAGAGGTGCGCCAAATCTTTCTCCAGTACCACTAGAGGGTAAAACAACAAAAACTGGAAAGTCAACTGCATCATTACTTTGGCTCATCTTGCAGATCTAGTGTGCTGTAAAACATATGGGTGAACTTTAATGGAGAATATTTCAGACAGGTATATCTATAGATGATTAGATCAGTGTGTTAATCAGTGTGTTAAAGTCAAATTCTGAATCAGGTTCTCGCAATCATTGGCGATGCTACTAATTGAAAACTACAAATGCAAAGAAGCAAAACTGAATCGCGGGATCGCCACATGTATCATCTATTGGCAGCCTTTGACATTTTGACGTCATAATCAAATTGCCTGTCGAAAAAGCTTTACAGCCATTATTTCTAACATCATATCTGGATTCAATGTAAAAGTCCACCAGCAGGTGCGATGTTGAACATTTCGCAACCCAGATTAAATTCCTTAATTGAATTGATGAAGATTTTTTTTAAATTGATGAAGATTAGATCAGGTGCCGAGGGAGATTAGGTATCTCCTGCATGTTACTAACACTAGTCTCTTTAAGTCGTGCTACAGCTGGTGAGAAAATCTATAAAGTGATGAATGTATATTTTTTAAAAAAATTATGATAAATGTCCAACTGGAGAAACTACGTATCAGTATATAATGACATCAGGCAGGGGGAATAGACAGTATGGAGGAGTAGACTGTTTATTTGTGTCCTGCCTGAGTAAAGCCCTGGTCACGACTCACAACCCGCCGTGCTTGCTTTTTGGACGTATTCTTTTGCTGAGACTACCTGTGCTACGTTCTTCTGAAGATGCAGGGAAGAGAGTGGCAAGAGTATGATCAACACATGTCGCACGCAACAGTTCTATGGGTGATTACATGCATCATAGTTGCACAAAAATGTAAGTGCGTTGTATGTACTTGCGACTTACATGCAACTTGCTTACAACGTACTTTCTGTGTCTTCTAGGTTATGGTAAGGATGTCAACTTTACACTTACTGCTAATGCACAGAGTCCTTACATCCTTGGGGCAAAGGTGTGTTGCACGTACTTGCAACGTATTTACAACGTACATGTGTCGTACTTCTTGTTGAATTTGTAGAAAACACACAGAAAGGATGTAGAAATAGTTCATGTATGCACCAAAACTGCTACGTCCTGTCCGTGTGTTCCCAAATCCGCAATGAGGACCATAAACTTCAATATGTACATGTAAGCATCAAGATATATGGCACGATATCCAAAAAAGTGCATATTTTTGTCCTTTTGAGCCTGTTTCATATATAAATGAAAAAATATAGAAAGAAGTTCTGGTAAAGTTTTGCCACATATCCTGTTTTACCTATCCATGATGAAACTCTATGAAATCCGAACAAATATGCAAGTATGAGAGGTTGATATATCCATTATCTATCAAAATCGGATGTCCCTAACTATGGTTACTTCAGTTTTACATTGGTATAACTTTTATGCCACTGAAATTTAAACTTGATTTTTTCGTGGGATTTGTTTATTATATGAAAGAGATTCTGTAAATAACTTATATACCGTATATGTATTTAGGATGTGCATTTTTTTATGATTTATATCACTGTCACTGATTATTTTGTCAGTTGTGTTACCTTTATATGGAGGAAAGAAATCATACAATTAATTCAAATATATTAATTAGGTTCACATGTTAAAATGTTTTATAATGATTTATCAATTTATATATAAAATAAATTTTAATATTCCGCCAGCTTCAACTTAGATATTTAAAAGACTATGGTTAGCACTGTAAGGTTACCTTTTGCACATATCTATTATGTTACCGTTATTGTACGATAAATGGTGGCATTTTCTGTCTTTTCCTTTTGCTTTTGAAATAAAAGTGATTAACCATGTTTACGAAGGCAAGAATTTTGAGCAGTTTTGCATCTCAGATTCTACACTGTGTCTATTTGTACGAAAAATTCAGTTGTGTTACCGTCATTTGTGTTACATTTTAAAAAGTAACACAACTGATACAATTAGTAACATAACTGACACTTAATTGGAAACACAATGGACATTTAAATATCTAAATTGAAACCCTCATCAAAGGAATATTAAGATTCCAAAGTTTTATTGATCTTTTGCTCAAATTACTTCTTACAAATCTATTAATGTTTCAATTTTCTCTGTGAGAAGAAAATGAATGCGTTTCAATTAAGTGTTTCTTCACTAGATAACACAACTGACATTTTATGGTAACACAATGTACATTTCATGTTTTATATGGTAAAATAAGTTCAACTAAGTGATTGTGCATCAACTTGACAAATTTTTATGTGATTCGTTTGGAAGAGTGCCTATTGGAGAAGCATAATTCTTTAATTGACTAAAAGAGAACAATTATCATATCATTTCATGAAATGATAACACAACTGACATTAAGGGGTAACATCAATGACATCACTTTTTGCCAACTTCTGATACTAGTGTGGTAGAAAGGATTAATTTTGTTAACAGTACGCTTAAGGTGACATACCACTTCAGTATAGGGTCCCCTTTCAAAAACATAATAGTAACCTACAAGTTAGACTGTACAAAACACAGATTCCTGGATGAACATTATGGGCAATGACAAAGAGTTAATCATAACATAATGGACATTTGATGAAGACACAACAGAAAACTTTTTTCTGAAATATAAAGAAGTGACTAAGATTAAATGGTGTACAACTGATCTTCTCAAAAGTGTCTTATTCTTTTTTCAATTTGTGCTTTTCATTTTCAATTGATTGATTGATTATCACTAGTTAATGATTGGTAACACAACTGACATGATATAATGATTTACAATATTTTGAATGCAGACTTTGTAAGCCTTATGGTATAACATAAGAAAATAAAGCCTACACTCATGCAGCAAGATACGCCCGTTGGGATTTTTTTCACAACACCAAAATATCTAAGTCCCATAACTCCATAAGGACAAATCGGATGAACCTTAAAATCGAAAGGCGGCTTCCTCTTCAAAGTCTGATCACAATGTACAAATATCATGAAAATCTGTTGACGCATATTCAAGTTACGCCTATATTTTGCCCCTAAGCTTAACATGTATGTGCATATAACCCCTCCCCCTAAGAACATCCTTTCTACTTGAAGTATACAAAATTTCAAAACATTTTGACCAGAAATAGATTTTTAAAGAATTTTTAACTATTTTAGTATATTTTCATTGTATTTAAAATATCTAAGTTCCATAACTCCGTAACGACAAATCGGATGAACCTGAAAATCGAAAGGCGGCTTCTTCTTCAAAGTCTGATCACAATGTAGAAATATCCTGTAAATCCATTGACGCATATTCAAGTTATTGCGTTCCATGCGCCTATACATGTATTTTGCCCCTAAGCTTAACATGTACATATGTGCATATAACCCCCCCCCCATTACACATAATATCTCGGTTATGCGACCAAAAAATTAAAAACCCGTTACATATGTCAAAGAGCATCCTTTCTACCTTAAGTATACAAAATTTCAAAACATTTCAACCAGAAATAGATTTTTAAATAATTTTTAACTATTTTAGTATATTTTCACTGTATTTTAAAATATCTAAGTCCCATAACTCTGTAAGGACATATCGAATGAACTTGAAAATCGAAAGGCGGCTTCCTCTCCACAGTCCAATCAAAATGTATGAATATCATGAAAATCCGTTGACGCATTTTCAAGTTATTGCGTTCCATGCGCCTATATTTTGCCCTTAGCTTAACATGTATGTGCATATCACCCCCCCCTTCCTATTACACACAATATCTCGGTTATGCGACAAAAAAATTAAAAACCCGTTACATATATCAAAGAACATCCTTCCTACTTGAAGTATACAAAATTTCAAAACATTTCGACCAGAAATAGATTTTTAAAGAATTTTTAACTATTTTAGTATATTTTCATTGTATTTAAAATATCTAAGTCCCATAACTCCGTAACGACAAATCGGATGAACCTGAAAATCGAAAGGCGGCTTCCTCTCCACAGTCTAATCATTATGTATGAATTTCGTGAAAATCCGTTGACGTATATTCAAGTTATTGCGTTCCATAGGCGGACGGACAGACGGACAGACGGACGGACGGACGGACTTCGCCATACCATAATACGACCCGTCAAATGATGGGCGTATAAAAATGAAGACATATTAGCTTCCAAAATTTGTAAATACACTATTTTCGTTATTTTTGTGATAAAATCAGTTACATTGATACTAGGCAATATTCATTTCAGTTGACTATCATATGCACCAATATCAACAAATGCTCACTTCATGAACAGTAAAGTGAAATGGAGTCTATATCGTGCTTACACTCTAATAGAGTTTATGAAACTAGCATTTCGGTATCACATAATATTCTTTTTCATTATTTTCTGATTTGCATGCATAAGTACACTTGAAACAATCGCTTTTTGATGAAATATCCAAAGCAAGCATAAAGCTATATGACAAAGCAGGCTAATTCCATGAATGTATTACTCAAAACATCTATAAGTAGAAAAAAAGTCAGAAAATGATTGTTAAGCTGGGCTAAACAACAAAAGAAATTGAAAAAAAAAATCAGAATATTCATTAGAATTACACAAAATCAAGATCATGATTGATATGGATCCATAAGATTGCTTATTTTGAAATAATTCAAGCCTGCATTGCCTGTGTTACAGGTGTTTTGTACACTTAAATGTTCATTAATTTTGTTTCCAAAAGTTAGAGCAGTCTGATTAACAATTTTGTTGCCTTATTATTCTAAAATATTCTAATCTGATTTGAAAAAAATCTTAAAATAGATGTGATTCTGATGACACATTTAAAGTGATATTTAAACTATAAAAAATATATATTGTGCTTTAATTAATTGAAAATTGCTAAAGACTTCCTCAACTTCTTATCGCCTTATTGTATTATTTTCCTATTACTTTTGTCTCTGTTCTGTTGAGATGATAAGTGCATTCTTAATTACTTCTGTTTTGTATAATCTGAACATCATTTTATGGAGAAAATCTAAAAGAAACTCAAGTGAAGTTGTTAACACTATGATGCATATCATCATAAATGTCATTTGTGTTACAGTCTGTCAATTGTGTTACCATGAATCATCACTACTACGCATAAATCGCTGATCAACAATTCCAAACAGATTAAACAGTCTTAGAATTCAGTCATATTAAAATAACAAGCATTTAATTTCCTTTTCATCTTAAAATGAACTTCATTTTGCTGTATATGTCATTTGTGTTACCATTTTGTCCGTCGTGTTACTGCTTAGTCATTTGTGTTACCTTCAATATTTTGGGGGAAAATTAATGAAGTAGAGCATATATCCTTTTTAAATTTGCTTTAAGTAATTTTGTTTTCTCGAAAATAATTAAGTACATAAAAGATGTTAAGGAATTTCATATTCAAATTATCTTAAATGATGATTTCCAATTATCCAAAAACTAACTTTTCGCAAAAAATGCTTTATGTTACCATTTATCTAGAGAAAACGGCATCATATCATAAATTTTCTTCAAGAGGCTGATAAAATCAATACATTTTTAGAGAAATAAACATGTAATAAATTTGAAAAAAAATTATTGTAATTTTGATGACAATTTTTTGTTTGGTAACACAATGGACATTTCAAATCAATGCCATGTATGTATTGACCTCCATCTCAATATCAAAACAAGTGTAAGCTTACATATTCTAGAATTTGGCCCTTTGGATGTTTACAAATTGGTATTAGAAAGAAAATTCATTGAAATTGAAAATCAATTTCTCAGATTCATGGTTTGCAAAATATGCACTTTTTTTATATTGTGCCATATCATGCCAGAGGTGTGAGGTCATCGAGTCTCAACATGGGATAAAAACTTCATAACCTACTTCAGTGTCAACAGAGGGGTCATTTATGTCCAAAACAATGATTTTTAAATATGCATTTTCGGTGCGAAACGTTCAGGAACGAAAGACGTAATCGGAGTGAAACGACCTGTCACACGTGAAACCCAAATAATTCGTTCCCCTCCCCAACACTTTCTGACTTTATATATTTACCATTCACAACTAATCAAAACTCAAGAAAAATCATGAATCCTTCCATCGATCCAGAGCATGCCTTACTATGTAAAGAAACTCATACAATGCTGTTCGATAGTCAGACATTCCGCGTTTCCGTGCACAGAAAATGTCCGGTTTGTTTTTTGAATTAGAATCGCCACAAGATGGCAGCGTCCATGGAAATGAAAAGCCTTTTGAGCAAAAAAGATGAAATAGAAGCAGAGATTAAAGCTCTTTATGAAGTTCTTGACTCTGTATGCTTTATACATTAATTTTAATGTTAGAAACTTTTGCTACAGTACTGGTGTCGGATTCGGAACAGTTTCCGGACGATCATTTTGAAGGTTTTTCGGGGATAACTCCTCCGTCCATCTATGGAAAACATCCAAATTTCTCTCAAATAATGCTATGCCCTTCCCATAGATACTCATGTTGAAAGAAAATATTGTATCTCTCAAGAAATATGGTTTCTAGACTGATTTTATGACCCTATATTTTGGCCATTTTTCAGAAATCACTGGAACAGTTTCCAGACACCTGATTTTAAATCTGTAAATCTCGATCAATTTCAGCCCAAATTGGATGATTTTTAGATATTGTCTTCTTCAGTCTTTTCTACAAATGACTGTGAAAATTATCTTGGAAATAGAACTGAAACTTCTCAAATCACGTAGATTAAAATAGTATGGTTCTAGGCGACTTCCCCCGGTGCGCGATATTAATCGGGCAGAAAAGGGGTAAAAGGGTGGTGTTATAAAGCAACTTAGATGCAAAATTTTGTTTATATGGTTCGTAATTTGAATTCTGCATTCAAAAATCTACAAAATTGTCACAAAATTTTGAAACTAATTTCCTTCAACATGTTCAAAGTACTTGAAAAGGGTGACTGTCCGGAAACTGTTACTGTCCGGAATCTTTTCTGACACCAGTACCGACTGCACAGCTCGTTCAGAAACCATTAAATTATCTTATTTATCTAAGCTTTTTAGCCTTTGTGCCACAGAGGCACTTGTATAGTGTCCCCTCCCACTCTATCCAACCCCCTCCCTAACAGGAAGGTTTTTGAACTGACGTCAAGTTTGTTATCATTTTCCAGTGCTATTCCTCACAACGTTTTCAACAAACCATGATGTTTAGTAGAATCACGGGCAACTCGAACCGTAATTTCAATGGAAACTGATTAGCTTCTTTAATTTTTGTCTACACGCAACTGATCATGTGGTACAAATATAATTAGTAGAATCATGGCGGAGACTGCAGAGATCGAGTACAACCGGTAGATAGAACACGGCAGAATCATGCATGGTATAAATAGATTATTTTTCACATTTCCAGGTAGGAATCAACAAATGTATGTTTCATCTCAATGCACATGCATTATTTTTGGACGGGCAATGGAAAATACACCGATAATAAAAAGATATACAACGAGCTCTGGATCACCGATTTTCCCTACACATGTACTTTATGAAGGACACATTTGAAACTGAGATTGCATGTAGACAAAAATTAAAGAAGCTCCTCAGTTTCCATTGAGTCCACACTCAGGTTAAGGAAATGCATTTTTGAATTTCAGAAACATACTGAATACAGAACAGAAAAGTTTACCATGATACGTATCATATTGTGAATGTTGTAGTTGTACATATTTCAAGATATACATTTCATACATGTACCGGGTAAAATGAGCTAACTATTATCATTTAGTCCTATGTTTCCAACAAATTCTAGCATAGTAACCTAATGAAATCATATCATTAATTTTAGCAAAAAGGAGTTGGTATGAAGGAACCATTGATAGATACTGAAGGATATCCAAGGGCAGATATAGATGTTTACACTGTACGCCATGCAAGACACAAAATCAGTTGTATGTATGAATTTAATATGAATTTCTCAATTAGATAAAAAAAATTAAATATTTTGTGTCCCATTAATGTTGAGAAATAAATTAATTACTGTTGCCTCACTGTGATATATCTCTTTTACCTCTGGACATTTTAAGATGTTTCAAATGCGCATTCATTGTGAAAGCAAAATAACCTTTGGTCTAGTGACCTTGACCTTGCACTTTAACATTTACTGTTCTAAGGGAAAAGTTGCTCACAGGGGCATATTGTGTTTCACTAGATATTACTAGATATTAAATGATATCTTATACATATTAAAGCTTTTAGAACTGTTTGATTTCACAAATTTTTGTTCAGGATTTGTGGATATTGAATCAACAGAACATTAAATTTTATTTGTACTCTTTACTTTGTTTAGAAAACTTTTCAATCGATATTTATATTTCTTTAATTGAATTTTATTTTACACAGGCTTACAGAATGATCATAAAGATGTCATGAAGGAGATAGAAGAAGAACTTTACAAAATCCATGCCGAGGCACGACAGAAAAAAGCGGAGTCAATGGAAGAAGATGATGGTCAGTCTGCTGGGACTTCTGGAAAAGAAGAGTTACTCCCCTTTGCCACTGTAGATAGAGTTGATGACAGATCTCCGGCATCAAATGCGGTATGTATAATAGAGTTTGGGATCAGATGGCAAAATCGAAATCAATGAGTCAGATAAGCCTTTTGAAAAATTATCGAGTTTTATCGGATTCCTAAATTAAACTGCAAACTGTAGAAATCCTTCATGATTTGTCCATAAGTTCCTGTACATCAACTGCAAAGTTTATAGAAACTCAGCAAAATGTTTCATTCAAGTTTGCATACTGACCCAGGTCATAGATCAGTGAGCTTACTGAAGTTTTTAGTCCCCTACCAGCAACACTGAAGGGGACTCTTAGATTTTAGTATTACTTTTGAACTGTTTCACTAGCAAACATACAGTTTTTCTTATGTAAATAAATCATTCTAAAAATGCTTTAAATTTTACAATTATAATTGATTATCAAAATATATGTTTTTTTTTTTATTTTATTTATTTTTTGGTCGGATTGCGAAGCAAAATCTGGTCTATGAAATGAAGAAGTCCGTCCGTCCATCAGTTCTTTGGTTAAAGTGTTGCGTTTAAGTCTTTTTTTGAGAAAACCATTTGGAGTAGCAACTTGAAACTTGACATGGTGATGGAACATGATGATACGAATCAAATGCATCATTAAAACTTGACCTAGTGACCTTGAGTTTTGAGTTTGACCCACTTTAAAAAAAATCAAACCTGGGCAATATCTCATGAACTATAAGGGATATGGCTTTGATATTTCACATGCATAATCCTCATCACCAGACCTTTCATGCAATGGAGTTTGACCTACTTTAAAAAAACTTTAACCCAGGCTATTTCTCATGTACTATAGGGTAGAGGGCTTTGATATTCCACATGTAGATTCCTCATGATGTGAACTTTCATTTGGAATCATGACTTTTGACCGAGTGATCTTGACATTGACCTTTGACCTACTTTTAAACTATAAGAGGTAGGTCTTTGATTTTCCTCTATAGATTCCTTTTGACCTCAGCTTTTTTCATTTTGCAATAGTATTTATGACCTTTGAACTTTTCTGCCTGCACAAAAAAGTATACATCATTTAATACAAACACTTCGCAATCCCGCCTTTAAAACATATGCCCTTAATTGGAAGCAGAGTAAGAATCTGAAATTGTCTCATTAAATAAAAAATATTAGAAAAGAAGTCTTCTTGGTTCGTTCAATAATAAGTTTTTATGCACTCGAGTAATTTTCATGTATGCAATTAATATATAACTTTGAAAATTTACATGATCAAGATATTTCACAGTATTTAAATCATGAACGTGCGCCTATGAATAATCAGTACAATAAAATATACTTATATTTAAAAAAAGAAAATACAGAAAATGTAGTCTGGACAGCTTGATATAGAAAATAAGTGTCTTGATTTGTGTTTTGTTACAGGTATGCAACACACAGCAAGTGCATTTATTGTTCATGTAATGCATGTTAGCATATTTCATGCAATAAATGCACTTGCTGAGTGTTGCATACCTGTAAAAAAACACAAATTAAGACACTTACTCTATATATATGCACCACAGTCATCTGTTTTATTCTTGTTTTCTGAAATCTCGATTTGTAGGCAAAAAGGTGACGTTAGAATTTTAGGTCACGGTGGGTTCAATTTGCAGGTTACAACAGCTGTCATGGCATGTTTCTGTAGATCTTATGCATGATGGCATCATGAGCATTTACATGCAAAATGCAATACATTCCTTTGAATCATGATTTTCTTCTCAGGGAATTACATTGGTTGTGTATATACATGTATATGATAATTAATAGACAATATTTGTTTACAGGGGTTAGAAGCAGGAGATGAGATATTGAGTTTTGGATCAGTGACGTGTAATAACTTCCAGAATATGAGTAACATAGCCTCTGTTGTCCAACACAGTAAAGATGTGAGTACTTTGTTATCCCTGTTAAAAGGGAAATGAAACAAAACAAATCAAAATGAAACAAAACGAAACAAGTTGAAACTAAAGAAACAAAATGAAACAGATTGAAAAGAAACAAAAGGAATTTAAAGAAACAGACCAAAATGAAATGAAACAAAACGTTAAACTTGAGATGTGCTTTGCACAAAAAGCCATACAGAGGGAAAATGACCAAGAAGTAACATGTAAAGATAAAATCTACATGACTTTTATATAGCAGTCTTTATCCATAAATTGACCGTTGTCGCCAGCAAATATATTAAATGGATACTTTGATTTGTTTCCTTTCTTTTCAATTTGCTTTGTTTTTTTTTCGACTTTGTTTCGTTTCTAACTTTACAGGTACCCTTATTCTCCAGTTTTCTTCCTAACATAAATCTTTTGTAGAACATTTCAAATCATGCTATTATCAGATATTATATTTTGAATATGAATTGTGTTCTTATTTTAATGGAAAATTTTCTCAAACTGAATATTTTCTAATAGTTTACTTTGAATTCATAATAAAAAGTCACAGTAAAATCTTTATACTAGACTTGAAGAATACTTTAGATTTTCCGAATATTTAAAAGAAGATCGTTGAATTTGAAAGTACTCTGAATTTGTTGCTATAGGGGATATATAAATAGAATCAAGCACCACTGTGAGTTATGGATAGAAAAATATCAGTCGTGGGTGGGATTGATCAAGTCCCAACCGAGTCGTTAGCCGATGTTGGCATGTTGATCATCCCACCCAAGACTGATATTTTTTTATCCGGAACTCAAATGTGGAGCTTGATTATTTTTCTCACACATTGAAATCTTCAAAGTCCTCTTGTGTACGCATCAGTATGACTGAACGTCATGCTAAATGTATGTGCACGTGAAATAACGTATGTCAGTTTGTCTGTGACGTCATAAAGGAACAATCAACAGTGCCGGATCAGGGGTGCCGGATCGAATTCTACAGCACCGCTGAAAATGGGAATCGGCCTATCCAATATGCGAGAAAATGATATCCTTATCAAACCTGGGTTAGTAGTGAATGAGTTGACTGTTGTATGTGTGCATGCAGCTATCATATACCTGTACATGTGGATTGTGAAAAGGTCACAGATTACTTCTAATTAGATGTTCATCAAACTTAGAATATAAGAGGACATTCAATATTTGAAGGTCATTGTGACAATATTTGAAGGTCATTGTGACAATATTTGAAGGTCATTGTGACAATATTTGAAGGTCATTGTGACAATATTTGAAGGTCATTGTGACAATATTTGATGGTCAATGTGACAATATTTGAAGGTCATTGTGACAATATTTGAAGGTCATTGTGACAATATTTGATGGTCAATGTGACAATATTTGAAGGTCATTGTGACAATATTTGAAGGTCATTGTGACAATATTTGAAGGTCATTGTGACAATATTTGAAGGTCAATGTGACAATATTTTGAAGGTCAATGTGACAATATTTGAAGGTCATTGTGACAATATTTGAAGTTCATTGTGACAATATTTGAAGGTCAATGTGACAGTATTTGAAGGTCATTGTGACAATATGTAACAACTGTTCTACATGTATACATGCTTCATTTCTTCACTTTTTCTCACTTCAGAAACCACTAAATGTGAAGGTCAGAAGAAAAGGCAAGGACTTCAATGTCTCACTTACACCTCAAACCTGGAATGGAAGGGAATTACTCGGGTATGGAATTATACATCTTAATCTAAATTGAAATAATTGTTTCTGTTTCTAATAATATAAAACTGACTCTTGTTTATATACTCTGTGTATCTATATCTGATTCACTTTAATATGTAGAAGTGTCCAACAACAAGGGGTCAACTCTATTTGTCTATGTAATGTTGTATATGTATATTATTGTAAATATTCAATACAACTTTTTGTCTCAAGGCTTTACCTATTCAAATATTATTTTCTAAACTTGCATGTATAGTTAGAATCTTGAAAAACAGCGCTGCGGCCAATTTCACAAAAATACTTACGATAAATCTCAAGAATTTTCGTAACTTTCAAAGTATAATATTCATTTTATATTCCGTTAAAATTCAAATTTTATTTCATGTTTTTGATGAAATTCATTTATCAACTGAAAATTACTTGAACTTTACTGATATTTTTACTTGAATGCCAGGCTGAGATATGATTGACAGAATTTTTGTGAAATTGGCTGCAGATCGTAATTTCTCTTTCAGATGCAATATTGTTCCTCTGAAAAAATCGTAGCATCAGTGTTGTGGTATAGACTGAAATGATGAAGTGAAGTAACTTAGATTTTATGTAGCCACTTACCAAGAAGAAAATAAAGAAGACGCATCATTATGCTTTATTAAGAAGAGGAATCCTGGAAAGTCACCAAAATGAAGATGTAACTTGTGAGAGAGATTCACTTTTAGCATTCACTGGCAGAACATGCATGAAAATGTACAAATAATACGCGATAAATACTTTCACTGTGTTAACTGTTATTTTGGATCTTGGTCGAAGTTAGCTGTTGTTGGAGCCAGTATATTTTTACACAGCCAATTGTGCCTCATATGAAATTCATGTGAAATTTACATGAATTTTACATGAAAGTTCACATGAAATTTATGTGAAACGAGTAGGAACATGAAATTTACATGAATTTTTTCACATGAAATTTATGTGAAGATTTTTACATGGATGTTATGTGAATTCAGTTTCCTGTGAAGGTCACTTAGAAAAATTCATGTGAAATTCATGAGAAGGTAATTTATGTGAATTTATGTGAAATATTTTTCACATAAATCTTATGTGAAATTTATATGAATTTTACATGAACTTTCATGTGAAATTTACATGATGCTCATTTCATATGAATTTCATCTGAGGCACAATTGGCTGTGTATGCCAAGTCGAATGGCAATATATATATAAAAAATGTCAAAAAGCAAAAACTACTTCATACTGTAACTTGATTGATAGAAGTACTGATTATGCACGATAATTCTTAATATACATCTAATACCTTTTCTTTTTTAGAATTTTGATTTTTTTTCCCTCCGGATCCTCGCTATGAAATTTAGATATATCATTGACAAAATGAAATATCAGGAACACTGCGAACAAATATGACCGTATTTTGCAACATTGGATCCCCAAACCAGTGTTAAATTTCCAATTTCCAATATGGTCTGTATCTCTTAGAGCAGTACCTCTAATTCTCTTTGCATAGAATGTCCTTCCATATTGATGATTTATCTTGGGATGCAAGTCCATTTTATAATTATACTATTTTCCATATTTCCTTAATGTTTGCTTTATAATGCTTGTGTAACAAGCAGTACAAAAGGGAAACTACTATGAATTGATAGCAAGATTTTAAATTTCAAGTTGGATTCTCAAAAAAAAAATGTTAAAAGGCATGCATGCAGATATAATAATTATACATTGTGTTATTTAGAATATTGTTGTTGAATTCTTGCTGAATTTTGATGTAATGAAATGTTTTCCAAAACTTGAAATTTTCTATTGTTATACAAATTCATGTTTTGTGCGTGGTATATTTGAAATCCTTTCACGATATTTTTAGAGTGGGACGATATTTTCCATTATGTTTTAATGCCAGTTTGCATGGGTTTTAAAATTTCATGAAGCAGTCACCGAGCCCTTGCTTGAAACTTAAGTTAGACAGTCAGGCTGGACCCCCCTTGCCGTCTGGAGAAATATTTTAACCCATGTTACCACTCCTTAATGTGAGGGAGCAAACAAAACATAATGTACACATATCTTTAGCTCACCTCACGAAGTGAGAGGGAGCTTATGCTATCACCCTGTCCTCGGCGTCAGTGTCTGCACAGGTATGTACAGAAGTTTTATTCCTTTATTTTAAGTAATAGGAAGGCCAAACTTGCATAGATGATACATCTTTATGAGTAGATCACAAATCTACATTCAAAAGTAGGCCATGACCTATATTTCCGCTTGAGTACACATGTAAGGAAAATTTGAGTATCGATGTTTAGAAGTTTTTCATTTTAAGTGCTAAGGAGACCAAACTTGCAAAGATGATGCGTCTTTATTAGAAGATCACAGATCTACGTTCAAAAGTAGGTCAAGACCTATATACAAGTTAGGAAAATGTGGGTACAAATGTATCAATGTTTAGAAGTCTTTTTTTAAGTGCTAGGAAGGCAAAACTTTCACATATGATGCGCCTTTATGAGTAGATTACAAATCTACGTTCAAATATAGAT